>OZ010581.1:6152267-6279767 GCA_963932145.1 Acanthosepion lycidas
TATAACATTAAATAAAAAATTTGTATAACATCAAAGAAAAACTTGTATAAGATTAAAGAAAAATTCTATTAAAGATCCTTTTATTGCATTTATCACAAATAAATCAATGATAATCTATAAATAAATCAAATAAATCATTGATAATTCTGTTTTATTGTTCAATATTTTAAACTTATCATTGATCCCCTTTGAGAAGGATTGATTGAAAAACTGGCAACTTAAGGAATTTCACCAACTTTTCATTTTTGATAGTTATTTTCAACATGTCTCTTCATGCTATTTATTTCTTTGAAAATGTTTGACGGGAAAATGGTTTAAAAAATGATTCAATGTAATTTATTATCAAAAATAGAAACAGGAAATTATACATATATACTGAAAAATTAGGTTGTTACAAAAGAATTTAATTTGTAAATTATATTTTATTTTCTTTAACACAGATTATCATCTGCTTTAATGAATTATAATTGCTTTATTATGAAAATAATTTTTTGTGAAAACTTTCATATTTAAAATAACTAAAAAATATACCTTGAAGAAGCAGAGACATGTTGATAATTACTCTAGAAAAAAGGATAGTGTAAAGCAGACAGTTTTTCGATTAACGCTTATCAAAGATGATCATTGATAAGTTTAAAATAGTTAACAATAAAATGGAATTAACAATAAGAACATGATAAAATCATTTATCATAGACTTTGTGATCTCACAAAAAAAATGAGATGACAGATAAAATTTGTTTTTAAGCTATTTTACCTCATTTGTATTGGTCATTATTAGTGATCTTCTTTGCGAAGGATTAATTGAAAAACTGGCCACATAAGAGGAATTGCACCAAATTTTAATTTTTGATAGTTATTTTCAACATGTCTCTTCTTCTTTATGCTATTTTTTTTAAGTTTAGTATCGTCGAGAAATTATTTATATCTCTGTTCCTTTTGATTGGCATTAATAAATATCTATTTATACACTTAACATATGATAAAGTAAGTGTAAGGCACAAAATCCATGAGTCACGAAATGCGTGACCTTTACCCAGATAACATGTTGCCAAAAACAACAATTCTCCTGGTGACAAACAGAGGAATTTTAAAGCCTTTTACAAAACATTAATGCTTATGATTAACTGTAAATAGATATTGGTATATTTGCACCTATAATACTGACTTTGTTTGGGAAGGTACTTTTTCTCTTACGTTAACAGCATGGGGATATTTTGACGAGGCAAGTCACTATTCAAATGCGGATGATGGGAATTTCTATCATTTTCACTTCTATGACTCAAATGCAAATGGCAGAAATTTCTACAACATTTCATGGGTAAAATTCCAAATCCATATCCAGGAGAGTCTTCTCACTCCTGTTGGAGGGACCCCCTCTCCACTTGACCATGTTTTTCTCACTCCTGTTGGAAGGACCCCCTCTCTGCTTGACTATGTCTTTCTCACTCCTGTTGGAGGGACCCCCCCCCTCTCTGTTTGACCATGACTTTCTTCCTCCTGTTAGAGGGACCCCACTCTACTTGACCATACCTTGATGGGTGTAGCAGTACTAACCACGTTTAGCCAATGCATGGTTAGTGAGGCCTGTTTAACCCATAGTTGGGGTGGATGACCATTGATTCTGTGGCGTCCCTTCACCCTTTAACAGCTCTTGTGCTGCTTAATTCTCTTCACCAGACCAGGTCGGCTACCAATCAGGCTTTGAATTAAGAGTTGTCCTTCTCCGAGAGCAGTTGCCACTCAAGGCTATATGACTGAGTCTGTCCAACTATTTACCATTAGCTGAGAGAAAGATAAATGGATTTATGACTTTCTCAAAAGCATTTATTAGGTTGGTGCAAAAATAATGTCGTTTTCTCACATACAGCTGAACGTCAAAAAACGACATTATTTTTGCACCAACCTAATACATGTAAGTGAATATAACAAACTTGACTGGAATTTGAATTTATTTCTCCAATTCCTTAATCTGAACAACTAACCATTGCGCCATATTTTTGCCTGCTAATGTTTGATGGGTATTTTTTCTGTGTTTCACTTATTAAAAGAAAAACACAATAAATAAGGGTTTTTTATGAAGAAAAAAATGTTTCATCTGAGATGGTAATTCTAATATAATTATAATAATGATATAAGAAAAATCTGTGTAAAATTAGTGTTAGTTCAGGAGTTAATTGCATTCTGACATTTTCAGAAAAATGAAGGAAGGAAGTAAATAAATGAGTTTAAAAAATAAATTCAGGTGTGAGTCACCTGTTTTCACTCACTAAACAACCTGAAGTGATTAGATAAAGGTGCAAAGATAAAAAAATTGCGTGTGTGTGTGTGTGTGAAATAACTAAGGATAGTGGAAGTTTTAAAAGTATTGTCAATGTATTTCCTTTGGGTAGGCATTCACGGCTACAAATTGTAAGCTCTCCTAAATAAACTTCAATATTATCTTATTGTAATGGTGTCAGTATAAAAATTTACAAAGTCATTCTTATTTGTTGATTTATGTTAGACCTTAAAAATTAAACTAGTTTTACTTTGAATTAACAGCCCTTACATTTTCTTACTATTCTACTTATTCAAACTAATATCAGATTAAAATTAAATGTGCTACCATAAGTCAACTTATAAAAAGGACTTCATAAATCTTTACTCACTTCATATCAAAAAGATAAAATTAAGAATAATTATAGGCTTTGCTTTATGAATTCTTAGAATTTACCCACCTGAATATCTACTTAAAAAATTATATACACACACACACACACACACACACACACATATATATATATATATATATATATATATATATATATATATATATATATATATAATAAAAATGCTTAAACACTAATATTCCATGGTCATAATTTATTCCATTGGAATTGTAAATACGATCAAATTCATCAGACCTACAAATTCAAAAAGAAAACAGAAAAAACAACTCCAGGAATATAAAATAAAATTTAGAGTGTACGTATGAGAGTGTGGGACGAATGTTAGAGCTAAAGAGAGGGTTAACAGACAAGAGAAGATGGGGGATTTAAATTAGAACGGAGAGAAGTTTTAGAGAGGTGAGTCAAAGACGGTTTAAGTGAGAGAAATTTGAATGTTGTCGGATGTCTAATACATTAAAGATGTAACCGGAAAGGATACATTTTGTGGTGACATACACACACAATAGACAATCTAATCTTAAAGATCAGAAGAAGAGGGAGGGAGAAGAAAAGAAAAGAAAAGGTGGTGGGGGAGAGAGATGGGGCGGGTCTGAACTAAAACTGAAGGGCATTTACTGAAAGGGCTGCTGTGTAATTAAGAAAATTTGACAAAATTAATATCGACTACAGGTTACAAATCAAATATAAACATATAAAAAATAAATATAACAATTATCTAATCTAGCAAGAAGCTATATTTCTATGTTCAAAAACACATGCATATACACACATACACAATAACATATTTACATTTACACGTACATACATACATATAGGCATGTACACACATACACACACATATACCCATGTACACATACACACACACACACATATATATATATATATATATATATATATATATATATATATACACATACACATACATATATGCATACATATACATGTGACGGGTACACACCTGGCCCAGGGTCGAATCCTTTGGTTACGGCGCCAACTGTGACGTCGCTCCTCCTGGTCGCTCCTCCTGGTCCCAAGCGTGCCGCTCCAACCTCTTGGTTAGATGATCACCAGCCTCGCCTTCCCCAACCCGCTTCCAATACCTGGTTGCTAAAGCAACTGTACTGATCTCCGGTCTGTCTACCCACGCTGTGTTTAGATCTTAGACAGACCGGACCAGCAGGGATTGGGCCGTATGCCAGTTGAGTCCGACGGGGGTGGCAAAACACAAGTAAAAGAAAAAAAAAACTCACGAGACAAAAGAATTACTGATAAAAAAAAAAGGGTGACAACCTTTTATATCTAATGTCCGTTACATAAAGAAAAATTGTTCTCATTCCCGACCCGCTCTGTGGACTATGGCACCAAGCTTCTATCATACAACTTAACGATTTCGAATTGTCTACTCCCTAGAATTGTGTATGTCGGAGTGTGGTTTAGTTCGACACGGGCTAATTTCTATCAATCATTCGCAGTTGATTCTTCTCTTCGACTTGAGTTGTATTTCTTCACTTCGATCTGGTTGGGTCGAATTCTGTTCTCGGCTGGGCTTGATTTTAACTTCTTCTTCTTCTTCCGTCCAGTAACTCTTTGGCCTTGTCTTCGACTTGGCTGCAACTTCTCCGCGGCTTTCGAGTAATCTTCTCCTTCGTCGACTTAGATAGAACTTCTCTTGTCTTTGACTTGGGCCGGAAGGATTTCTTGTTTTCGACTTGTGCTGGAAGGATTTCTTGTTTTCGACTTGGGCTGGAAGGATTTCTTGTTTTCGACTTGGGCTGGAAGGATTTCTTGCCGCAACTCTCTGTCGTCCGAGGTGATCTCTTCTCGCTGCCGTCCGGGGCTGAACTCATTTTTTTGTCGATTGGGGTCCTGCTTTTATTGACGCCGCAGCAAACCGGGGTGGGTCTGTCGGCGTCAGGGCTCTCTCGATAATCCCAAAAGTCGCATTAGTTCTGATTTCCCATTATCGCTATTATTTTCACCCCTACTTCCTCACAGTGCCTCTGGGGGGAAGACGCATACCCATCTCTCCCGGTCTCTCGTATGTCAGGTGACCGTTTTCGACCAATGGTTCTTGATCGAGCATTCTCCCTCCTCTTTCCGCATATCAAGTGACCGCTTTCGGCTAATGAGACTGTGGTGGGACGCCTCCCGTCTCCAATCGGGCGTGGCTTACATCGTTCTTGTTCTAAAAAAAAACAAAATCTAATTTTGCCTTTTTCACACGTACGAAAAATGATAATCTTGGCTTTTTCTCACCTGGGTTCTGTCAAAACAGCCTGCCGCTAATTAGATGTGACTTCAGGAAAGAATATTGGCGCTATCTGTGAGCCGAGACAATCGTTTTCTTTCCTTCTTTGTTTTTGGTCAGACCTGATAGTCAAAAATCTTAATTATCTGAATTGAAAATGTCTCCACTTCATCATCGTGGGGTTCCAATTTTTAACAGGTCAGAATCTGTATACAGTTCCACCGGTCACCACCTCAACACAAAAAAACACCTTTCCTCCGATTAAAATTTCGTTTCCATTGTTCTAAAAAATCTTTATTGTTTCAGCCAACCTTAACAACTTCCATCCTACGCGGACATGGAATTAGTTCAAGTGCTTGACCTGATAATTTTGACACTTGTTAGGTGCTGGTCGTACGTGTGTGTTTTCGCTTACGACCTGGTTTCGTATTATGTTTCTGTCTTTCCTCTTCTTTTTGTTTTATTTTATTATCGCCAAACTCTATTTCTTCAACCAAATATAACAATTTCTATTTCCCTGGATTTCGGGCAGGTAATTTGACCTGATATATTTTGACACCTGTCTTGTCTTAGTTTTACTTATGACCGGGTTTTGTATTATCTATTCCTCTTTCTCTTTCTTTTTATTATTTTTTTTTTTCTTCTTCTCTTTGGATCGCCTAAATACAGTTAGAGAATTATTCTCAAAACTCGATTATTCTTCGTTTCTAAATAACTAACAACTGGTTAATAAACCGAATAAAAATTAAATCATATTTCTATGAATATCTCTTTTTAGTCTTTCTAAAAAATGCAGGGTGCCACATACATACATAAACAAACACACACACACATACATACATCCATACACATCCACTCCTACATAGATATGCATTTACACACATGTATACATATGGACATACACATACATGCACATAAACATATATACATAAAACCTTACATCTCCATACAATTACATACACCCATCTAAACAAATAAACAATGTATCCCTATATATATCCATCTAACTATACATACATACATATACACCCATATACAGATATATATGAATACATACATACCAAAACACACACACACATATAAACATAAACACATCTACCTATATATACATACATCCATATACGCATACATATATATACATATATATACATATATACACTCCTACATATATACACATATCCACACACACACACATGTACGCACATATACATAAATATATATCAAAATGTAAAATTTAAAAAAAGTGTTTATGTTTAGAATTGTTTCTTATGTCTACATTTAGAAAATATCTCATTACGAAGATTTAGCAACTCATCTTGATTCTTATCTTTTAATGATAAAAATTTTTTCACCATGCACAGATCACACCGATCGTGGAAGTTATTAGGGGTTCTAGTTCTTGATAAGTATCTCCATTTTAAAAGTGGGGTTAGTCCCTTATCCACCAGATCCCAGTAGTGTTTGGATAAGGAAGTTTGATTTCAGAGGTATCTATATCTAAAAGAATGTCTATGGTTGCATAGACGCTGCTTCCAATCACTGTCGGATATACCTATATATCTTTTTTTCTGGTTTATATTTTCCTCGGGGAAGATTGTTGCCTCATATACTACATTTTCATACTTACATTTACTCCCGATAGTAAAGGTAACAAATCTCTTGATATATAATCCAAGTGGATCCTAGTAATATAAAATATTAAAACTGATCTACAAAATCTACCAATCTTTCTTAAGAAAAAAAAAAATGTTTAGATGGTAATTAGTTGGAGGCCTAATACAAAGTCCTTCTGTTTACACAGCGAGGGCTTCAACAATAGAATTTTTTTTTCTTTTTCCAATACACTTTGTCCATTTTTTAGTCTCAATTCAGTTTATTAACCTCAATTTAGCTCTATTGAACAAGGTTTGAAACTGGTTAGCTCGCCCGTTTTTCAGTTTTACTTTTTATTATCATCATGAGTAGTAATAATAAAAATAATTTTTGTCTATTTATGACATATATATATATATATATACACACACACACATACACACTAGCTTAAAAGCTGCCATATTAGGTGGCATTTTGAGTTAGATCCTGCGGAGATATCTTGATTGGGCCTTCATCCCAATAGGTTGGGAGGAGTAGATGCAATAGGGAACAATAAACTACAGAAGAACTCAAAATTGATTGCTGCATTAAAGTATTGCATTAATATTTAATCTTACCTTTTAAAAGTTCAACAATAATTCTTCTGCTGCCACTTAATTTTAAGACAATTTGATGTACGTAGGTCCTTACTTTCTGTACAAACAACTATTTTTATTTCATGGGTGACATTCACTTAATTTCACAATTAATTTTGATTATTCCTAAATTTATTTACGAGTTATAAAAATTATTGTTAAAAAAAGTTTGTCACAAAAAATCACCAAAAACAATTGCAGTGATGAAAACTTGGAAATCCAAAATTTCAGAATTGTAAGTCCAAATCTGGAGCAGGAATGTTTTTAATTTTCTAACAGAATCAGCCTGATAACAAAATGGTATATGTTACAGCCTCTAAGACTAAAGTTGAAACACTATAATTTGAAAACTAATTTTTTTCATTTGAAATGAGCTATTGAAATTTAGAGAGTTGTGCCCCTTTAAGTTGAATAAAGTGTGACACACTGACATTCATTTTTATTTTATATATATATATATATATATATATATATATATATATATATATATATATATATATATATATATATATATATATACACGCACTTAGTCTGAAGATTGCATTGAATCACAAAACTGACAGTCACCATGCAGTATTGATTCCTGTCTCCACACTATCTATAATAGTCTCTCTCCATTATTAAGCACACTTTTTCTATAAATATTGCAAATATTAAACAATATATTTACATAGTAATATATAATGTCTATGCTAACTTAATACCTGTCAAAAATGAGGAGGATTACTTATATATGTCTTGTCATTTCAGATAAGGATTAAAGTGTAGTATCTGAGCATTCTGTGAAAAGGTTTTACACACATAAACAATATACATTTTATTTATGTTGATAATTTATGAGGGGATTGTCGCTGATGATTTCCCTATCCTTATTACTTAAACTTCATACATATAACTTTTAAACCTTTTCAGAAGTTTCTTTAATGCTGACATTTAGAAAGCTGTCTGAAGATATGAGAGCAGGATTATTTGTCCTTAATGAAACATTTAAAAGATAATTTTCCATTTTTTTTATGTTGAACACTGTGTATGTGTCTGTCTCCGTTTATCTCAAAATGTTATTGGTGAAATGATCTTTACATTTTCAACAATATTTTTTCACTCTTCGTAAATGGTAAATATATTGATGGGATTAAACACATTGGAGACACGTTACAATTTGAACACATCATCCTATTGTTTGGTTCAACTTTAATTACTGAAGAAAATCATTTCCAATCCTTTTGTTTTAAGACTTTGATACGGACATAATGAAATTGACCATAATATGATAATGATATTAGTCAAGTTAGAAATTTATGAAGTACACAGCAAGGCACCCAAACAATGTCCTGAATCATTGTTTGATTGAAGATTATTTTCTACTATTTGTAACCACAACCTACCTCATGAAACTTGACAAATAGTCATTACGTTTTTCTTATGTTAATCACTTTGCCAATCCTTCAAAATCACGAAAAAAGAAAATACCCGATGTCAGGTTCCCCGCCCCCATTGTTATCAAGCAAAGCCACTGCACAGTTAATGTGCAAATGATAAAGAAACATTTTGATATTCCGACTTTTATAATCTTCCAAACTCTTTTTTGTTTACTTTTCTAATGTTAACACAAATATCTTTGTCCTTTTCTCACACTCAAAAATCATATTTTTATGGCATGCAAGTTCATTTTTCATTTCTTATCACACAATGTCTACACACTTACTTACTACTTGCCTAGAAACTTTATTAAAATGCAGCAGAACAATGGTGATAAAAATATGGAAATTATTTACACACTATTTACATTATTCAGAATATTGTCCTCATCTGTGTCACCATATTTATTACAACGTTTCGGCCCTTCAGTATCTGTCTATATTTCTGAGATGAGGTATTATGTACACTATTTACATTATTCGGACTATTGTCCTCACCTTTGTCGCCATATTTATTACAACGTTTCGGCCCTTCAGTATCTGTCTATATTTCTGAGATGAGGTATTATGTACACTGTTTACATTATTCAGACTATTGTCCTCATCTTTGTCGCCATATTTATTAGAATGTTTTGGCTGTGGTACGCTCTGACCTTCTTCAGGTGGTTGGAATGTCGAACTGAACCCTTTATTTTGCTCACTGGGGTAGACAAAGATGAGGACAATAGTCCGAATAATGTAAATAGTGTACATAATACCTCATCTCAGAAATATAGACAGATTATTTACACAATTTACATTGGTCAAACTGTTGTCCTTATTTTTGTTGTCACATTCTCAACGTTTCAACTGTTTTATGCTCCAGCCTTCTTCAGATGATTGGAATTTTTAACTGTAACTGAACACTTTATTTCGTTCACTGGGGTAGATTATTCTAGTTCTACATCTCATGCCATACACAATGAACATCACTAGAAAATACGAAAACTTAAGGAATCAGCACATATGCTAGGCCACAAAAATCTCCTAAGCTGGCCAGGCATAGAAATAAATACAATATGGGAACCAGTAATACAGAGTGCTAGAGAAAAGCAATAATAGCAACAAAATTGGAATATGAGCTCTGGTAAAAAATCGATTACTGAGACATTAGGTTTATAAATCCCCAAAATTCATACACCTATGTCCTCAAGAACACATGGCCCAGTGGATAAAAGTGTCGGTTAGCTCCAGTGATTTGACACAAAGATTTCAAATACTTACAGCTGAGGTAAACAAAAAACTTGGAGAGTTGGATTAAAGGGAGATAACCGATACTGAGGTTTGGTACAGGGGAACTAAAACAATCTAGCCTAGTCAGAAGATTTTCAAAGGAAATATTCTTCATTTGAGAAGTGTTTCTAAAAGTCACTTAACTCTCTCTGTCTTTGTTTCTCATTATGTCATTGCAAGGCAGATGGATAATTTTTAATTGCAGATCTGAATGGAAGACCTTCATGAAACATAGACTAAAGACATTTTATTTTATTTTATACATAATAATATAAAAAATATATTTTAATAATAATAATAAATGGTTTCCTATCTTGTTATACATTATCCTCTATTTTAAATACTTTTAAATAAAGGCCTGAATATTCTATCCTGGTTCATATTTACTAGATAAACAATGGAAGATACAATGAAAGCATATGCAAGAGTGTAGTGTTAACAATGAAGAATCAATATGAGATTGATGCAATTTCTAGTTGAGAATTTGGTTCTTCTTTTCATTTTTAATTGTAGATCTGATACAAAGGCCTTAATACTAAATGTCTTATTTTTAAAACAATGGACATTAATTGGTGACAGAAGCGCTTATAATTAATAATGGATTTTTTACAGTGGC
This sequence comes from Acanthosepion lycidas, assembly GCA_963932145.1. Taxonomy (NCBI): domain Eukaryota; kingdom Metazoa; phylum Mollusca; class Cephalopoda; order Sepiida; family Sepiidae; genus Acanthosepion; species Acanthosepion lycidas. The sequence continues at coordinate 6,162,721 of OZ010581.1, forward strand.
GATCAATGTGTTAATGATACATAGACAAAAGATATTTTCTATAAAAAAAAAGTAGATGGTTAATAATATTAAACGGAAAATAATATAAAAAATATTCCATTTGATCTGTAAGCTAGATAAAATACTTTTTACTTGTTGCATCTGCCTGGGTTGTGGAGTAGTCCTTGATGATTTTATTGTACTGCATCATTGACCACCTCATAGATGCTGTATGCGAATGATTCCCTGGTGTTCAGCTTGCAGACTAAGGCCTAATTTGGACTATGCTGGTGACAATGTTGTTCTGATGCTTGCCGACTAGGTTGTGCACTCTGCATGTTCAATGACAGAGCAACATGGCTTGGACTGTGCATCAGCTGATACACATGGGATATGGCCCCGTTGCACTGCGCATCATTGTTGGCAGTGTCCTCATCAAGTTTGCAATGTCTTTTGCATACTTTGGCTCAGGTTTGGTTTGGTTTGTTTTATGACATATCAACCTCAATTGGTTATTTAATGCCGACAAAATTTTTCTTGCTGGTAATATGTTTTTCTTCAAAAATCTATTTCTGAGAATATTTTTCCTTGAAGAAATCTATAGCTGGTCATATTTTTTTCAAAGCTGTATAGCTGTTTGTATTGCTGGTATTTTTTTAAAGTATTGCTGATAATAATCCCTCCCTCAAAAATTACTGGTGGTAATAATTTTTTTTTATTATTATTACAAAGTATTTCTGGTATTAAAACCCATCTTTACACAAGTTTGGGTGTTAACTATTTGCCCATAGCTGGGACCCTAACAGGTTCTACCACCCCAGGTCAGGGTGGACCTGGGAATACCAGCAATTAAGAGGCAGTTCCATGCTCCTCAAAACCTTCTGATCAGAGGCCTTGCTGTTGGACGTAGTTTATTGTCTTACCCAGGACGTGGATGTAGTTTATCTTCTTACCCAGGATAGACTTGGGTTTACAACATTGGCAATCTCTTCATAGAGATCAACAGAAGATGTTGGCTGGCTGCAGGACCTCTGAACACCACTATTCACAATATCTAATGCAACAATCTATGAGTTTACAAAGCCACTGCCCCTCCATGTTACTATAGGATGCAACAAGACCCTCACCCATGGCTTCAAGTTCCACACCCTCAAGATCATTGATGGAGTGCACTAGTCTGATCTCATGTCCAATGAGGAGCTCTGCCAGAGAATAGGCCAGCTGAACATCCTCACACCATCACTCGGCACAGTGTCCACTGGATTGGTCACATCTTGCGACAACTGGAAAACCACCTTACCAACGTCATCTGCCAGCTTGCCCTGCTATTGGCAGGACTGGAGATGAACTTGTGGCAAACCACATAGCTGTCCACTAGGACCTCCAGCAGATTAATCTGGTGCTGAAGGACGTTGATGGGAGGACAAGTTGGCTCTCGTGGGCTTCGTGCCTTCATGGTTATTTTATTTGGTTATTTTACAACATTTATTTAAATTAAAATTCTCTGGAAATTTTAACTACATACAAATCTGATATTTTTTGTCACCATAAAAACCTTAATTCTACCAGTTCTATAACTTTCATGGCTAAGACCCGTCATACCATGCATATTTTAGTGAACCACCCTGATTCCCTTTTTATTCCATTGGTGAGATGTAAATTCCACTTGAGCAGCATCTTCCCATCAACTGCCGCTTTGTGGAATTCACTCCCAAGAGGATGCTTCCCCAATCACTACAATCTTAACCTGTTTAAATCTAGGGTCAACCATTATCTTCTTCGCATAGCCACATAAACTGTGCCTCTTCCTCTGTAACTCTCTACCTCAGGTAGACATGAACTTTTTTTTCTTTCAAACAGAAGAAAATAACTTTGGAGAAAGATATTCTTATTCATAAGCAGACCTTATTTCAAAATTGAAGAATGTGACATTATTTCAGACTTTTGAAACAATGTTTTCGCTTGGTTACAGTTTAGTTCTCTGCTTTTTTTTATCAAGTGGATAGCTTGCCTGGTTTCCTTTTTTTTTTTCTCTCTCTTTTTACTTTAGAAACTGATGCAATCTACTCATTAAATATTAGAACGTATCCAAAATAGTTTTATTTTTTAATCAACTCTTTATGTATTTCTTGGAGATGTAAATTCAAAATTGAGTTCACTCAAAAATCTCAATAAAGAGGGAGATCAGCATCATAAGGAAGAATTGATGGTAACAATTCCTGAAATCCTGAAGACTAATTGAAAAGCCTTTTCAAAAATCATGCTGGGAGACATTTTTAAAAACACTCATTTAATTTAAATCAATAAAACATTTAAATTTTTCCTTTTCAGATGTTGGTAGGAAAGGTGATTTATGTCTTATGAATTGCCATTACTATAAATTGTGCACTTTTTTTTTTTTTTTTTTTTTTGGTGATGTAATGTCAAACATTGTTTTACGAAACTTAAATATTTTCACTTCAAATTTAAAATATTGTCTGAATTTGAAACCAAACTAAAATCTAAACATTTTACAAAAACAAAAACTTAAAAATAAATAACTCTGTTTATTGGCACATCAAATACAATTTAAAAAAAAAAAAAAAATAAAAACAAAAATCACTTTGCCTTCTATATACAAAGCAAAGTCTCTTCCTTAAGCCAATATTTAGTTGTTATTACAAAAGGCAACCAGTTTTTCCTGAATATTCCCTGGTGAAATGAAGGTGCATTTTTAGTATGTATGCATCATCTATGTCGTCAAAACCGTATATATTTGTTGGTTCCTATAAATAAAGAGTTGTCCTATCCTTAAGTCAATGTTTAATCTCTTCTGCCATTGGCAACCAGTATTTCTGGAATAATTAAATACATAAGCATCTTTTTCTCATGAAATATAGTAACCTTGACTTTGTTTGATTTTAAGTTAAAAATCAAATTCTTTTGATATTTTAATCAAGGCAGTTTTGTTGCTTCCAGTCACTGTAGGAATGTCTGCAAAAAATTCCCACTCCTCAAATTTATAGACAAATCATACAGATGCATGATGGGATTTCTTTCTAGCTAATAAGATACACCACTTCTCAATCTCATTCACCATATTTTTGTTCTTGCCTTGAAGTCATCACTTGTCTGTATGCCTTGAAGTCTTGCTTCCCACCAGAATGTGCTACAGCTGACTAGCTAGGATCTGTTCTAGTTAGACGGTTGAACTCTCTGCCTCTGAGCAGAGTGGAACCTGGACGAGGCTCTACTGAACGGCCGAGTCTCGTTCAGGGAGGTTGACCAACCCGATCCCATTTATGCGGGCTCTACAGGGATTTTTTGGCCAAGCCTGTGGGCTCGGAAGACCCACGTAAAACTCGGTCTTGTGCCACATCTACCCTTGGGTGGGTGTTAGTAAATATTGACTAACTGGGATCTGTTGAGAAATACTAACCTTCCAATAGTAGTATACTCACTACTGGATTGACTTGCGACAACCTTGTGCATAACTATTACATTATTTTTTATTGTACTGGTTTTTACAATAAACCATTACTTATTTTATCCACAGTGTTTTTCAAGTATATATTCCTATTAGCACGGAATATAACAGAAATATAATAGATATATCCACTCTAAATTCTATTATCATATCTTCAAGACGAGGATACAAAAAAAGGAGGAGGCTCATTGTTTACATGAGAAACACAGCCTATATTTATTATTGGTTCTATTCTACTTAATTTGCCATTTTATTATCTATTAACAGATAATAAATGATTGATATGAAAGCCTGTATGATGAAATACATGGAAACCAGTTGGATGTTTTAATTTTCTTTTTTCGTGTTTTGCTCTCTTCAAGCATCTTCAAAAAAACTGATAAAAAATCTAAGATAAAAAAATCCTTACAATGGCAAGCCAGCTTTTTAAAAATTATGTGGTTAATCTGAAAAACTTTAACATTTAAAAAATAAGCAATGAGATTTGTACATAGGAAATAGGTTAAAAGATAAAATCTAAATACGATAATTTGATACAGAAAAGAAAATAAAAAGTTATGGTGAGTAAAACAAAGCATATATATATATATATATATATATATATATATATATATATATATATATATATATATATCTCCAAAGAAAATCATCAATATTTATAAGTAAGAATATAATTTACGATATGTATTATTTAGGTGTTAAAGAAAACAGAATTTAATTACAATATTTAATTAAATTAAAATTTTATTAATTTGTTTAACCAGTAGCCATTTACTTTAAGCGTTATTTATAAGTTGAATATTTTAAGCATTATTTATAAGTTGAATATTTTTGCTACAAAATTTACTTATTTTTTATTTATTTTTTAATCTTTTATATTTTTTCAACATTACATTTACAAAATATAAATTTATAAAAAAAATAACACATAATATCTTCATTATTTTTCTGGTAAAAATGAATATTGAATGTTTAATTAATATTATGTCTACACTATTTACAGTGTTCAGAATATTGCCCTCATTTTTGTTGCCATATTCATGATGTTTTGGCCGTTGTATACTCTGGCCTTCTTCAGGCGATTGGAATTTCAAACTGAACCCTTTATTTCGCCCACCAGGGTAGATTGTTCTATTTCCACGTGCCATGCCTCGTCCATATTTCTCAATAATAATCTCTCTCTCCTCATGAGCACATGGCTCAGTGGATAAAAGCATTGGTTGAATCCAATGACTTGACCCAAAGTGTTGTGAGTTCAATACATGGCTACAACAGAGGTGAACAAAAACTTGGAGAGTTGAGTTAAAGGGAGATAACTGATACTGAGATAGCCAGACGAGGCATGGCATGTAGAACTAGAACAATCTACCCTGGTGGACAAAATAAAGGTTTCAATTTGAAATTCCAATAACCTGAAGAAGGCAGGAGTGTACAATGCTCGAAATGTTGTGAATATAACAACAAAAATGGGGACAACGATCTGAACATTGTAAATAATTGCAATACCTCAACTCAAAAAAATAGAGAGATAATATTATCTCCAAATAATAATTTGTTACAGATATCCTACCAGTCAGTCCCTGATACGAAATGTTGCAGGTTAATGAAATCATATAGTTTGAGTTGCATTAAGTGATAGTTATTTTAAGCTTATAAAATTCTAATAATGTTGATCCTGGTTTTACATTTTATCATTCTTCTAAAATCTTTTTTGATGCAGGTATACAAGCAAAACATTCAACAACCAGACGATGGTGTATGCAATAACTCTGAAATGGCCTACCAACCACATGCTCTGCCTTGGATCTGTTCGGTCAACCTCACAAACCAAAGTTACTATTTTGGGTTACCCTGGCAGTTTACATATAACACAAATGGCTGGGATTGGATTGAAAATAGATTTGCCAGATATTCCATTTAATAAGATGCCTTGTGATTGGGCTTGGGTTTTTAAAGTTGAAAATGTTGCAAACTAAGCCACTACTCAGAAAATTATTTTTAATTTATAGAAATTGAAAAATAAATTTATATGCAGGGTGGGATACAAATTTATAAATTCTTCAGATTTTTTTTGTATGAAGATTGTAATAAAATATATTCTCTATTAATTTTGTGTTATATTTAACATTTTACTTACTGATTCCTACCAACTGATTTTCAGGTATGACATCTGTGTGGCCTCATATAATCGAGAAGTGTTGTCAACAAAGCTATCTATGTAGCAAACCAATCTTACTCATTTTTACAATATCTTTCCTTCATATATATATATATATTACTCAATTTCTTCTCACTTGTGGAACTCCCTTCTGGCTCCATGCTTTCCAGCCAACTTTAATATGCAAAAATTTAAATGCATTGTCAATCACAATGTACTGTCCTTCTGATTACTCTTTCCTCTTCTCGCTTATTATTAATGTTTCTGTTCTTAATTCTTCTACACCCTGTAACCCTTTGTGTCTTAGTGACTTTACAGCCTTGCATGGGGTGACGTAGGAATTTTCAAAATGTAGTGTTAGCATTATTCTATTCCTTATTAAATGATAGCATGTTCATTTTGGTTGGTTACCTGCAGCATTTTGGCAGTACTCTCAGACCTTCAATCATGATATTTGGAAATCTTGGAGTTTTGAACCCAACCCCATAATTCAATTCACAGGGTTAAATTGTTTCCATTGCTGTCAATGGAAGTAAAGAATATGTAAACTGAAGCTGTGTTAGGAAGAGTAACCACAAGATGACAGTTGTTTACCATACACCTGCCTACCTATTTTCACTCTGACATGAAAACCAATTCTGTGTCTACCTTTTTGATTTCTGTGTAAAAGAATTATGTCTACTTTTCTATTGTATGAGAATACATCATTTAATAACCTGAAAAAGGTCGATATGTCGTTGAAACAGAGAAGACCGAACCAAACTAGTATGGAATTGTCCTAATCTTATAAAAACATGATGATCAGATAAATATTTGCAGCATGGTCTCCAGTTCTGAATATTCTGTGACCTTAATAAGCCTTTCTTTCTCTCCAGTTTTCCCCCTTTGTTATTCTTTTCAGCAAACAAAGTCCAATTACCATTTCTGGTTTTCCTATTTCACTCTTTTATCAGCAACAGACAAAGGCCAACTATAAATTCCTGGTTTTGACTTCTGGCAATTCCATTAAAAAAGCACCACTCAATGAGACATTTACATAAACATTTTGGCAAACTTGCAACTTCATGCCTGCAAAAAAGCAAGGTCAAAAGGACACAGGATTTTAATTACCTTCAACAATGTTTATTGTTTTAAAAAGCAATGATTACAATTGGAATAAAACCTAAACATGAAAGTGAATTTATAGATTTTCTTTGTTCTTGAGAATTGATAACAAAAATAATAAACACTATTAGATTGCTTATTAGAAAGACTGGCAAAACATTGGCTAATTGCCAATTGATTCAAACTTTATAAAATGGTAAATAAGGATTTCCTTAGAGTTGGTTTACGTATTTTAATAATTTAATAAATTTTTATAAATTTTGAATAAAAATTGTTTCCATATTTATTTCTTTATAAATTGGTAAATGATAAATATTGCATTGCATTAGTTTTAGTTTTTTCAGAAATCCTTTTTTGCCAAAAATGTTTATTTTCACTATGAGATAGGTAGGTTTTTATAGCCTTTAAGTGGTGCGAAAGTGTAGAGTCACTTAGTTGCATTAATGTATAAATATAGATTTGTGACATTAGCATACTTGTATTTATATATATAAATTCAAAGTGGGAGTAATATATAAAATCCACCATGAATGGCATTACTGCTGATTGTAGTTTGATGTAGGTATTTGAATTCAGAATGGTATTTGGAATATTTCTTAAGTTTCTAAAACCTAGGCAGAATGAGAAGCTTCTTGTTGGCTCCAAAATCTGTTCGTTTAGGTGGGGGTGCAGATGAGAAGGAGTCCTCTTTGTTGTTATTAGCACAATGTTTCAGCCATTATGCCTTGAAGACTTCATCAGTTGCTTGTTCCAGCTAACCTTCAGGGAATTTTGAACTGAAGCTTTTATTTAATCTACAGGGGGGTAGATTATTCTCATTTCATTGACCATGTCTAGGAATATCTCATCTAGTTCTTATTTTATACTGCTCAGTTATTACTATGTTTCAACTGAATCCAAGTACACTGTCTGGTGCAGGGATTGAACTAACAATCATTATATGACTAAATCCTTGAACCAACACTTTAATCCACTAAGCCAATCTTTCTTAACTGGTATGCCCAGGTGCACTAATATGCCCTGAAATGTGCCCAGATGTGGCCCCATGTTAACAGAAGAGTTATTTATGAATTATTTTTTATATTTTTTAAAAAGAGACAACAAGCATACGGCTTCCATGTCTAACTCAATTGACATTTCAACGTTGGCTTATCGTTAACAGAAGAATAAGAGTTGATCACAATATCTGATGATCATGGTTTACAAGTTCAGCATCTATTGATCAACTTTGGATTACTGTTCAAGAAGAATATGCTTCAATAGCTTGCAAAACATTGAATATTTGATTGCAATTTTCCACATTGTACCTCTGTGAGTTAAGATTTTCTGCACTTAAATCAAAATAGATCAAATATTGAATGCATCAATGAAGAAATGAGAGTATGTTTATCACATATAAGGCCTTCAACAATTGCCAAAGTACAGGTTTGGTTTGGTTTATTTTGTTTTACGGCATATCAACCTCCATGGGTTATTTAATACCGACAACATTTTTAGGATAGATTCATATGAATAGAGTATGTATTACTTGGCCTAGACTGGTTTGGTTTATTTTGTTTTATGGCATATCAACCTCAATGGGTTATTTAATGCTGACAAAAATTTTTATTGCTGGTAATACTTTGTTTTGTTAAAAATATGTTTCTGGCAACATATTTCCTTCAAAATTGTATTGCTGGTAATAACCTTTTCCAAAAAAGTATTGCTGGTAATAGTTAACTATTTGCCCATAGCTGGGACCCCAACAGGTACCACCACCCTGGGCCAGGGCAGACCCAGGAACACCAGCAACTAAGATGCAGCTCCATGCTCCCCAAAACCTCCCGATCAGAGGCCCCACTGTTAGACGCAGTTTAACGTCTTACCCAGGACGCGAATGCGGATGTAGTTTAACGTTTCATTTAATTCTCACATATGACTAATTTTTTCTTTTATTAAAATTTAAAGTGCCCCTCAGAGTTTTATTTATTCTACAAGTTCAACCTGAATTAAAAATGGTTGAGAGACGTTGCACTAAGCTATTTTTTCAATGTCCCACTTTAATAACAGTGTGGACTCAATGGAAATGCCATGAACAGTACTAAATAAGGACTAGAAGAGAGATGTTGGTAGACATCCACCTCTAGATGAAATAAAGGGTTCAGTTCATAATTCCTGGAAGGTTATCTAGATCAACACCTGATGAAGGCCAAAGGACACAATGGCCGAAACATAATAATAATAACAAAGATGGATATGCAATGTGATAGGTCCTGATCTGGCATCTCATCTACAGTCACTTTCTCACAGACGTGCTGTGGCTTCCCTCTGTCTTTTCTACAAATATGTGGTGAACAGTCACATAGAAGCAAGTGAGCTAGAGTGGCTTGCATCTGGTGCAAAGGAAAATAAGGGTTTTACCTCAATGTGTGGCACGTGACATCGGCATTTTTGCCCCTTGAAAATGGCATTACTCTCCTGTCTAGCAATTCTAGCAGTATGTGCAATAATGAGGTTTTTTGTATAGTTTGGCATGCTTCAACCAATAGCAAGTCATGTGCTGATTGTTTGAACTGGGTAACTGAGAATACGAGCGAAGAACACTGTGTGACGTCACCCTGGTCTCTCCCGTGCTATCCTGTGACGATCTAACCCTTGGCTGATTCGGATGGAAATCTGGTTAGATTTGGCATCAGCTTTGTCGTTGCCAGCTCACCTCCAACGTCTGGTTACTGAAGTAGCTGCTTTGATTTCTAGTCTAACCTACCCACGTTGTGATTTGATCTTAGGTAGAAGAAATCATCAATCAGTCGTTGGGCCGTAGTGCAAGCCGAATCCGAGCAAAGGTGACACTGCACAAGTATATGTAAAAGAAAATAAAGCAACAACTCGAAAGATTCAAATGTGTTAAAAAAAGAATAAATATTTTTATATCTGGTTGCTGAATATAACTGGTTTTTGGTATCTTCTGGCGATATTCGTAAAACTTGTTTTGGTGGTGTGAGTCGGAATGCGTGGAAATCTTTCAGTCAGCTTCTTCCTGCGAGGCTGGTCTCTGAGCTCACAGCTCAACTCTGTGACTCCAACTGTCACCAACTGTGACTGTGTCTGTGTTCTGTCTGTCTCTGTGTCTCGCTCTGGGGACGTTCGTTTATATGGACACTGGGTGGGGGCCTGTCGTGGTTTGGGTTCCTCGATAATTCCAAATCTGCAATAAGGATTTTCTTTGTTTTCAGACAGGAAAATTTATCACTTCCCATTTTTGGAAGTCAATTACTTTCTGCTTTAGAGGGGTTCTTAAGGGAATCGTCCTCCCAAATTCTTTTTCTCATATTGGTATATCATACCAATCCCCCCAGAGGGTGTCAACAGGTTCCCCTTCTTTCTCATATGTTTACCTTCACCCAACGCTCACACCACCACTCAGCCAATGAACGCTCGGCAGTGCGGGTGTGGCTAGACTGGCCTCAGTTTACAATTATCGCTCAAAGAAAAAAATTATCTTCCTTTTTCTTTTCTTTCTTTTCCACCAACTAGAACCCTCACGAATTGTACTGTGGTCATTAAATCACTATCTTAACTTGATGTCATCTGGAATTCATCAATGGGATTTCCGCCAAGTTATTATCTGGGGGGTCAACTGAATCTCTTTGTCTTCCTCGACATCTTCGCACTCTGTCGCCAACAGTCTGTCCAGGTAACAAACTTTTATCATGGCAAATTCTGGACATAAAACAGGTGACTCCCTTCCAAAACCAAAAGATAGTTAATGGCTTATTCTTTTCCTTTTTCTCTTCTTCCTTCCTTTTTCTTTGGGGTGGTCTCAGCTAATTCTTTCTTGGTCGCATGCTTAACCCAATTTCCGATCATCTTCTAGCATTCTGCTTTCTAAGCCTCTTGACCAATTTGAAATTTTCATTATTGCCATGGGCAGATTGCTATCTGCCTTTCCTCACCGTGTCATGGCATAAGTTAATTCTGACAGATCCGAGATCTTACGAATTTTCTATCTTCTGCGAAAAAATACTTTTCTTTACAAATGAAAATAAAATCTTTACCCACTTTTTTTATAAAAAAAATAACATCGCTCAGTATGTCTTTCATGATAGCGTCTTCTCGCCTTAAGTATTGCTCACTTTTAATTTCCACGCTTAATTAGTTAGCCAAATGCTAAATAGTGTCACAGCTGGTTGGTTGGTTAGTTGCCTGTAGTGTTAGCTTGATAAAAGATGGCTGAAGTGGTGAGAAGAGAAGAACGGTGTGCGGAAGGCAAGAATGGTGGATTGAACCAGCGGTATCTTGAATTGTACGAACAACGTCCGAGTAATAGAGACTCATTTAAACTACAAAATATTTTCATGCCAACTGCTCTGGCGAGCTACTTTCACTGGTACTCCAACTGCATTAATTTAAGCATGCTACTAGGTTGGCATCTTGGTCCCACCTTTTCACTGTCAAAACAGTTAAATGTAATCACCTCTTCTACTCAAACAGCTTCTCTCACAGTTCCCGACAGTGAAACTCCCCTCCTCTTACTTGCTTCCCTGATGGTTATAATCTTCAAATATTCAAATGTAATATCAATCAATATCATCTAATGCCTTGATTCTGATCCCCATCCTTCTCTATATCCTTTCCTCAAACACCCCTCTTTACTCTTGTTCTCACTCTCTGTAACCCCTCGGATGCTAGTGGCACTCCCGCTTTGCTAGGGGTGAAATGCTTAAGAAAATTACCTAGAGGATATAAATTCAATGATATGTCATTAAATATTATAAAAAGATTCTATAATATAATAATTCATTATTGTCTTTTATTTCTTAACCTGATGTTTATTTAACCTGTCATACATAATTTATATTCATAAATTCATAACAAGTGATATATAACATTAATAATAATTATAATATTCAAAAATTTAAATGTAATGTCAATTGACATCTTCTGATGCCTTGATCCTGATCCCCGTCCTTCTCTATATCCTTTCCCAAAACACCCCTCTTTACTCTTGCTCTCACTCTCTGTAACCCCTTGTGTGCTAGTGGCACTCTCGCCTTGCTTAAGAAAAAAAAAAAGAATATAAATAATGTAATTATTATTCAGTATTTTTTCTTGAAGATGAAAGAAAATATGAATTTAAATTTTTATTAAGTAATCTAATTATTAGGATATTGTGTACAGCTTTGGCTTTATTCACTGTTGTGGAGTCGTTTCACAGTCGAGGCTTGTATTTGTACTAAGTCGGTCCTAAAATAGGTTCGACGTACAAAACGTTAGGAACTTGATATAATAGGTAATGACGCAGAGAAATCTAGTTGTGGTCGCTGATACTTTAGTATCCGACTAACGGTTGTCCAGCATCGACTGACTGACCGACCCACTGAGCGACTCCTACTACTCCTACTTATTATAAAGATGGGAGAGTCTATTAACAATAGAATAGGTGTGTTCCACTATAACATTCACTTACTGATGTTTGTTGAAGGAGTTCTTCATTGCTGCAACAAATTAGTTAAACTAATATATTGGTATACTAAATGATGACAAGTGAGTTAGTGTGCAATTCATTGTCAAAAAATAAAAGTTGTAGTTCAAACATAATAGAACTCCTTGTAGAGACACATAGAAAACCTGGTGTAAAAATAAATATATATATAAAGCATCAATTACTGGAACATAGCCAAGTTTTTAAAATATTCACTTTCTGACCATGAGACGTGGTTTGAATCTCAACCATGTTTAATTTGTCATGAACGTGATTTCTTCATGTTTTGGCCTTGGAAATATGATCCCAGTGTGCTGCACCATTGGAAAGGGCCTGAAAACAATACCACAGGTTGACCCAAGCCATTAATGGTTGCGCTAGCACAAAGTCACAAGTCATTGTGACCGAGGGTTTGAGCATACTGGACTTGTTGATACTGTTGATCATGCCAGATAATGCGCTCTTTCCCAGAAACTGTAACTAAGGTCCACTCAGCATAGTTGCAGTATGCACCAAAGGTGGGCTCTGTGGGTGTGGAACAAACATGTGCCTGAGCAGAGGTCTACAATAGGGATTGGCTTGCTGCTGTAGTAAACAGGCATACTTGGATATGCTTATTTTCTAAGTGTAGCTTATATGTGGCACAAGGCTGAAAGTACAGAGCACCTAATGAGGATTGAACTCACTTTTCAAGACAAGCTTGCTAACCATTACACCACACCGAGATACCCTAGGTGTACTTGGATATGAGTGGCCAACCATTATAAGCATCAATTTGAGGGTGCCCCCCATCAAGAAGGATTTTGAAATTCTGTCTGTTAATTGGATAGAAATATCTTTCTTTTGATTGGTTAAGAGATTAAGAGAGATTAATATTGATATTTGGATTCATTGTCATCTTTTTGCGTAGATTTGGATTCGTAATAGAAACTGTTCTTCATAAATATGAATTGCAATTCATTACATACGACAGTGGGGAAAATAAGTATTTCATCACCTACTGATTTTCTGAGTTTGCCACCTTACAAAAATAGGAACGGTCTATAATTTTCAGGGTAGGTCCGTCTTGAAAGTGAGAGATAGAATATGAAAAAAGTTCTAGAAAATCACATTATATTAATTTTTGAACGTTTATTTCATTTTTATTGAACAAATAAGTATTTCACCCCATAGCAAAACATAACTCAGTATTTGATGAAGAAATCCTTGTTGGTAAGCACAGCAGCCAGACATTTCCTGTAGTTAAATACCAAGTTTTTACAGATCCTGGGGAGGGAGGATTTTGGCCCACTCACCTTTGTAGATCCTCTCCAAATCCTTCAGGTTTGTAGGTTGTTGTAGGGCAACTTGAAGTTTTAGCGCTGTCCACAGATTCTCTAAAGGATTAAGGTCCGGAGACTGACTAGGCCACTCCATTATCTTAATGTGCTTCTTCTTGATCCACTCCTTTGTTGCCTTAGCCATATGTGAAAACCTCCTTGCCTCAGCCAGGACACTGAAGATTGGTCATGGATGAGTGTTCCAGCATGACAATGACTCAAAGCATATGGCTAAGGCAACAAAGGAGTGGCTAGGGCAAGGAGGCTTTCACTCAAGATTTCTCTGTACTTGACCCCATCCATCTTTCCTTTGACCCAGTGTAGTCATCCTGTCCCCTTAGTAGAGAAACAGCCCAAAAGCATAATGTTTCCACCACCATGCTTAATGGTTGGGATGGTCTTCTTGGGGTCCAAGTCAGCTTTTTTTATCCTCCAAACATGGCGAGACGAGTTGATGCCAAAAAGGTCAATTTTAGTCTTGTCTGACCACAGCACTTTCTCCCAACCCTCCTTTGAATCATCCAGGTGCTCATTTGCAAACTTCTGACAGGCCTGTACATGTGCCTTCTTGAGTAGGGGGACCTTGTGGGGCACCACATGATTTCAGTCCATTACGATACAGTGTATTACTAATGATCATCTTGGTGACTGTGGTCCCAGCTGCCTTGAGATCATCAACAAGCTCTTGCTGCATAGTTCTGGGTTGTTTCTTTACATTTCTCATTAGGGTTCACTCCACATTGAGAGATATTGCATGGAGCTCCAGACCGAAGGAGATTAATAGTCAATTGGTGTTTCTTCCATTTTCTTATTATTGCACCAACAATTGACTCCTTCTCACCAAGCTGCTTGCCAATCGTCTTGTAGCTCATTCCAATCTTGTGCAGGTATACAATTTTGTCCTGGATGTCCTTAGACAATTCTTTCGTCTTGCCCATTGTGGAGAGATTAGATTCTGATTCCTTGAAGGATTCTGTGAACTAGTGTCTTTTATACAGGTAATGAGTACTTGATTAGGAGTAATAATTGAGTAATAGGACTAGTCTATATGCCTCCTGGTCACATAACCATTCTGTGAGGCCTGAATCTTTGCTGGTTGGTAGGGGGTGAAATATTTATTTTTTTCAATAAAAAATAAATAAATGTTCAAAAATTAATGTAATTTTCTAGAATTTTTTTTTTTATTCTATCTCTCACTTTCAAGACGCACCTACCCTGAAAATTATAAATTGTACCTATTTTTGTAAGGTGGGAAACTCAGAAAATCAGCAGGGGATGAAATACTAATTCCCCCCACTGTATACTGTTGATAAGAATGAAGTTTTATTCAGGCAGATTCTTCCTGAGAGTCACTGTTATGGTAAACAGTCCCTCAAGCGAATGCTTCCCTGATGACTACAATCTTAACCTCGTCCAGTTCAGGGTCAGCTATTATCTATTCTCATAATCTGCAATTCTTACATCCATAAAACAACTCCATTTATTAACCCTGTATCTTGAATGGCTCTTGGGCCATCTATTGAGTGAACAATAGTGTAAAAAAAAGCATCTCTTGTATTATTTTTAAAACTGACTTTAAAATAAAAATTTTATGTTATCACTATTTTATAAATTTTGTTTAATCTGTCATTATGTCATAAATTGAGTATCAAAGTCATTTCAGTATTAATGATCTGTAATACTAGCTTGTAATTATACTTTTATGCAGCATTCAATATAGCCCTCTTATCATGGTAATTATCAGATACAATTTTAAACTTTGTTAGAGATAAAAATTTGGTATTTTTTACTTTATCAGAATACAAAATCATGAACTTTAACTAATGAAAAAATGTTTAAAAAACAAAGAGAACATTGTTGAATATAAAGATAAGTGCATGAAAATATGTCTCACGTTTCTGTTAAACTTTAACCTCAGAGAAAAGGAAATGACAAAAAAATATATTGTCTAACAACTGAAAGCAAGAAAAGAAAGGCTATTTCACTCTTTAGTGTCAGAGGTAAAAAGTATTACAGGCTGTAAAAATCTCTTCATTAGGCAATGATTTATGGATACAATATTTTGTTTTGATAATTTGTCGATCTTTATTTTAAACAAGCACTAGAAAAGATTATAAAGAAATAGGAATCAATCATCGGCCAGAAGATTAAATGAAGAATTTAGGAGACAGAGGCTGCCTGATATTAATCTGAGAAACATGTCCAATCAAGAAGAGATTTACAAAATCTTTTCCAAGGTGATTGCTCAATGATAGTCTGGAGGTCACATAATCTGAGGTATACACTAGAAGTAATACTATGAAAAAATACAAGAATCTCATTTTTGACAAGATATATTCATTAGTTCTACCTTCACAATTAAGACTTGCCATGCCATTTACACTGGGATGAATCATCCCCATTTTTTTCATATTCCATTAGTAAGAAAGAAGTTCCATTCAGACAGCTTCTTCCCTAGAACTGCTGCTATATGAAACAGGCTCCCAAGAGGATGCTTCCCCAATAACTACAATCTTTCAAGTTTATGTTTAATCATTATTATTTTTACATATTTTCATAATTTGCACTTCTTAACACTTCCTCTTTTTACATTTTCTTACAAAAACTTCATCCAATAAATCTCTAGCTTGAGTGGCTCTTGGGTCTTGTATTAGGTGAAAAATTAATATAATCTTATTTAATTATTATTTACATCAATTACATTATTCGGATTGTTATCCTCATCTTCATTGCCATATGTACAACGTTTCAGCCATTGTACGCTCCAGCCTTCTTCAGGTGATTGGAATTTTGAACTGAACCCTTTATTTCATCCACTGGGGTACAGAAGTGGAGAACCAAAACTTGGAGAGTTGAGTTAAAGGGAAATAACTGAGACAACCAGAAGAGGCATGGCACATGGAACTAGAACAATCTTCCTTGATGAGTGAAATAAAGGGTTCAATTCGAAATTCCAATCACCTGAAGAAGACTGAAGTGTACAACTACCTAAACATTGTGAGTATGGCAATGAAGATGAGGATAACAGTCTGAATAATGTAAATAATATAAGTAATCATAATACCTCATCTCAGAGATATAGACAGTATAATCTTTTTTAAACATATATTAATGAAGGCTTAGAAAAGGGATTGGTTAGTATAACATTTATTGGGGGAGAAAGCAGAATCTGTGAGTCAAATTCTGACTTAGTTGCATTAAATTTTGCACCAATACCCTTGGAAACGGTATGAATGCATATCTTTCCCCACCAGTTATGGTTAAATAGTAGGATAAACTGAACTCTTTGACCTTGGGCAGCAACCAACCAAAGAGAAAGAAAACTGGATTCCAAACCATGGAAAAGACAGCAGGAAACAACTCCTTTATCTTTCTCGGGAAGTTATGTTAATTTAATGAATAATCTCATTCGTAATGACAACCTCAAGTCACTTTCTTAGTAGTTATTAGCTTTAAACACTCTTCTGCTAGTATGTTTGACAACTCTTTATGGAAGATTTTATATTCATTCAAATTACTCTGCTGATGAATATAAACATCAGTTTTTCAATTGGGTTCAGGTCATTTCAATAGGTTGATTTTTCCTTATTTTTCTCTGCTTAAGTTGACAGAATGATTAAGATTTTAACCTTAGAAAAACACCCAATTGCACGTCATAAGACTTTGTTAATTTCTAAACATATTTTTAATAAAGCAAATATAATTTGACAATAGCTTATGAAAGCCAGCAGCACTCAGAATTTGAACGCTATTTATACAATCTCAATATTAATGTCAAACAACTTGTCAGAATAAAAGAAAATGTTAATAAAAGAATCCTTAACAAAAAACTTCTATTCGTCTTTAATAATACATAAAAGGAAAAGTAGACCTTTGCTGAACTGTGTCACTCTCTGTAGCTGAATAGTAAAGCATACTTGATCATTTTATATAATAAAAGATACTAAAAATATATATTTATTAAAAATTTCAAACTCTTTCTCATGCTATTAGGTCATAACAAAAAGAATTTTGTTTTTACAGAGCTTTACTTCAAGGCTTATTTCATATATACATTGGTTGGATTTGTAAAATTTGTCTGCACCAATAGCTAGAGATTGGTTACATGATGTTAGGCGGTCTCTCATTGGTTAATAAAATCACATGGGTTCAGAAAAAGCTGACCATCACCAGAGAGAAGGGACTGGACATGCTCTGAAGTAACACATAAGAAATTCTCTCAGCCACAACAGTACCAATTGCCAAGAGTTTTAAAGGTACAAGCTACATAGCCTTATTTCATTCCCCCAGATGGGTAAGTCTGTCTGACATATTCTCTGTATACAGGAAAGGATATTGTATTTAATCATTATATTCATGTTTAGGTGTAACAAAGTAAAGACAATACATTTAAAGATTATGACTTCAGTATGTTATTTCTATGTTATTAATATTGTTTATTATGTTATTAATATTGTTATTATACAGGGTGTATAACCTCCCACATTATGACTAACTTGGAAAGGGCACAGGTTTAGGCCAAATCTGTAGGATCTTTTTTGCGTCTACAAAGAACTGGATGATAGAAAATTCTATGGGGCTAAATAGTTAAGCTTATGTTACAAGCCTTTAATATTGAAAGAGCACATACGTTTTTGGGAAGGTTTGTAAAGTGTTTTTCATGCCAACAATGAATTGGATTATAGGAAAATGCATGATGTTAAATTTTATCATGTTTCAAGCCTTACATATCATCTACAGCAGATTACAAAATCTAATTCTTTGGCAATGAAGCAGACAAACATTTTGGGTGCTTTAGGAATGCCCAAATATTTTCCCTATTTAAATTAATAACAATTGCTTTGTCAAATTACCTGATTTTCAATAGAAGTTGAAACCTTTGCTAATGTGGGTCTATAGGAATATTATTAATATTATTATTATTATTATTATTATAAATAAATAAAAATAAAATATAAAATAATGATAATAATGAAAATTATAAATAAAATAAAATAAAACAATAGCATAAAAACATTGTATAAAATAAATTAAATAAAAATTAAAAATAATAAAAATACTCCCAGCATGCAACAAAAACTGTTCCTGCCAGAAATAGGGACAAAAGACTTTAAATTCAATCTCTTCATCACAAATCTTGGTACAGGTAAGTGTGTCCAACCTCTCTTTGTGATATGGCTTGTAATACTATGGAGTAAATTTCTCCCTTTTATCACTTGTCCCATAAAACAATTGTAACCTCCCACATTTTATAGGTTGAAAGCAAGACAATAAAGCCACTAAGATGCAAGTGGTTACTAAGAATGAATGAATCTGAGAAAAAACATTATTGAGGAAAGAGGACAATAAAAAAACAGGAATTATGGCAACATTGCATTTAAATTTTTGAAGATCAATGTTCACTAGGAAGCAAGAAACCAAAAGATAGTTCCACAAGCAAGAAGTGCAAGTGAAGAGAGACCCGTAGCATAGAATTTATGGTTACATCTAGCAATTTAAATTTTTATAAAAAATGATTAAATTAAAAGAATACTTTTTGAAAATTATATTTTCTAAACAATGGCTTCTATTCTCAACACAGTTGTTGCTGATTTTTTCAAGTTTTCCATATCCTGAAAAGACATTTTCTACTGTATTTCTGTAATTTTTTGGCATATAGCTTATTGTCACAGACACACAGATGAATTTGTTTTTGTCAACTTGCAAAGAGAGCAGCAGCATTTTCAAGAGCATTCTGAAGGACATCACAAAATACCACATGGTTTTTTAAGTCTTCTTCAAGTCCTTAAACAATCATCATTTTGTGTGGATGGAACTTTACATCAATATGTAAAATTCTTCTGATAGTATGACAGTCCTAAATCAGAAACGTATCTATGGGCTGAACATGTCGAGTGATTGCAAAACAGATTGTCCCACAAATTCAATATTTCCTGGAGTTTGAATTGTCCAAGGTGTTTTTTCTTTATTTCTGAGATGAGGTATTATGTACACTATTTACATTATTTGAACTATTGTCCTCATCTTTGTTGCCATATTTAAGCATACAACGACTGAAACATTGTAATAAATATGGCAACAAAGATGAGGACAATAGTCCAAATAATGTAAATAATGTATTTTTTCTTTTTATTATCAATGGCCTTTAAATTTTCTTTCCGTAGCAATATTAATTTTCCGTCTTGGAAAACATCATTTCCATTTTAGCCTAAAATGAAGATGAAAATCTTGTATTGTCACAATCACAGATTCTCCATTATAGATGTTACAGCATAAAACACACAATGTACACTGATCCAAACAATAATGGTTTCTGAAGAGACACGATAAAAATAAACTAAAGAAGAGATACGAAACAAATCGTGAAACATTAGCTGCATAAAGATATCATTAACGCTGACCTAATTTCACTAACACCACACTAGTAACTTTGTAAAATGTGGGAGGTTTTACTGCCACACCCTGTATATATCATTGTTCATATACTTCAGCTGCATGGAGACATGGTCAAATGGTTAGAACATTTGCTTTCTGACCATGAGAACCGGGTTTAAATCTCACCACGGTTGAATTGTCATGAAGGGAGACTTCCTGATGTTATTTGACTGGAGTAGGGACAATCCCAGCATGTGACACCTTTGGAAACTGCTTAAAAGTTGACCCAAGCACCTTTGTGAGTGAAATTGTGTAGGTGGTACCCCTGAGGGGTCATCGATAGCTGTGCTAGCACAAAGTCACAAGTCATCGTGACCAAGGGTTTGAGTGTGCTGGTATTGTTCAGAGTGTTGATCATGCTAGATAATACGCTCTCTCCCAGAAACTATGACTAAGGTCTGCTCAGCATAGCTGCAGTATAAACCACAGGTTGGTTTTGTGGATGTTGACTAAACACAAATGTGCCTGAGCAAGCGTCTGCAATAGGGATTGGTTAGCTGCCCTAGTAGATGGGTATCCTCAAATACAAGTGGCCAGCTATTATTATACTTCAGCTGCACCTTTTGTTTCAGATATTTTAATAGTAGATAAAAATGTTGAGATTTTAGAAATGCTGAGGCCTTGTTTTAAATGACGGCTCAGAGCTGCTGGAGATGATTGCAAGATTTGGAAAGCAAAAAGAAATTTAATAATATTTAATCATATTGCCCAAAAATAGTTTGAAAATTTTAAGAATGGTGACTGAACTCTTGAAATAAAGTCTGAAATCTGGCAATGATGCTTTCAAGTACAAAACAAGACAACCATTAGACCTGGGTTTGGAAACTTTCTAAGTAGAAAAAGTTTGTGTTTTTAGCATCCATGTGATAGAAAATGGAGATTGTGAGGATAAGAGGGATAGATAATGATTGAACCTTGACTTAAAGAGGTCAAGATGAAAGTGTTCCGAGAAGTACCTATGTGGGAGTCTGTTGCACAAAGTGGCAATTCTTTGAAAAAGATGTCTCAGTGGAACTTTCTTTTTACATTAGAAACATGGAGAAATTTCCTGTTGAAAAAATCAGATGGAATTTTCTGGATTGACTATTCTTCAGTAAATCCTTATGACAGGCCGTAGAAAAGCTCTGTACAAAGTATGCACACCCTTCTCAGGTGATTTGTTAATATTTTTTCTCTTTAATTAATATCAATGATTTTGTTGCAAACAAGACTCTCCTTTTATCAATTTATGAATAGAGGTATTTTTATAACACTTAAATGCAAAAATGATGTCATGTATTGACTTGTACCGGATGTAATGGCTGTGGAAGTAATGACTGGACTTTTGATGAGGTGTACTAGGACGGGTCAGAGGGTCTTATAAACAAATGAGGAAATTTTATAAACAAGTTTTGAACATTTCATTTTGACTGCCTCACCCAATATTGCTTGCTTGCTTGCTTTCTTTCTTTCTTTCTTTCTTTCTCCCCTCCTTTTCTATTCCCCCTCTCTTTATTTGGTCTCCTCAATCCTCTTTTTTCTCTGGTTTCCTTTTTGTCTCTGTTTTAATATGGTCTTATCGTCTATTTTATCTCTCTCTCTCTCTCTCTCTCTATATATATATATATATATATATATATATACCCAAAAGAGAGAAAGAACAAATGGAGTAAAATTCTACTGTTCATAGCATTTACTTTTAAAAAAAAGTACTCAGTACAAATTAGAGCAATTGTAACAATATTTAACATGGCATACAGATGAAAAGGGTTAAAAAAAGATTTTATTTATTTTTTATCAGAAAGGTACTCATTTTCCCAGGATATTGAGAACAGGTGTACAAATTCTGTGGAAAAAGATACAAAATACGATTGTTACTGTTCATCGAGACACAGCTGGCAGTTTCAGAGGCCAGAGGTTAAAGCCATCTGTTGAAAGGTGTCAATGTCTACGTAATGGGAAAATTATTAACCAAAATTTCTCTGAGAAAGAAAATTATAATTGTGAAGACAGAATAAGCAATTGAGGGAGACGTTAGGAATACTGACGTCATGTAATGGCTCCTCCCGGAGGAGGGGTGATCTTCCAAAATTGGAAGTGTGAAACAGAGAACAAAAGAAGGAGACTAGTTGAACATTAAGATATTTGCATACCCCCCCCCACCACCACCCTTATGCTCATTCACCATACCAGTAGAAATGGACACACATAAATACAAGTGCCGACGGGGGCTAAAGTAGTTGGAGTTGGAGTTGCGGCAAGTTACGCGGAAGGGGAGTTGAGAGATTTTTGTCATTGCGCAGTTTTGCCATCCTAATGATGGCAATAGTGGTAGTTGTCCACTGGGGAGGGACTCGGATGATGTCCATGTGTCATCCTTGAAGGTACGGTCAATAGTGCTTGAAGTTAAATCTAGTTGTCGGTGAAGAAAGATTCCAACGATATCCTTGTACCATCCTTGAGGGTGCAGTTGACAGTACTTGGAGAAATCAAGTTGTTAAGTCTGGCCATCCTTAGAGAAGTTAGCCAAAATTTTCGTTCCGTCGCCAAATATTAGAAACGGGTTGGGAAAAGAAAGAAAAAGAAAAAAGAACTGTAGATATTTTTTTATTTTGATAAAATATCATCTAGTGACTTATTCGGACGTCGTTTATTTTATTTTCAATTTTGTGTGCACGTATTCAACTCCTTGGTTTAGCCTAGTTCAGATACCCCAGTGATAATTCAACTTGACACTCTTAAGATCAAAAAATCACAACGTGGGGAAGAGAGGTCACAGTTGAAGAGGTCAACTTAAAGACCAGCTGCAGTGTCAAATGCCACCAATGACTGACGAGTGTCGGTTGACGGTTTGTTCTCCGATACCAGGATCGATCCTGACCAAAGACAGCAGGCCACAGCCCCATCTACGCCACACAATATGTTATTATTATTATTTTTTATTATAAGCAATTAGAACAAAAACATGTTGAAATTTTCTTAAAAATCTGTTAATCACCAGTTGCTTACCATTGCCTGAAGAGGCACAACAGTGCCGAAACAAAAAAGCTATTGTGTGGCGATTTCAACATATTTTTGTTCTAATCTCTTATAATAATAATAATAATAATAATAATAATAATATATATATATATATATATATATATATATATATATATATATATATATATATATTATTATTATATATATATATATATATATATATATATTATTATTATATATATATATATATATATATATATATATAAAGTGGAGACTGAGGGGCGACAGTCTGTTTCATGCTTGACTGCAATCTTCAGGTCACGTATGTTGTGCGGTCACTCAACTGTTTATAAATGCTAGTCAATGGGGCATTATAAACAAGATGTTGTATTTCCCGTTTATGGTATAATCCTAGCATGAAACAGACTGTCGCCACTTCAGTTTCCACCTTTATACACATTCTATGCTTGATATTGACCACTTTTACACATAAATATAGCATAACTTAAATCTATATTTTATATATATATATATATATATATATAGATAGATGTAGATAAATAAATATACTGCTTAATAAATAAATAAAATAGACCATTTACTCAAATATGAGTATCCCTTTAAAATAATGTTTAAATAAATAATTTATATATATATATATATATATATATATATATATATATATATATATATTATAAATTAATTGATGTAAAATATGGTTTTTCCGCTACCCAGTTCTAACCATGTTTCAAAAATGGAAGAATTTTGGAGTAACTTATAAAATTACTGGATTTTAAAGTTAGCAAAAATCATAATTTACATTTCCAAGGAAAGAGAGAAATTCATTTCAACCAGACGAGGGTTGTTTGCGTATTCATTATGTCTGTATTTTGATGTATCAGTTTTGGTAGGGGTTAGGGATGTATTCTTCAATGAAATCTGACATCCGTTAAATGCATGTCGTCTGGATTTTTAAAAAAAATATTATTGTTAACGGCAAAGATTCTTACGGCATTTTTTCTATTTGTATATTTAAAAATTTGGGGGGGGGTATTTAGGTTAGAATACGTTTTATTTAACAACAATTTGAAAAATATTTTTACTTTTAATTTTTAATATACTATATTTCTTTTAAGAGTAAGTAAATGTATTGGAATCCCTTACAGTATGTAGAGTTATTTTCACATCAACTATAAGTATGTATATTATTACGTAACAATTTTTTTTTTTTTTTTTTAATTATTTAAGTAAACTTTATGACAATGACGCCAAAAAAAGCTAATTGATTTCACTGGTTTAGTAACCTTTTATTTTTTATTTTTTATATAAACCTAGTAATATCTTGTTTCTCATGTAAGTACAAAGGACATGGGTCATTCAATGGCTTACATCTTCTAGCTTTTCATATTAAATTCATTTTACTGTAGATGTTTTATTGGATTCCTTTAAGTGCTTGTAGTGCTTATAGGGAGATCTATATGTTAGAATACAATTTATTTAATTGCAATTTTAAAAGATGTTAAGGTTAGAATTTCTTTTTATTTAACTACAATTTTAAATACAACTTTAAAATAATTTCACTGTTAGTTTTAATAGACTATATTTCTTTTTTAAAAGAAGTAAATGTATTAGAATTACTTACAGTAAGTATAATTATTTTTACATATCAAGTATAAGTATGTACATTACGATTGTTAAAATTTTTTATATTTTTTAAATATTATTTAAGTAAAATTTATGACAATTACGGTAAAAATAGCTAATTCATTTCTCTGATTTAGTGAACTTTATTTTTTATTTATTTATTTATTTTTTATTTTTTTTTATACTTAGTAATATATAGTTTCACATGTCTGTACAAAGGACATGGGACATTCAATAGCCTACATCTTATAGCTTTGCATCATAATTTCATTTTTCTGTAGGTGTTTTATTGGATTCATTTAAGTGCCAGTAGTACTTTGAGAGAGGTGTTTTGGTTAGAATACGTTTTATTTAACTACAATTTTAAAAGATGTTTAGGTTAGAATTCGTTTTAACTAAAATTTTAAATACAACTTTAAGGTATTTTCATTGTTATTTTAATAGACTTTTTTTGTAGATGTAATAGAATTAGTTACAGTATATAAAATTATTTTTTCCATTAAATATAAGTACGTATATTACCAGGTCGCACTTTTTAAATTTATTTTTATTTTTAAATATTATTTAAGGAAAATTTTTGACAATGATGGCATAAAATAGCTATTTCATTTCTCTGATTCAGTAAATTTTTGTTTTTTATAAACTTAGTAATATATAGTTTCTCATGTATGCACAAAGGACATGGGTCATTTAATGACCTACATATTCTAGTTTTTCTTATTAATTTCCATTTTACTGTAGGTGTTTTTTTTTTATTCTTTTAGGTGCCAGAAGTATTTCGAAAGAGATGTTTGATTTTTATATTTATTTATCCTAAATGAACTTTGATGTTGGTTGAATCTTTTTTTGAACTCATGGCTTGTGCAACCTATATATATTTTTATGCTTTCAGGATTTTCCATTGAAGAGATATTGCATTGGTATACTAATGATTCAGTGCGACATTTATTTTGTAGAGGGCAATTATGAGGGTTTCTACAGTTACATAATTTTTGTTTATTTTCATCAGTTTTTATTTTTATTTTTCCATTGTCTAAATTTTTTTGGTTTTGGTATAAGTGTTTATTTAAGATATTAGCATTATGTTTCTTAATAATTTTTTCTAAGTTTTCCGTACAGCTGTAACTCAATTTTAGTGTATTTTTATTGAAAATAGTACTTTGTTTACTTCCACTATGAAAATGCTTGACTATTAATGCGAGGAATTTTTGTCCTAATTTGTTTTTTACCATTTGGTTGTATGGGGGTGTATACCAAATTATTTTTCTACATCTGTTTTTTCTATGGTTTCCAGTTTCATTTTTTATTTAAGTTAGTTTTGGGTTTTTATAGCCACTCTCTTTTAGAGCTATGTTATAGGAATTGATATGCTCATCAAAAATCTTGTCATTTGCTGAATTTGTACTAATTCTTTTACTGATAGATAAAAATAATAATAATTAAATATATACCGTTATAATAATAATTAAACATATAACGTTATCTATCTACCACTGAGCTATCTTCACATATATGCACAGACCAAACAATATACATATATTGCATATATGCGTTCACGGAAACAAATTATAGAAAATTAGGAGATCAGCATGATTCCGCTACTTTGGTTTCAACCTTTCAGTATCTTCAGGCGATTTTGGTCAATTGATTTCCTAATGCTTTATTTTTTAAAAATAAAAATTTATGAATGCTATATTTTAAAAAAAAATAAGTAAATGAATAAGTGCAGGAAGTGAGGTGTGGTAGAAGGAGGAGGAGGAATCAAGTGTATTGGAAATGTATTGGTTGGGGATTAAATGAAATATATATATGTTCTTTTTATCTCATTTCGAATGAATTCAGAAGGAACTTTTTAGTATATATATATATATATATATATATATATATATATATATATATATATATATATATATATATATATACATACACATGTTGAAATATGATCTAGGTAAAAAAAGAGATTTTTCTGATCTTTATCACATAGAGATTTTGCCATTTCCATGAAAACTTTGTAAGCAAAAGTGACCTAAATATGAAAGAATTATTATAAATTTATTTTGGAAAAATTTTGAACATTTCCAGACACAGAGAATAAAATAAAATAAACTTCATATGCTAGGTGAGGAATAAATGTAAAAAATTATGACTAATTTGGAAAGGGCACAGGTTTAGGCCAAATCTGTAGGATCTTTTTTGCGTCTACAAAGAACTGGATGATAGAAAATTCTATGGGGCTAAATAGTTAAGCTTATGTTACAAGCCTTTAATATTGAAAGAGCACATACGTTTTTGGGAAGGTTTGTAAAGTGTTTTTCATGCCAACAATGAATTGGATTATAGGAAAATGCATGATGTTAAATTTTATCATGTTTCAAGCTTTACATATCATCTACAGCAGATGACAAAATCTAATTCTTTGGCAATGAAGCAGACAAACATTTTGGGTGCTTTAGGAATGCCCAAATATTTTCCCTATTTAAATTAATAACAATTGCTTTGTCAAATTACCTGATTTTCAATAGAAGTTGAAACCTTTGCTAATGTGGGTCTATAGGAATATTATTAATATTATTACTATTATTATTATTATTATAAATAAATAAAAATAAAATATAAAATAATGATAATAATGAAAATTATAAATAAAATAAAATAAAACAATAACATAAAAACATTGTATAAAATAAATTAAATAAAAATTAAAAATAATAAAAATACTCCCAGCATGCAACAAAAACTGTTCCAACTGGAAACACGGACATCCCGCCAAAAGACCTTAAATTCAATCTTTTCACCATAGATCTTGATATGGGGAACACATGTCCAACTTCTCTCTGTGGCTTTATAGAGTAAATTTTTCCCTTTTATTACATGAACCATAAAACAATTGTAACCTAAAAAATACACACAAAATATATAAATAAATTGTATGAAATTAACATCCAATTTACCATGCTTTTCCTGTTATTTCCGTACATTTTATTTCCTGTCAAATATGCTTTTATTCCATGAACACAAGGCTAATTTCTGCTGCTATGATGTGAGTTGAGTCAAACAAACTTTCAAAAACTGGATCCACTTGTATTACTCTTTCCAATGATCTCAAAATCCAAAAAATGTTATTGTTGTGACGTCCTAAGTTGTTCATGTTACTACTAACATAGTAGATCTCTTTCTCCTAATTGGAATAGTTACATAGACTAGGTATTTCAGTTATGTTAATTGCTTAATCTACATATCACCACATCTTGTAACAAAGGGGGTTTGTGTTTCTTGTGATTCTTCTGTCATTTCATTTTCAGGGTTTCTTTCTCTCTCCTGGGATCTTAAGGTATTTCTTTCTCTGGGAGATCTTAATCTATCATGATTTCTCTCATTATCATGGCTGTATTCATCCATTGACTGTTCTTCCACACTTTCCCAATCATATTGTCACTCTTGATCATCGCTATGTTCATCTTCAGACATTTCAGATCCTTCAAGGTTACGTTTC
Source organism: Acanthosepion lycidas (assembly GCA_963932145.1). NCBI lineage: Eukaryota > Metazoa > Mollusca > Cephalopoda > Sepiida > Sepiidae > Acanthosepion > Acanthosepion lycidas. The sequence continues at coordinate 6,190,744 of OZ010581.1, forward strand.
ATTTTTGTCCAGCACTATTATTACTTGAGGGTATCTGTGAACGTTTCTTCATCAGGCATTTCATCTTTCAAGAGTAGATTTAATTTTTGTTCAATGCTATCATTACTTGCAGTATCCATGGACATTTCTTCATCACTTTCCTCCTCATATTCATTTTGTGGTCTTATTTAATCTGTATAGTCTAGTATGCTACTCCCATTTTTTCTTATTACAGCTGTGTTGTGTCATTTTTGCATTAAAAATTTGTCTTCTCTGTGAGTGTCTCCTTATTTTTCTCGTATCACATTTTATCATTCATAGAATGTGATATGGTTAAAGGAACACTGATTTGTCTTCGCATTAAGTCCGATGGACTCTCTAGACTTCCTCCATGTGGTATGGTGTGGTAACTTAAAAGCGGTCTAAGTAAAAAACTTCCACTTTCTCTTTCTTCAAGCCCATCATATCAGTGACACTATTGTTGTGAAGTCCTAAGTCCTTCATGTTACTACTCAATGCACATGTGTAGTAGTCTTCCCTCGAATTCCTAATTGGAAGAGTTATATAGCCTGGATATTCCAGTTATGTTAATTGGTTAAGCTACATATCACTACAGTTATAATCCTGATTGTTTGAACCTTGAAGTAATAATTGCATGATTTATTTCAACTCATTTTTCTTATCTTTTCTATTTATCATTATATTTTAACCCAATATGTCATTTGGTCTTCTTTGTTGTTTAGAAATTTTAAGAATATGTCATTCCATGAATTATCTGGACTAATATCTTCATCCTTATTTATTTTCTTTTTAGTTTTTTTTTTTTTATCACTACATCTTAGCTGAGATGTTTTCCATATTTTTGCAGTAGAAGTATTGAACGAGGCCTACTCAGTAAGTATGAACAGATAGTGAATCATTTATACAGTTAGCAGGGGTCTGTTCTAGTTGCTCTCCAGGGAAAGGAAGAAAACACAAACTCATCCACCATTCCTCCCTGATAATAACGTACAAATGTATTTTGTGACAGTGCCTCAGTTTCTCTTTTTAAAATTTTATAAGAAGAAATAAATTTGACGACTCATATTAAGAAAAGCTGACTTTCCCCCCCCCCCCAACATCTGTGAATGTCATGTGAACTAATTTTAATGCAAGAAAATATCCTTCTACCAGTGAGCCACCACTGGAGTCAATGAGCTCTCCACTGGTAATACCCTGGCAACAGGCCTGTTTCTGGACCCCTGTAACTTTCCTTAAGCAAGTAATGGCATTTTTGTGCTGTTGAGTTTCAGAACCTTGTTATAAGACAATTTCCTTTAAAAGAAAATCATATACATATAGCAGTTTGTTAAAAATATAATTAATTTTAACTGATTTCAAAGATGATTATTTTTCACAGCTTTTTTTACTATCAGTGAAACTACAGCTACTCCCACCAATGGATGCAAAAACATCTGCTTTCCATCTTACATATCACCCTCCACTGCACACAACTAATTTTACAAATAAAAATATCCCGTGAAGAATTTATTAAACTAAAATAAGAAAATGGCTGAAGTCATAAGCTTGTATTAATTATGTATAAGTGTTTACAGAGGGAGAAAAGTAGGGAAGGGAAAGAAACTGATGAAGTAGGAGAAAAGAAATGTCAGGCTTTTTGTTACAAGATATTAAATTGAAAAACAATGATTCATTGAACAAAAGAAAGCATCAATTACATGGCAAGGAAGCAGAAACAATATATGTTTATTATATATATATATATATATATATATATATATATTGTGTGTATTTAGACAGCAATTTTTCATTGATGCATGTTTCATTAAATAATATAGATGAGATTTGTCTATTTATTTTAAGTAAATTCCTTTCATATTGTCTGATAAGCTTAATAACATTATCATTGAAAGACAAAAGGAAATTACCATATTGATACATGTTTTAATCCAATCTAAGCTTTCAGCTTACATAAGCCATTATCAAAGATGACAATTACTTTTCAATATATCAACCAATACACGGAACAATAATGATAGTCTGTTTTTGCTGCATGAAAAATTTCAAAGCAACGACTAACTCGTGTATACAAGACGCAAAAATTGCATCACAGGTCATGATGTCACACATGACCACGCGAGAGTGAAAACGAGAAGTATTAAGTATAGGAAGCCATTGGTATAAACCAATGACTTCTGTTATCAATTATAGGCATTTAAGAATATTTGTGGAGATTTCATAGTTTATTTTGTTCAGGTTAGGTTTCAACAGTTTTATGTATATAGCTTCAAGAATTTTTAATTTTTGTTTATTGTTTTCATGTTTAAGTATAGTTGTGTTTTCAGCAAGGATTTTCCGGAGTTGAGTACGCAGGCAGGCATGTTGTTTGAAATGCCTAAAAATGTTAGAGTGATTATTCAAATGTAGAGTCAAGCATTGTGAAAGCGAGTTTGTGGTGTGACTATCATAAATATTATTTAATCCATTGGAGATACAATCTCCCAAAGGGCACTTGAATTTGTAAACTATGTTGGTTTTTTGCAAATCACTAACAGGGATATATATATATATATATATATATATATATATATATATATATATATAATATATAATTCTCCAAATGTGTGTGTGTATGTATGTTTGTATGTGTGTGTGTTAATTTAGAGGAGAAAGACAACTTGAGTAATTCTAAAATTGATGGCTGCTCATTTTGGACATCTTTAAGGCTTTACACTTCATGAATATAAAAGTAGTAAATTCACTGTCCAACACAATTATGAAACCTGTGAAGAGGTGAAATTTTATTTAAAAAAATTGTTCATTCCTGAACTTCATATACTGACTCCTTGTGAGATATTTTCATTTGTTGAGTATTTTTAAAGTTTGGAAACTGATATTAAATATAATTTACCCTGTATTAAACTGAAAACAAATAAAAAGTGCAAATAAAAAAAGATTTTTCACTATCTTTCTATATTTCTGAGATGAGGTATTATGTACGCTATTTACATTATTCGGAATATTGTCTTCATCTTTGTCACCATATTTATTACGACGTTTCGGATATTCAGTATCTGTTTATATTTCTGAGATGAGGTATTATGTACATTATTTACATTATTTGGACTATTGTCCTCATCTTTGTCGCCATATTTATTACAACGTTTCGTCCGTTGTACGCTCTGGCCTTCTTCAGGTGGTTGGAATGTTGAACTGAACCCTTTATTTCGCTCACTGGGGTAGACTGTTCTAGTTCCACTTGACATGTTTAATGGATGTCATTTATCAGTTATCTCTTGTTAATTCTCCTCTCCAAGTTGTCCACTGCCTTATTGAACTCACACTCTTAACTGATAACTGACATCCATTAAACATGGCACATGGAACTAGAACAGTCTACCCCAGTGAATGAAATAAAGGGTTCAGTTCGACATTCCAACTACCTGAAGAAGGCCAGAGCGTACAATGGACGAAACGCTGTAATAAATATGGTGACAAAGATGAGGACAATAGTCCGAATAAAGTAAATAATGAAGATTTTTCAATCCACTCTGACTATAGTTGATAAAATAGCTCTAATCTTTACGTTATTTTATTTGTAAATTCTTCTCCATTTTATTATTTATTAATTAAAAAATGAAGTAAAAATCAATTATAAAAATTTCCAATCAAAAGACAAAAGGAGATTCATATTCCTAATTTAATTTCTCTTCACGTGATTGTAGAAATACTAAAAGCGATTATCTCTCTTTGGTTGAGATGAAGTCACATGGGTGATGTAACAGCCATTTAATAGTGTGATTAAAGGGGCCAGTTTATCAGTTAGCTGTCTGGAGTCAAGACATACTAGTTGTTCATTCTATCTGGACCAGCCAGCTGCCACATAGTGCAGCTCACAAGCTCATGGCACCTTTTTCATTTTGAAAATATATCTTTACCAGATATAGAAACTATCTCTGGTTTGCAGTTTTCATGTTTAAAAAAACCAATGGTTCACTGTTTCTTGTTTGAGAGGAATATGTCCTCACTAGTTATATAGCAGATAAATCTGGTCTGCTCGAATCTGGAATACTAAATAAGGCTTCTCCAGAAGCACAGAAAAATCTCTGGCAACTCCTATTCCCATTGGAAGTTATTACAAGTAAGACTCTATTGTTTCCTCACCTTTTTACATTGCTTGTTGTATAGACATGTGTTATAGTTTCTCTGCATCTAACATGTAAATATGTGTATCTTATTTTGTATATGACTTAGCCACATAAAACTCTCTCTGAGAACAAAGTATGTTTGTCATTCCTTTTCTTTCAGTTAGTCTATTCCATCTCTGAAATAAGGTATTATTATAACATAGATATAATAATGCCCATAATGGGGGGAAATGCAAATGGGAGAATATTCCTTTCGACCATAGTTCACCCATTATCTGATGACTTACCCAATGTGATGCAATATTATTAACTCCTATTAATGATCTGCCAAAACACTGTAATAAATATGGCAACAAAGATGAGGACAATAGTCCGAATAATGTAAATAGTGTTCTATTAATGAATCACATACTTGGCAAAATTATTATTTAGCTCCATTATGATCAATGAAAAAAATAATATCAAAGAAATTTAATTGAATTTTGTCATCTCTTTCTCAATTCTAAAGCTAAATGTTTTCCAATTTAAAAAAATGATTTTGTATCCTTTTTCTCTACAAAGATTATCCATTATCCAAAAAGTTGTATCATGTAAACTGTGAAAGTTAGAAGGTTGGTGTTTGTGTGTACTTTAGGTGGTGCATGTCCCATACATAAACAAAGAAGATAGAAGCATACAAAAACTTGAGTTTTTACTACAGACGTTTATTCTTTTAGTGGAATAATGCCTCTTGGATATGTTTATTTTCTTCTTGGTTAAGAAGTAAGTTAGTATAAAAATGGCTAAGATAGTCAAAATCTCAAGTCAGCTTTACATTGAGTTGGAACGAGCAATTCACTTACTTCATGATTAGGGCTGCCAAAACATGTCTAAATGATGTCATTGAAAAGTGGAAAGAGAAACATCCTTTCATTTTGAGAAGTGGGTTTATAAAATTGTGCATGTGACCAGAAATCTTTTCCAATCTTTATAACCTTCATCATAGGAAAATAAATTTATTTTTTATTTTTTACTATTATTCTATTTATTGATTTTATTTCATTTTCCAACAAAAATGGCTGTGGATATTTTTCAGATTACAAAATTCCATTATGTTGTCTACGCAACAACTTGAATTTCAGAACTTTCTTTTTTTGACCACTATGTCTCTCATTTAGACTTTTGTGGCTTTACATCAAATTATGGCTAAGCATTGATTTTTGAAATAACATTAGGACAAACAAGAAAAGAAAATGGAGAAAAAAAATCATTATAAGAGAACCGGTTCCACTTCACATCTGCAGTTGCTGTTTTTTCTCCTGCTGTGTGCTTGATTCAATTTGTTTGCAGTTTGCTTCCTTGGTAACCCCTTCTCTTCTATCTCCCTTTTCCTCTCTCTTCTCTTCTATCTCCCTTTTCCTCTTTCTTCTCTCCTATCATTCCTTTTCTTTTTTCTCTTGACGCACACAAAATTTCCTTCTCTTTTTCTCTCCCTTCCTCTGCATTTTTTATTTAAAATTATAGTAAGAAAAATGTATTATTATTATTATTATTTCTGTTGTTGAGTGACTAGTAAGGTACAAGCATTTATCTGCAGTCACAGTTGGATTCTACATTTGGTGAAATGACCCCCTATATTTCAAAACCCTTTTTGGATTTTTGGAGGCCTTTTCTTGTTATTTATTTCTGATTCAACTTTCAAATTGACAAACAAGTTTTAAATCACACAGAAGTAGGATTTCCATTCTCAGTAGAGGTATAAGAAGAGTCCAATAAAAAAAGGATCCCTTGTCTTATCAGATGAATTATCAAATAACCCTAAAACAGACATTTTTATCTTTAAGATAAATGGGGTGTATTGCTTTATAAGAAATATTTTTATCACCAATTCTGAGGATTTTATCAGTTACCTCCTTCGTCAAACAATGAAAATATTTTTAACTGAAAGTAAGTATTATTAATCTTGTATTCACTGGGTTTTCACACTAGTAGTAATTTAGTAACTTTCACTGGGATCAAGCGACAACAAGTCTCTCCAATGCATTCTCATGCTCTTCAGTATTCCAATTGATTTTAGAAATATTGTTGTCTGATTTTCAATTCTTCTTATCTTTTTTTCTTGCAAGGCACTTCAGGACTGTTTTAAGCACACCGATAATGATGGTCATAATTATCTTATTTTTGTTCTGCCTTTTCTTTCTCAGTTCTTTGCAAAGATCAAGATATTTGTTTAATTGTTCATTATGAGTGAGATTAATGTGGCATTTGAACTTAAAATAATTAAGAATATGAAATCAATTTAAATCTTTGACTGGTCAAGGGAAAAGTAATCAGTTGAAACATGTTCCAAAATTTAATAAGTTTTCAGAGAATCTGTACAGTAAACCATAACACTTTTCTAGAGGTTTACAATTTTTGGTCTAAATTCCAATTTCATTATTATTATTATTATTATTATTATTATTATTATTATTATTAACATTTTATTTTGTTGTAGTCATGAGATACTGGGATTATAGCTTTCCTATATAAATTACTATCATTATTAATTATTACATAATATATTATTGCTATTACTATTATATTTAATACTAATATAGCATAGTACCTATAAAAAATGCTGGGTTAATTTATGCATGAATCTGTACTTCTCCCAAGGATCAGAGTGTAGTATCTCTAGAACCTATGAAAGCTGTTACACCTCTTAATACAACTATTGGCTGAGTACATGAGTTGAAAAGAGTATGGAATTCAACACTGTGTAGTATATATTCCAGAAGCTAAGAAGAGTATTAATTAAATAAAAAATTTTGTTAGCAACAAAGAAAAGAGTACTGAAGTGTTATGTATATATCAGCCTTCCTTATATGGTTGGGAATGCTGAACAATCTCTACACAGAGGAAGAAGCAACAGAACTGTGGTTCTGCAGAAGGATACTGAGGATACCATGGACCGAACATGTGAGAAAATGGAAACAAGAAGAAAACTTATACTTAAGATCAGGAAGAGACAGATGAGATTACTTGGGCACATAATGAGGAAAGTGGGCTTGGAAAATCTGATACTCACAGGACAGATTAAAGGCAAGAGGGACAGAGGAAACCAATGCCTAACTTAGTTTGCTTGAGTAAATGTAGAGCAGAACAGGGTTTAGGAGAAATAAAAAACAGAAAAAATTTATTAAGAGCGACAAAGGACAAGAAGTTGTGGAGAGTCATGATCTCTTATATCCTGAGGGGAGATGACACATAGAAAAAAAAGTAGTTTTCTTCGTAAAGTTAGTGTTGGGTGGGAGTGACTCCCTGCTTGGTTGTGTGGCATACCTGATACAGTGAAAATAGAGCAGTCCAGTGTTACTGAATGATTTCTGTTGCCAGTAAATGACTTGAAATGAGAATTACACCTGAAGAAGGCTGACAGAAAGATTGGCAGCTGAAACATTCTCTTAACAACAGCAAAACGAGATTTTAGTATATGAGTAATGTTGGAGATGTTAATAGATAACATGCATAGTCATAGATAACATGCTGTTGTGCAATGAAAAAAAATCTTATATATAATCTGAACGAAAATAGTCATTATTAGAAACAGAGTTTAACAATTGCTTTGATAAATCTGCATAATTTTGAAAGGTGACAGTTTGCAGTTCAGTAAAATAAACAAGAAAATAACTGATTAATGAAATAAAAGAATTATTTTGTACCTGATAAAAAGATTTGTAGTATTTATTAATAAAGCAACTTCAAAAACAACAACAACAACAACAACATGATATTGCATTCTGTCTTATCATTAAACTTTTCTTTCATTCAGTCTAACTCAGTGACAGACATTACACTTCACAGCTGAACTGAATGATTTGGGAACAATGAAAGGTTTCTTTCACAGCCTTTTCGGGCTTAAGGTTTACCTTCTCATCTGCTTTATAATACTGAGGATTGGCTATGTTTATGGAGAAGGTAAGTGGATTTTTGTTCAACTAATTTGATTCTTTATAAACTGTTTTCTATTTCGCTGCATGATTTACAGTTACTTAGAAGGCAAAATATCGGCATCTTAGGAGTTTATGTTTTGTTATAAACCAGGATTTGTCCATAAAGTGTGAAGAGGAGTCACAGTGTGTGGTTGGAAGGATGGAAAAAATTGTAGCTAATGGAAGGTACACAAGTTGATACCCGATCAGTATCGGCTGGGTCACCGTGGAGAGGGGGTATGATGTTGAAAGACATGAAACCCCTAACGATCCTCAGCTACAAAGGACAAGAAGTTGTGAAGAGCCATGATCCCTTCTGTCCTGAGGGGAGATGAATGGATTTTTGTTCAACTAATTTGATTCTTTATAAACTGTTTTCTATTTCACTGCATGATTTAAAGTTAGATAGAAGACAGGAAATATTGCATTTGTTATAAAATATTAGGAAAAGGATTTTTAGTTAAGATTTGAAATGAAATTGTGTTAAGTTTGTGGCCTTAATTTTGACATAAAATAAATTCTTAAAGTTATTACTGCATTTAAAAAAAAAAATGGAATCTCCCATTGTAGATAAATGTGGGCAATTAACCCATGCCTCCCAGGAACCTCAAATTACACCTAGGTGGTGGAAGGAAGCGAAAACTCCCCACTGGACCACTTTTTTGTCATGACACATCTCCCTAGAATGTAATTGGGTCAGGCCACTCAGTTCCTAGGAACTGACAGCCAGACTACCTGCACATATGATTTCATTATAGTGGTGAAGGTTTTGTGTAGAACCAACCACACTTACTGGTATGTAAAACCCACCTATTTACATTTAATATTACAATATTATGTAGTTAGACTAGGTACAAGCAATTATAATATACAATGTTTGGGTAAACATTATCCTGTAAGATACATCAACTTCACATATAAGACTTCCCCATTCAGAAATAAACAGTTGAAATGTTGTGATACAAAATAAGGAAAGTGGGCTTGGAGAATTTGACACTCACAGGATATATTGAAGTCAAGAGGGATATAGGGAGTAACCTTACCTAATAAGCTTATATAAATGGTTGGCAGAACAGAAAGTGGGAAGGATGGCAAAAAAAGCAAACATTGTTAAAACCTCCAAAGAACAGGAAGTTGTGGAGAACCATGATCGCTGATATCATGAAAGGAGATGGGTCATAATAGAAGAACATTTAATCTAGGTACAAGCAAAGTTTTCAGATAAGCATTAATCTACAAGATACTTCAACTTTACTTAGGAAGGAGATAATTTTATTATCTCATTTGGGAGGGGTGAAAAGATGTGTGTGTGTGGGGGGATCTTATAGATAAAGTAAATATTTGTAAGATGGGGATTTGCCTAGTCTTATTATAATTCTCTTTTCCCTTCTTTAAATATCACGACCGTTATGTCCTGCCAATACCTCATAAATAATGGACTATTCCATTTCATTGATAGAAAGATAGAAAAGACATTAGATGTACTAATTGGTTTCAGTGAGAAAAAGAAAGAAAGAAAGAAAGAAGGAAGAAAAAAAGAAAGAAAGATAGAAGTCTGTTTCAGTGAACTGGAAAAAGTTGTCAATTTCAAATCTTTTCATTTGTACTCCCTTACTTCTTTATATAAAGACCCACATTCACATTTATGATTGTTATTGCAATATTTTGTTAAAGTTGTTAAGCTCAAATATTTAACAATGCAATAGGGGAATTTCAAGTAAGCTTATTCAATTGTTAACTAAAGTCGTTCACTACAAAGTTCAAATGTGAAAACCTAAATTTTCATGGCCATTTCTAGTTCTATTTAATAACAAAGGAATTTAATAGAAGAGAAAAATGTTCTGTTATGAGATCTAAACAGAAAGGATGTCCTCTTTCCACTTGGTGACCCTTTATAGTACATGACATCATCATCATCATCATCATCATCATCATTCATCATCATCATCATCATCCGCTTGACTTTTGTAATCATAGGGTTGATCCAAATGCAGAAGCCGCACTAACTCTTTTAGTATTTTAATAGTGAAAATAATAGTTAATAATAGCTGCATTTAGCTGTAAGTCTTAATGACTGGACCAGAAGAAGAAAAAAGTTGCCCGTTGTGTTAATTTATAAAATCTAAAAAAAGGAGACATGGATTTAAAAAAAACAAAACTTGAAGCAATGGTAGTAGCAGTGATAAAAAAACAAATATTTATTTTAGGTTTACTTAAGTTAAATATTTGATATGAACAGAAATCGTTGAAATTCCAAGTGATTTTATAAGAAACAAGTTTTGCTCCTTTTTTTAAAAATTTTTAGTCAGTTTTATTTTTATTCTTTAAATTAAAATTATTTTAATCGTTTAGCCTTATGTTTGATATAAAATATTTCATATATAGAATGTAATAAATTAAAAATTTGTCTTAAAAATGCTTTGGTAATAAATGAGTCAGATACAAGTTGTCATTTTTAAACTTGCTAAACCAGCACAGACATTTTCTTTTTTTCCAGAAAGGTTCATCCTGTACAAGGCCCAGTGGCCACTTGTGGTAGAAGGTTACATTTAGGGGAAGTTTGTACAGATAGGAGGGGAAGATAACAGTTAACTCTAGATTTGAACAAGTTACAATTGTACTGACTGGGGAAACATCCTCTTGAGACTCAGTTCCACAGAGCAGTGGTTTCTTGGATGAAGATGTTCAAGTGGAACTTGCTTCTCATTAATGAAATATGGAGAGAATGTGGGTGGTTTGCTACTATGTAAATGGCATGGTGGGTCCTAGCCGCAAAGGATAGACCTGGCGGAACCAAGGAATGTAGTTCATTCAAGAACTTTTCAAAGAAGTAGCAATAGAGCAGTTAGATGCTGGCCACACCCTGCATGTGAAAGAGGTTGGAGGGTAGAAAATAATTTGTCACCCACAAGGATACTTTTGAACTCTATTGAAACTGGAAAATGAGTACTGGGGAGCTCCCACCCAAATATGGCAACTGTACATCCAATTTCCTCTTGATTTGGCTCTTGTAAAGGTAGAGAATATTTATACATAGTCACTTTACATAGATACACAGGATAAATGTTTGTCTTTGCCTGTGTTGCATTACACCCTCTATAACATTCATACAACATGCTTTGATAAACACAACACTCATTAAAAAGCCTTTATCTCTCATGTGGCTAAATGTTACTATACATCTCAAAATCTAAAAACCTATATCTATGAACATAAAACGGTTTTATAAATGCCACTCTAATTAAAAAAGAACATAATTCTTTATGCTGAAAGTACTTCAAGAGATTACTAATAAATATACTACCAACTATAAACACACGTCAAAAACATTATATTACATCACTAATCTTTATTGAATCCATTCTTAAAGAATCTATTGTATGTTTATCCAAAATAAGCAGGGTAGATATAAAAACATTTCCATATCAACAAACAAAAAACACCAAATATAATGTCTACTAGACATACACATGCACAAACACACTTACAAATATACATTGTCATTTCAATTCCATATAGACAAACTAAAATTATTATACACTTACATACATTAAACAATATTTACAAATTTTCAGTCAAGCTTGGAATCCATTAATTTTTTGGAAATTTGAAAGGACGTATCATCTCTCCTTGAATTTTGAATGTCATAAATTATACTAACATTTGTTTAACAAGTTGAATGCACATGAAACCTACTTAACCAATGAAAATCAAACTACACTAAAATAAAAATAAAATAAAATAAAAATAAAATAAAAATAAAAATACCATAAATATTTGCTTTCTTCATATCTCATTCTCTGATGAAGCTTGAATAAAAGTGAAACATGTCAGATTGAGAAACATTTTCTATTTGCTTTTTATCATCATTACTATAAACTATAAAGAAAGCACAAAACCTAATAAAAACAGATGTTTTCATTAACTACCCTCTTCCCAAGAGAGGAAAATGACACAAGGACATGTTTATTGTTGGCCCCTATCACAGTTGCCAGACTGGACCGTTTTTGAAAGCCTGGCATTACTAAACTTTGAATTTTACCACATGTAAAAATAAAGTGGAATAAACTAGGTTAGAAAAGCAGGCATAGATCAGTTTGCCTATTGCCTGGTTCACAAGGAATTATCCCTTGTTTCTTGCTTAGGATTGGGTCTCCAGTTCCTTCTAAAGTCTTCTCATTCTCTTTCACTCCCACCAACCCTTTGAGTCTTAGTGGCATTATCACCTTGCCTGAGGTGAAATGATTAAAAAAGAAAAAGAAAAAGTCAATGCAAAATAGTAGTGCTTTGCTGAAGCCCAGTCTAGCAAATATCTCCATAGCCAAATTGCCATGGCATGTGATACCAAAGTGTAAAGGTGGTTCTGTCTTAGAAGTGGAATCTGCAGGAACCAGGCACAAGTGCTTCATTTTTGTGCTCTGTTTCACCAAAACACAAAACAGGTCTGATCCTAGCTCCAAAAAGACAGTGATAAAAGAAATGGTGTAGTTATTCAGATGAGAGTAAAAATGATGCTTGGTTGGTTATAATTATGGTTGACAATCACATCTTGTATTGGAAAGGACAATCCTTTATTTGACTGTTTCTGCCTTTGATCTCTACTGAATTTGGCAGGTAACAAGCAATGTCATTTTCAATTATATTGTGCATCTGCAGGAATTAAATTAATGGTATTCATGAGATGAGCTCTATCCAGACAGGAAACATTTGACATTCATTGACCAAAGCAGTAAGTACTGCTGTCAGTTGAAATTTATAAAATCTTCTCTTCAAACAGTTCTTCAGGAAAATAAGCTTCACAAGTTCAGTTATCCTAATTTTTTGCTTCAGGTAATCTGGAACGTTAAAAAATGACTATATATTTTTTCTTTGTCTTTTGACAGAGTTGGCAACACTAGTTATAATATAGGATCTTACTAGCTTACTTATGAATAGAGGCAAAAGTTTCCCAGTTCTTACAGCCTCTGCTACAACAGTTTCAGGATGATTCATAACCCTCCCTTTTAGTGCATCTAGAAGATGTTATCCTAAAGTTGGAATCACCAGGGATCTGACATATCTTCTGTCAATTTTGTGTCCTGTTTTATCAGGTCCTGTAACTTTAACATCCAGTTATGAAGATACAAGTTCAACTGACAAAGTATTTGCCAGCCGATAGAATACCTGATTTCATGTCAGAATTTCAAACAGCATTTTTGGCAATCACAATTATCATTTACAATTATTTGTATACTAGTATAATACCCATAAAAAATGAAAGTATTATTTACATATAAATTGGTACTTCTACCTAAGATTAGACTATGTGTGTACTCTGTCTAGAATGACATTTCCCCTCTTTGGTCCACTGCCTAGAATCAAAGTGTGTTACTCCATGGCCTCTTTTCTAGGTTCTGTATAGTATCACTTTTACTCCTGCCACAACAATAAAATAAAATCCAGAATAATCTTGTGCTTAGAATATTTAGCCCAAAGAGAAAACACCTTCAAACTCCTCCAATACCTGAATTATTTCCTGCACAATGCCAAACACAAAGCCTACAAAATCCACAGAAGAAATATTTTAAAAAAACCCAAATCCCAAAATAATCCTATATAAACTATAATAAAATGAGACACATAATTCTACCTACTAACTCCATAACAGCCACCATTGAAAAAAACTTGACATAAAATTCATCAACAATAAATTCTAAAGTGATATAGTTAACATGAAACAAGAGAGAAGCAACAACAGAGGCAAGAATAGACAAAATAGACAAAATGCTCATTGATCTATATTGGTGAAACATCCAGAAATCTCAATAAAACATTATATGAACATTGTAGAGATATTCTACATAACAACAATCTGAACACACTGGTGGTTCATTGTAATAAATCAGACCACAGTTTTGACTGTCAGTCTGAGAAGAAAACGCATAGAGAGTGCACTAATCTTGCAGTTCTCAACAGCCATGTTATATCACTGATCATCACAAAGACAATAATAGTAAGACAATTCAACCAAACAAACCTGGTTTCTAATATATGCATCATATGTGTATGTATGTATATATGTATGTATGTGTCTGTGTATGTATGTGTGTGTGTGTGTATGGGTATATATGAGTTGACATATATACATGTATAATGTGTACAGGTATATTTATAATAAATATGTGTAGGTGTGTAAAAAGCATTCTCAAATTTGTATATGTATGTATGTGCATGTATATGTATGCACAGGAATATATGAATGGGTGTGTATATATATGCATGTATGTACAAGTAAATATTAAGAAAAAAGCCTCTAATATATATATATATATATATATATATATATATATATGTGCTTTCGTTTGGTTAGCAAGGTTGAATTTACTGTATTTAAACTTCAATCTTCCATACAGTAAATTCGACCTTGCTAACCGAACGCTCCTTCATGGCCAAATCGGTAAAGGCACGTCAAGCTAAATGACGGTTCCGTATAGGATGCAGGTTCGAATCCTGTCAGAGGACAAATATTTTCTATGAAAATTTCTCGGATATTCAGGCCGGTAAATGTTGTTAAATACTGTTTATTATAAACAGAGCATTTACTTAAATATTTGTATCTATAAAAAAGAATATATAAACATAAAAATGTCTTAAAATATATATATATATATATATATGTTGTATATACAGCGTAACCCGGATATAAGAGAGTTGTCGGACCGGAGAAGAAGACTCTTATATCCGGGTTTCTCTTATATCCGGGTTTGGTCTAATTTATATACATTAACACAGGCTCTAATTTGGGACCAGAGAAAATCTCTCTTATATCCGAGTTTCTCTTATATTCAGGTCTCTTATATCCGGGTTACACTGTATATATATATATATATATATATATATATATATATATATATATATATACAAAACAAACAAACAGACAGACAGTCTCTGGAGTCTGGTCATCAGATGCGATATGGTAGATTGATTTATGGTCCCCACTTATCCTCATGGATACCAACACATTTTCCCTTTATTTTTACAGTAAGGTTCACTCTGTACAAGGGCTGGGGGCTACTTGCGAAAGAGGTTTATGTTAAGAGGAAGTTTATATGAATAGAAGGGGAAGATAAGAGTTAACTCTAAACTCGGACAGGTTAAGATTGTAGTGATCAGGGAAACATCCTCTTGGGAGTTGGTTTCACAGAGCAGTGGTTCATGGGAAGAAGCTGTTCAAGAGAAACTTCTTACTGATAGACTAAGAAATGAATGTGGGTGGTTTGCTACAACATAAGTGGTATGGTGGGTCCTAGCCATGAATTTTAGGCCTGGCAGAACCAAGGAATATATTTCATCCAAACATGAAATTAGTTATATAGCAATGAAAGACTCACAACATCCCACTTGTGATTGAGAGGTTGGAGAATGGAGAATAATTTGTCACCCACAATGACTTACAGATGCTTTTGAACTCTACTGAGACTGGAACATGAGGATAGCATGAGTCAGGTACTTACTGGAGCAGTACAGAGAGCCAACCATTTTACCTGCATCTTCAGTGATGACTCATATGTATGAGCTCCACTTGAGGTCAGAAGTGAGTTTAAGGCACAGTTTCTCTTCCAGGGGACATCCGTTCATCATGACTGGTGGTAGTTTGAGGTCCAATTGACAGTAATGGAACTAGTTTGGCTTTCAAGACATTGAATGTAACCAGCCAGTTTTTCCCCCACTGGATAGTTCCTGCTAGATTGAAAGAGGGGTCAGTTGCCAATCTCTGATTGTCAAGAGTTTTAGAGGTGTACCCATATATAGTCGTGTCATCAGCATAGATATTTACAAATGAGCTGAGAATGTCTTTAGGCAGATCCTTTATCTAAATCACAAAGAGGGTTGGTCCAAGAAGTGACCACTGGGGGATGCCTGTGTTGACTGCCAGGGAGGACTGGTTATTAATAACTACCTTCAAGGATCTACCTGTTAGGAAGGATTTTATAATCAAGAACATCCCTCCAGTTATAGAATAACTGGAGAGCTTGCATAGCAAACCTTTGTGCCACACGTCAAAGGCCTTTGAGATATCTAATACTATGGTCCTTGAGGTGTTTGTTGTCAAGAAACTCACTGATCAAAACCTGTACTCCTTGTCACACAAGAAGTGACATACAGTTTGTCTTTCTTTCATTCTTACCCAAAGAAGCAAGAGGGAGCAGATACTCTTGGCAAAACATATCATTTAAAGCTTCTCCACTTTACCTCCTTATCTTCATATATATACATGTGTGTCTTTGTCTCTGTAAGTGTCTTCATCTGTGTATCCATGTGTGTTTGTGTGTCTCTGTATGTGCATGTGTCTTCATCTGTGTATGTGCATGTGTGTGTGTGTGTGTCTGTCTGTGCAGATGAAGTAATGTACAGCAGCTCAGACAGAGAAATTGGAAAGCCAAGTTTGAATTTCGGTCAACTTTGTCACATTCACTTATGTGTCAATAACCTTCGGAAAAGTATGAATCCATCTCTTCTCTCCCAAGGTATGGGTTAAATAGTAGGACAAACTGGCCTCTTTAGCTTTAATTGGTAACCAATCTAAGAAAAGGACAACTCTGAATTCAAAAACAAAAAAAGTGGGGTTGGTTCTGTACAAGCTTTCACCACGAGAATCTAATCAGATGTGCAGTTTGACTGTTCAGTTCCAAGAGCTGAATTATTGAATGCTCATATGTTAAAACAACAGT
Source organism: Acanthosepion lycidas (assembly GCA_963932145.1). Lineage (NCBI taxonomy): Eukaryota > Metazoa > Mollusca > Cephalopoda > Sepiida > Sepiidae > Acanthosepion > Acanthosepion lycidas. Next base: position 6,207,535 of record OZ010581.1, read on the forward strand.
CCATCATACAATCATATATACATATATATATGTATATATATATATATATATATATATATATATATATATATATATGGATATATTGTGATAAAATTACAACATATCGCAGATAGTTCAGGTGTTAATGAAACAGTGCTTAATGTAATGAAATGGAGCAAAAAAAAAATATATATATATATATATATATATATATATATATATAGATAGATAGATAGATAGATAGATAGATAGATATACATACTATCTCATACCTCTAGCATGACTCTGAGTTTCATGCTTGATAAAATCTTTGGGTGCAGAATTCAAATGACTGTTTTATGGTTTGAATCAAAATATATCTGGCTATTATGACATTAGTAAAGTTAACAAAAATAAGTAGGAGAAAAGAAAGGAGAGAAGAGACATAAGTATGAAAATAAAGTTTAAAATATGATAAAATAGAAAAATAAAAAATAAAATGGAGGATAAAAAAATAATAATGATCAAAGTGGGGATAACTATAATGATCAAGAAACAACAGTAAAAAAAAAAAGAAAAAGTGATATATAATATACTGGAAAAATAGAAAAAAGTTAGAAAAGAATTAATAAAGGTTTTAAGATCTAATCTGGTGTAATGTATTTAAGGAGATGTTTATTTTTGTGTTATTAATTCACACCTCTTGTTCAATAATCTAGTGTTGTTTTTTTAAGAGAACTAGTGTTTCAGCTGAACAAATACAATAATTGTCACCTTTCTTGTTAAAAGCCTTGGCCCCAGAAACAATTTCCCAATTAATAGATGGTGAAAGTTCACTATTTTTCAGTTTCCAGAAATATTTAGAGAGAGGAATATTATGTTTATATTTTATGTTTGTTAAGCTCATTTTGTAATGGTAAAAATGCAATTTCCAAGGGTTTTCTGTGGAACTAAAGTAGAATTTAACATTATTATCAGAATTTATGTTTGCTTGGTATATAATCTTGTCGGCCATACTGTTTAGTGGGTATATTATATTTTTTCAGCAGTTGCATTTACTTACAGAGAAAAACTACAATATGCCTATATATATTAATATATATTAATAATATATATATTATTTATATATATATATATATATATATATATATATATATATATATATATATATTTGTGTGTGTACTAATAATAAATATACATTTTGATCTTCACCAGTAGCACAACTCTGACTTTCATATTTCATGCCCAATCTAATTATCAGGTGCAGATTGAAAACTGACCATTGTAAAATTTAAATATTGATATTTATACCATACTGTTATGATAGTGGAGCAGTCCATTTGTTTTTTTACATACTCCACCCCCTCCAAATGTATTGGAATAGCAAGGACAATTCCTTTGTTTTTGTTATTCACTGAAGACATTTTGGTTTAAGATCAAAAGATGAATATATGAGACAAGAGTTCAGAATGTCAGCTTTTATTTCCTGGTATTTATATTTAGATGTGTTAAACAACTTAGGACATACCACCTTTTATTTGAACCCAGCCATTTTTCAATTGAGCAAAACTATTGGGACATGTGACTAACAAGTGTTTCTTGTTTTCTAGATGTTGCCTTTTAGATTGATTGTATAAATATTAAATTGCTCTGAATGACTACTCTTAGTTTTAGCCTTGTGTTTCACATATAAAGGCTTCATTTCTTGTTAAAAAGGATAAACAAGCATATAAGACAAGAGAGCTGTCTATGGGAGAAAAGCAAGACATTTTCAGGCTGAGAAAAAAAAGAAAATTGATCACAGCTCTTGGACAAAAATTGGGCATAGCCAAAACAATTTGGAAGCTTCTGAAAAAGAAAGAAACTACTGGTGTAGTGAGCAACAGATATAGAACAGGTCAGTCAAGGAGAACAACAGCAGTTGATGACAGAAACATTGTGAGAGCTGTGAAGAAAAACCCCAAAACAACAATCATTGACATCACCAATAACCTCCACAGAGCAAGGGTGAAGGTTTTACAATCCACCGTTTGAAGAAGACTTCAAGATCAGAAATATAGAGGCCATACCATAAAATGCAAATCACTCATCAGCAGTAAGAATTGGAAGGCCAGATTGGAATTTGCAAGAAAGTACAGGATGTACAAGGAAGTACAAAGATGAGCAATAAAAGTTCTGGAAGAAAGTTTTATGGACTGATGAGACCAAGATTAATCTCTACCAAAATGGAGGAAAGGCTAAAATGTGGAGAAAGAATGGATCTGCTTATGACAGAAACAGCACCATTGGCCATCCACTGCCTCCCTGGCCCATCTCTGGCCATCTCAACAGATGGACAGAGACAAGAATGTGACTGACAATCGTGTGCAAATCTCCCTCACTTAAATCTAATTCATGCACAAGTCATGACTTCATCTCCATCACATCCCCTTCTTCTCAAGTCCTGCAGTCATGGATGCATGGCCAGTTGACAGGTGTGGATACTGGCTTATGATCCAAATCATACAAGCTCATCTATGAAGCATGGTGAAGGCAGTGTCTTGGCTTGGGCTTACATGGCTTTCTTTTGGAACAGGCTCATTCATATTTATTGATGATGGAAATCATGATGGTAGCTGCAGACTGAATTCAGAAGTCTACAAAAACATTTTATCTTCTCATTTACAAAGAAATGCATCCAAACTAATCAAGAGGAAATTTATCATGCAGCAGGACAATGACCCAAAACATACTCCCAATGCAGCAAAGGACTTCATCGGGGGGAAAAAAGTGGTCAAGTCAATCAATGGATCTTAACTCAATAGAGTATGCATTTCATCTACTGAAGAAGAGACTGAAGAAAGAAATCCTCCAAAATGAACAAGAACTGAAAGAGACTACATTCAAAGTCAAGAAAAGCACCACAAATGAAGAATGTGACAGTTTGGTGCTGTTAATGGGTTGCAGAATTGATGCAGTTATTGCAAGCAAGTGTTATGCAATCAAACATTGAATGTTATTTACTTTAAGACTATCTGTTCCTTTACTTTTGCTCACCTAAAAATGTGGTGATCTGATATAAAAGGTGGTATGTCCTAAGTTGTTTAACACATCTAAATGTAATTACCAGGAAATAAAAGCTGAAATTCTGAACTCTTGTTTTATTATTAAATAATTTCCAAAAATTTTATAATTATCTGATATTTTTAGGATTTAAATACAAATCTATATCATAAAAGAAGAGGTGATTGTCTGTTTGTCACACACACTGGCTGCATGTGACTTTGTATGTGCATATCTAATGATTATGTGCATGTCTGTGTTGTATGTGAGTAACTTAAATGTGCTTGTACCATTTAATGTATACACACATGCATATACATGTATGCACAGAAATTGCTTCAGAAATTTTTTAGCTATTGTTTTAATATTGTGTAAAACAAAACACAAAAAGAAAATTTATACATAAAATTGATAAAATCTTAAATGAAAAAAATATTTTTTACTTGTTACAATTCAAGCTTGATCCATTCATTTAAAAATGAAATCCATTCTTCTTGTTTTTATTTTAAGCAAAAAGGTAAAAAAATAATTTTCTCCTTGATCTCTGGATAACTGTTGAGGAAAGGGCATTTAATCTTTCAGGATTTGTAGTAGTCCTTAGAAAAGTTTTTATACTTTTCAGTGTTGAGTTTTCTGGCTCTGATGTCATCATGGGAATTATCAAGAGGATTTTTATTAGTTTTGTAATTTCACTAAGAACACCATCTTAGATTATTTTCCAAGAAAATTTTCAGCAGCTTAATGAATTTGCAATATTCATGAATATCAGATCAACAATAGAATAGTTTTAGTTCAGTTTCAAGCTTTCCTTTGTCAGTCATGCTTCAGTGGTCAGTACTATCTCTTCTGTAGGCAGTTAATTCTTAAAACTAGTGAAGCTTTTCTTGGTGTACAATTTAGCAGCTACTAAGTGTCTAGTGGAAAAATATTTGTCTATTATATCAACACATATGCAGTGACACACTTCCTTTGCTTCAGCCATGAGTGTCTTTGAAAGATTCTCCCAATACTTTGAGTTTCTTATTTCTAAAATAACAGTTTTGAAATCTGTTATATTTTCATTGACTTTAAACACACTAATTTCTCGAGATTGAATTCAGTTGTAAATTACTTCAACATGAGGGATAATCTGATAAAAAAGCTCTAACCAAAACATGAAATTATCATCATTTGGGTACTGGAAAAATCCTGTTCTTTCTGCCAGAGTTTGATCTGCATTTGATGTTGACTAAATTTCAATAAAGCAGCTTTTAAAGGTTGCAAATTTTCATGCATCCCATATGTTAAAGTTTCACCTTCTAGAGGATGGACATGGAATGCTGACATTCATATGCTTCTCGAGAATCGATAAATGTTATGGTGATCTTCAGAAGAATGTTGGAATAGCCAAAATGATAGAGAAAAATATTTTTACATTTTGTGCAATATTTGCAGAATTTCTCTTCATTAAATTAAAAGCTGATGTGCATAAATGGATAAAGTATGCACGACTAGAAAAAAAAGCTTTTATTTTTGCTTGAATTCCTCCTTTTTTGCTTTTCACGATATTTGCACCATCAAATGTCTGAGCTAACAGTTTTTGTCCATTTCCTTCAAGGATTACGTCTACTTGTTCGAGAATACATTCTGATATGCCATTTGCATTTTGATGTTCTCGAATAAAGAATACCCCCAAATGCTCAAATATTTCTTCATTCAACACGTACCGTAGAACAATGATCATTTGAGTATGTTCTGAAACATCTGTTGTGTCATCAGCCATGATGGCTACAAATGAAGCTTCCCTAATTTCTGTCTTTATCTCTACATGGCTTATTTGCAGCAGGCAGTCAAGTATCTCATTCTAAATAATCTTAGAAACACCTTTGAAAACAATACTGGTTTCTAATGGATTTTTCAAATCTGGATTTAATTTAGATGCAGAATTTATTAATCCTCTAAATACATCTGGATTTACTGAATCATCTTTTGCATCATGTTAGTGAGTTTCCACAAAATAAAATACAGCCTATTATTTTGGATAAAATTTCATGGTCCTTTTTAATCTTCATGTTATTCTCATTGAAAGTCTGTATGCCACACTAAGTTTCTTCTTAATATTTACATTTTCTAAAAGTGAAAGTGAAACCACATTTTCAATATGCTTCTTTGACTTCTCATGCTTTTCAGTTTTTCTTTAATTTTGTTTATATTTCTAAAACTATCTTTTGTCCATGTTATATCATCTCCAAATTGCAAACACGGGAAGCAAAACAATGCATTTTTAACTTTACAGCTGCAAAGCCAACATTTCCGTTGATAGCATTCTGATTTTCTTAGGGATTCAACGAGGTCATGGTTAAATTATTAAAATTTTCTATACAATAAAACAACGGAAAAAAAATGAATTCAATAGAATATCTGCAAGCATGATAGTCATCTACAGTTTTATCTCATTCAAGAATATGGTATGCAGCTTTTTAAACACAACACATGCTGAGTCAAAAATAAACACTTTCTTAAACTCAGACAACAGTGCCAGCATTGTGCAAATGACAGTGATTAAGCTAAAGAAATAATAATGAGTAAAAAATAATAATAATGCTGTTTAAATAATAATAATACTGAGTAAAAAATAATTTTGAGTAAAAAAGTAATACTGAGTTAAAATACTACTACTACTACTACTACTACTACTACTGAGTAACAAATAATAATACCGATTAAAAAATAATACTGAGTAAAAAATAATAATAATAATACTGAGCAAAAAATTATAGTACTCTTTAAAAAATAATAATACTGAGTAAAAAATAATACTGAGTAAATAATAATAATAATAATACTGAGTGAAAAATAATAATACTGATTAAAAAATAATAATACTGAGTAAAAAATAATACTGAGTAAATAATAATAATAATAATACTGATTAAAAAATAATAATACTGAGTAAATAATAATAATAATAATAATAATAATACTGAGTAAAAAATAATAATACTGAGTAACAAATAAGGGGGCTGAAGTTCTTCAGTACCTATACACTAGTTGCCACTGATTTGTATATATATATATATATATATATATATATATATATATATATTAGGTTGGTGCAAAAATAATGACGTAATAATGTTTTTTGACGTATTTTTTAACGTCAAAAAACGACATTATTACATCATTATTTTTGCACCAACCTAATATATATATATATGTATATATATATATATATATATATATATATATATATATATATATATTCTCCTGGATTCTTTCATTTTCTCTCTCTATCTCCTCTCTCTCTCTCTTATGCACAATGATTTTTACACTTGAACTCTTGTAAATTCAACTTTGACCTTACCCTTCTGTATTCTTATATTGTGTTATATAAAGATTTCTTTTGTATTTATCAACACTTTGTGTCTGATCTTATTACAATCTTTAATCATTACACAAGGACAATATAACACCGAATTCAATTATGTCAATGTATGGTAGAAACAGATATTATCCATGACTGATAATCCTTCTAACCTCAATAGAATCATTTACATTTACAAGGCAATAAAACCACTAAGATGCAAGCAGTTCAGCAAGGGGTTTCTTTTAAAACAAATTTTTCAGGAAAATAGGTTTTCTCATGTCTAGTAACTGTTATTGCTCATTCCTGTATTGATGTGGGTTTCCTCCCAAACCTTTTGTTTGAAGTTGTGTAGAAAATCAATATCTTGGTTGGGTCATTATTTTCTCATTTAAATTTAAGAAAAATTACTTGGAAGCAAAAAGTGCAAGAGAAGAAACTGTTAGCATAGAATTTACGGTTACATCTCACACCTTCAATTTTAAGATTATGATACTAATAATACAATTAAATACAATTGTGTTATATAAAGAATTATTTTGTATTTATCAACACCGTGTGCATTTTCTTTTAATCAATAAACAAGGTCAATATACACCCAAACCAAACACATATGGTAGAAACAGACTTTATTATAAAATAACTCATGCAAACATAACCGATAACTTCCTAATCTCCATATATGGTCATCCCATGTTGCTGCATTTTTTTAATAGGCTCACAGAAACAATTTTCTCAGTGATGAAATCTTGTGTTTTAATAAGTTCTAAATTTGTATTTGAATTTAAGTTTTTGTCATTAAATTTTGTTTGGAATCTAGCCAGCATAAGGTGATTTATTTTTAGACATTTTAAGAAAAGTATTTCACCCAAAGCAAGATAATTATACCCACTAAAACATAAGGGGTTACTGGGAGTGAAAGAAAAATAAGGAAACATTAGTGAGGAGAAAAGATATTTAAAGAACAGGATTTAGGAAGACAGAAGATGGTGATTGACACTGCATTTAAATTTTTGAAGATCATAGATGGTAAAGAATTTAGAAACAGGAAGAGAGTTCTACAAGCAAGAAGTGCAAGAAAAGAAACAGTTAAAACAGAACTTACAGTTGCATATAGCTTGTTCAACAGTAAAAACTGTTTGATCAAATTGTTTATCTAATAGTTCGCTTAAATTTATGCGGTCTCGATGAAAACATCTGGTTCTGAGATTGATGAAATTTGGGACAGAACAAGTTGTATTGATAAAAATCCAGTTTTGCATGCCTGAAAGTGTGAACTGTAGTCGTCATTATTGCATAACTTACCACAGAGAAATGATAGAAAAGTGACTTTTCTCCAATGATGAAGATAGGCTTTCTTCTTTGCATGGATTGCTGCTTTAGGAATTGACTCTCAAGAGGATGCTTCCCTGATAATATATATATATATATCTTGACCTGTTCAAATCTAGGTTAACCATTATGTTCCCCACATATTCACATAAATTATGCCTCTCTCTGTAATGCTGTAGCTTGAGTGGCTCCTGGGTCTTGTACAGGGTGAACATCATTGTAAAAAAATACCAAAAAAAAAAAAAATGACAGAAAGATGTTTTAATAAAAATAAGTAAATTATAAACTGATGAGTCCAATTTTCATAAATAAATATATAAAGAAAAGTAAATAAATGCATGAATAGATATTAAATGAATATATATTTTTTCATTTCCTTTTCTTTTCTTTTCTTTATAGATTGCAGTACCTTAGATAATACTTTCCTTTCCATTACCATTCCTGATATTCCACAGTGGGATAAAGGTATGACCAGTTTCTATTGAAAAAGTGTTAAAGATATGTAAAACTTTTATGGAATTACTCTTTTATGCAACTGTGTATATATATATATATGTGTGTGCATGTGTGTGTGTGTGTGTGTATATATATATATATATATATATATATATATATATTATATAACTATGAACCTAAAGAGCCAGGAAAACCTACCTAGGTTTCACCTATGAGAATCATCAGGGTACACTGGTTGTTTAGGTTCATAGTTAGATTTGCTCTACTTAATATATTGAGCACTTTATTTAGTTACTTTTGCTTTACTCATTTTGGATTTTTTTTCTTTGGACTCTGACCTTCAATTCTGGATGATTTTTTTCGCTTTAATTACATATTCTTAGTTCTTTCTTTTTTATTCCTTATTTTTCCTTGGGTACTGGTTTGTTCATTTACAAGCCAAAACACCTAAAGTTTTTCCAGGCAAGTATAATTATTTATATTTATAATATTATTATTATTATCATATATATATGTATATATAGGTGTGTGTGTGTGTGTGTGTATATATATATATATATATATATATATATATATATATATATACGCACACACACACACATATCTAAATTTGTTTATATTCATAAATAAATTCAAACCCAAACTAAACAGATCATAACCCCACACACAAAAGTAGACAACATTCACACAACGTGACCAAATACAGTGATCAATTCACTCACATACATGTACGCATGCTCATATGCGGGTATCTGTGAGGCACGAAAATATATATATACACATATATATATAAACATATACATTAGGCAGCATATATTTACATACAAAGAAATAATTACACATAGAATCAATCAATATCTGCAATTATTATATTGTATATTAGTATACAACCGTCAATAATAGTAGATATTCAAGAAACATCTTTCAGTCGACAATCAATTATTTTGTCTTGAAGTTTTTGATTTTATAAGGAAAAAAAACACATGCCTGATGATGAATAGAAGACTATTCGTAAGTACTAGCATTTTAAGAGCACATAAACTGGAAACTACAGACATCAATTTTATAGACGAGGATCACTTCACTCTATGGATTAACAGTATTTTAATGCATACATTATACTACTAGCGATGGATGTCGCCAATAATCACATTAATATTTCTGATTGATTCTATGTGTGATTATTTCTTTGTATGTACATATATATATATATATATATATATATATATATATATATATACACATGTTGACAAAATCAGGGGAACTACTCACGGGCACGCACACAAACTCCACACAACTTACAAGTACGTGTGTATGTATATACATATATATGTATGTATATGTGTGTGTGTATGTGTATACTGGTTCCATGTAACTTGGGAAGTATGTGTGCGTATGTGTGTGTGTATGTATGTGTGCGTATGTACTGATTCTTTGTGGTGGGACAGTGTGTATATGCGTATGTGTATATATGTATGTGTGTATGTATACAAATGAGTTTACTAATTCCTCATAGTGAGACAGTGTATGTATGAAGGGGGAATATAGCCACGCATATATACACGCATGCTGACAGAAACACACGAAAATGGAAACAGATCTTAGAACACACAGGGGTCATTAAAGCATTAAAAGATAAAATGCCAATAAGTAATTCATCATTTCTCTTGGACCAATCTTAATTGTTTTATGACCCTTTGTGCAGAACTCTTCACTGCCAATTCAAGAAAGACATTCGGATTACTAACACAGAAACAGAGAATGTCTCTTATCAAGAATATTTAACATTGAAAAACATAAGAAAAAAATTAATTATTTTTAATAATATGTGAAAATCTCCACCTTTTGTCTGAAGACAGTTGGGAGACCAGAAACACGTGTAGTAAAATTATGAAAAATAAAGCATAATATTTTTTTAAAAAGAATCCACATTAAAACCAAAAACGTTTGCGGCTCTCCTCTCTTCTCTTCTTTTTAATATACACACTTTTCTCTTGTTGGAACCACTATAACCTCTTTCTTTTATATATATATATATATATATATATATATATATATATATACAAGTAATAGGAAAGAAGAGTCAGATTTATAATCCAAAGTTCTTTAGTATTTTTGTTTTATTTAAAAAAACAGTGCTCGATACAAGTAGAGCATAATATTATAATTATTTTTTTAAAAATATGTCTCTATCTCAGCACAGAAATTACTATGTTTCAAACCTGGACACAAGTCCTAAAGTTCAGTTTCAAATTTCAAATTTCAAATTTAGAGCACAGTTTCATTCTCAAGCAATGTTAAGAATAACTTACAGAGAAATCAGTTTACACCATTTTTAAGTTAGGAAAGGTGGTGGTGTGAGGGTTTCTATTTTTTATCATTTTATTTATATCATATTTATTTTAAGTCTAAATCTGAAACTAAACTTTAGGATTTAAGTTCGGGTTTAAAACAGTAATTTCTGCGTCACAATGGAGACATATTTTTAAAAAAGTAATTATAATATATATATATATATATGTATATATATATATATATACATATAATTCTCTGTATATCTGTATGTGTGTGTGTGTGTGTGTACATATATATATGTATATATATGTGTGTGTATATATATATATATATATATATATATATATATATATACTTTATTTTAGGATATTACATCAAAAACATGTCAAAAAAACACTACACAATTGCAATCATGTTTCAATGCGAATCAACGCATCTCATCAGATGATTGTAAAATCTTTTGTTTTACAATGAATGACCTGACGAGATGAGTTGATTCACATTGAAACATGATTGCAATTGTGTAGTGTTTTTTTGACATATTTTTCATGTAATATCCTAAAATAAAGTATATTACTCTATTTTGTATTGCACCCTCTTTTAAATTAAATGTTACGAATGTTGGAATTATACTCTACTAGTTTTCATCTTACCAGGATATATATATATATATATATATATATATATATATATATATGAGTTGAACATCAAATGTAGATCAGATGTGGATAAGTATCTGACAAGATAATAAAATAATAAAGAACAAGTAGGAAACCTATCTCAATCTAACGTGTTCCACCTTTATTAAGACTTTGTCAGGGTGCGATGGATAAATTGTCATCAAAATTACACAAAAATGAAAATAATACTGACATTTCATTTTAACAAATATATTTACCAAAATTAGACAAAAATATCTTTAAATACTAAAGAGTAAATTTATTCAATAAAATCGCCATTGGCTTCAACAATGCCCTCCAAATCTCCTGCAACTTTTCTGGACTATCTCCTTGTTTAAGTTGGTGAATTCTGCCATAATGTGTGTCTTCAGTTCATCTTTGGTGTTACAAGATGCTATGTTCATCTCTCACTTAACTGTATGCCACATATAATAATCAAGGATTTTGCAGTTAGCTGGTCAGATGTAAGGGGTGATGTGGTTGCAGAAATTATCTAACTGGATTCTCTTGCTTGTGTGTCATGGCACAGAGTCCTGTTGCCAGATATAGGATCTTCCAACAGCAACCCTCTTGACCCAGGGCAGCACTACCTCCTCAAGGCACTTGATGTAGGCTTCTGTGTTGAATCTGAGTTTCTCAGGGAAGATGAATGGAGGCATAACGTGGCCATCACTCCTAACACCATGATGTTGACTAGATTTATCATTCAACTCTTTTGAATCCTCTGCACTGTCTTCACATTGACACCCAAACACTCTGAAATGTTTGTATTGGACCTTCAAGAGCAAATGCCAAGCACTACAGTATGCCATTTCCAAATTTCTGGCAGAGTGAATTGTGTCATGGTGATCTTTCTTTCACAGATGGTGCCTAACTAATCCTACTATACTGTGCATTCAACAAAATCAAAAACAATGTGTATGTGCAAAATTAAAAATATAAAATGGTGACAATTTATCCATTGCACACTATATATATATATATATATATATATATATATATATATATATATATATATATATATATATATATCCAATATGTGGTGCAGTTCAATTTATATTACATGAATCATTCATACAAAAAGTAGATTAGTAAAGTTAATGATATAAATGGTGAAAAACTTCTTCGCAAACAAATTTTTAAAGTTGCATTAACCTACAAATCACTCAATGAATGTTATGATCCTTGTATAAAGTCTTTTTTTTTCTCAGGCATGGAAATTATTTTGTTTTTAGTAGATCCAGATAATAGCGGACACAAAAAATTAAATGTGAATCGAAATATGTTTTTTTAGAAATGTGTTATTGTTAACGGATAACATTTATCGAGTGATTCGTAGGTTAATGCAACTTTAAAAATTTGTTTGCAAAGAAGTTTTTCGCCATTTATATCATTAACTTTACTAATCTACTCCTTGTATGAATGATTCATGTAATATATATATATATATATATATATATATATATATATATATATATATATATATTGAAATTTACTAAAATATCAAATTTTACTTTTTATAATAGATAATTTGATTTTTTGTTTGGGTCAATTGAAGTAGTATATTTCTTTTTAATATTTCTAGGTGAAGATTTGTCTTGTTTGTAGTTAACATGCATTTGATTTTTGTAGAAAATATTCATGTTATTTTTGACTGAATGTTCACCATCGTTGTTATTTACTTCGGGGAGAAATAGTTTAATTTGGCGGTCTATAAGGTGGTAAGGAAGCCATTGTTAATTAGTGTCTGTTTTATATTATTGAGTTCTTTAAGGAAGAGTAGTCGAGAGGATGAATTCTGGTGTGCTCTTTTTAGGAAGTTTTTTTTATCACTGCTATTTTGTATCTGAGTGGACATTCACTTTTAAAGTAAAGTGGCAAGAGTTTCTGCTAGTGGGTTTTTTATATAATGAGATGATAAAAGTGTTGTTACTATATTCTACGGTAACATCTAAGAATCGGAATTTATTTTTTTGACTAAGTTCATAGGTAAAGTTAAGGACAGAGTTTTTTTCAAATGTAATCTTGAGAGTATCTATTTCTATAGTGTTATTTGCTAAAATAAAAATCATCTATGTAGCGGACATATATTTTAGGTTTACAGAGCTGTTTACACATCATATAAATAATAAAAAAGAAAAGCCAACACTTAATAATATTAACTATGAATGCAGCCACAATGTGGTAACTGTGTTCAGAAAATAAAACATCCCTATAACTCAAAAAAAAAGCAAAAATAAAATCATCCCTGATAATGGATAAAAGTATAGCCAAAAGTGCTCGAAACTATACAACATTTGGACAGTTTCTACACACTCTATGTCTAAAAAAGAAAACACTAGCTCGAATATTAGAAAAATTAAATAAAAAGCTTAATCATAGTATTTTGTCTGTCATCTTTAATGAACATGTATATATATATATATATATATATATATATATATATATATATATATATATATATATATATATGTATATATATTACATGAATCATTCATGCAAAAAACAGATTAGTGAATTTTTGTATGAATGATTCATGTAATATAAATTGAACTGCACCACATATATTATATATATATATAAATATTAGTGCCATAAAAACAGATATATTAAAAGAAAATTTCCAACAAAGAAGAATTTCCAATTTAAGTGTAAATAATTACAATACATCATCTCAGAAATATAGACAGATCCTGAAGAAGGTCAGAGCATACAATAGTTGAAACGTCATGAATATGACAATAAAGATGGGGACAACTGTTGGAACAATGTAAATAGTGTAAATAATTACAATACATCATCTCAGAAATATAGACCTACATAGACTGTATTTCAAATCTGTACCATTTATTTAAAGCCATAAAATGTAGTTTGGCAGAGTTTTGAATCAAAGCAACTACAATTAAAATGAAAGAGATACTCAAGATTGATAATAATTGACAATGCCCCATTTAAGTTAGACCACAGAACTCATCCTGTCTCCGGTGATGGTTAGAAATCCTTACTTTTCATTGGTCATTTACATCATCTCAGAAATATAGACAGATCCTGAAGAAGGTCAGAGCATACTTTTCATTGGTCATTTATATTACAAAGATTTTTTGCTTAGTTGTTCTGTATTAATTGCTATTTTGTCTTTTACAGTAAACAAAGTTCTCTTGAATATAAATGTAACCAGTGGGAATCTGAGCTTTATCACCAAAGACGCTTATCTAAAAGATGTTTTGAAGTTGATATTCAATGCAACAACAAAACGATGGCAGATCAAACTGGTTAAATCTCTTCAATTGGACATAAGAAAATATAAAGTAAGTGGGAGCAAATAAATTATTTTCTATAATGTTAGCAAAGTTAACTTTTAATGTTGATATACATTGTTGTCTATGAGGCAAAGTGAAATTTCAATTTATGAAGTTTGAATTTAACTGCTTTTCTAGAATATTTTGAGGTTTTATCTCAGGAAATATCAAATTCCTTCTTCCATGTTCTTGTTTTACAAGAGTCAGATTAAAGCGAAAATAGAGAATAGCTGCTATATGCGAGTTATTGAAAAGAGTTTTAATGTTTTTTGATATGGCCTCTATGTGAACAAGCAAATCCACACTCTTTCTCACTTGCTGTTTTATCTCTCCACCCTGACACACACACACACACACGGCCATAGGCTTGGGTGGATAATAGGATGTTCTTAACAGGCACAAACCTTCCAAAAGCTGGAATTTTGACCAAAATGTAAGGATTCTCTCCATATAGGTTTGGCAATACTGCTTCCCATTTTTTACTCTGCTCATTTGCTTCATTATTTGTCTGTTTAATATAATTTTTATGTAGTTTTGCATATATATATATATATATAAAATAATGGACTCTCCCATCATTTTCGATGTATGAGTGTCTTTCTGTTCAGTTTCTATGTTTATGTGTTTATGTCTCGTATGAGATAACAATCCTACACAGGATTTGCAAACAAGTCCACACGAGGGATATGCTGAAAGTTGACCATCATATTGGCTGATGTATTGGCCTGTGATTTGTTGTTTCTTAATTCTCTCAGATGGTTCAGATGATTCT
Source organism: Acanthosepion lycidas (assembly GCA_963932145.1). Taxonomy (NCBI): domain Eukaryota; kingdom Metazoa; phylum Mollusca; class Cephalopoda; order Sepiida; family Sepiidae; genus Acanthosepion; species Acanthosepion lycidas. Next base: position 6,222,712 of record OZ010581.1, read on the forward strand.
TTTCAAAGTTAGTTATACCTCATTAGCAGGTATTTCTCCAGTTTGCTTGGTTTTCAACATAAAACCTGTTATGGAAACCCCCCTATAATTGTAGAAATTTGTCCACTCAAAGGAAAATGCAGAGCTTTGAATGTTATTTACCAAGCAACCATTTACCATAAAGAAAATAAGTTAAACCACCATGTTTATATTGGGATTTCCATGTGGGTAAAGGAAACAAAGACTTTATACCCATAAATACTTTTTCCAACCCAAAATTAAAGTACCAAACTGCTCTTTCCAAAAAATTTTGGGAATTTAGGGGAAAAAGATCTGAACCCTCAGATTGACTGGAAATTCATAGGTTTCATTCACACTCCTAGTAATTTTAAGGGCAGATGTAAAGAGAAGATTGGAACAATTAAATTTGATAACCAAAGTATATCACTAAATCAAAGGAATGAGTTAGTTTCCAAATGTCATTACTGAAGTAGATTCAAACTGATCTTGAATATTATTGATGTTGCTTAATCTGTTATTACCTAACACATATACTGTTATCTCTACTCCTTCCCATTCATATCAATTAACCTTCCACTTACATTGGTGTTTATTATTATTATTATTACTATTACTGTTGTTATTATTTTTATTCCTACTATTATCATTTTTCCTATTTTATTTTTGTCCTTACTATATGTATTGTTTTATTTTACTTAATTATTTTTTATTTATTATTGTAATATTTTATTTAATTTGTAATTTTATATTTAATATTTAAAATTTATATTTAATAATTAAGTTATACTTATTTTTAATATTTAATTTTATTTATATATATTTTTTATATTTATGTTAATTAATTTATTTTTATATTTAATAATTAATTTATATTTACATTTATTAAATGGTTTTATTTTTTAATTTATATTTAATAATTAATTTATATTTCACTTATATATTGTTCAAATTTAATTTATTTATTAATTTATGTTTATTACCTATTAATTTATATTTAATATATAATATTTTTATTAAATTTACATAATAACTTGACTTTAATAATTATTGCATTATTATTTTAATTATCATATTATATGTATTAATATTTATATATTACTTATTTTAGATGTTACCATTTAATTACTCTTTCTTTAAGTTTTTTTTATAAATATAATTAAAATATCTCTAATTTTTAAATTTTTAAATTTTAATTCACTTTAAGTAGTTTTTGTTATAGAAACTAGATGTTAATATTTTAAAATATGGGTCAAGGTTAATTTAACTGGTGTCTGAATCCTAATCCTCTACCACCATGAAATTGGGTTTATACTTTGTCCAGATGATTTGTTGCATCCTTAGTTATATTCTCCTTTTCATTTTTTTCCTTTTTCTTTTACTTTCTCATCATTCTCTTTTCTTCTTTCTTTATTCTTTAAATGTTTAAAATTTTTAAGCTGCTGTTTTATTTTATTTCTTCACTCCTTGGCATTGAAAAATCCTGCAACTGTAGGGTGAAATAGCTATTCAAATAGGGTAATTTTGAATTTCTGTTCTATGTAATTATATATATATATATATATATATATATATATATATATATATATATATATATATATATAGTGTATATTTAGGCAGCAATTTTTCACTGATGCATATTTCATTAAATAATATAGACAAGTTTTGTCTGTTTATTTTAAGTAAGTTCCTTTCATATTATCTGATAAGTTTAATAACATTAACATTGAAAGACGAAAGGAAATCACCATATTGATACATGTTTAAATCCAATCTAAGCTTTTGGCTTACATAAGCCATTATCAAACATGACAATTACTTTTCAATATATCAACCAATGCATGAAACACTAATGATAGTCTGTTTTTGTTGCATGAAAAATTTCAAAGCAACGACTAACTAGTGTATATGAGATGCAGAAGTGAAAATTGAGTCACAGCTCATGACGTCACACATGACCACGTGAAAGTGAAAACGAGAAGTATTAAGTATGGGAATCCACGTACACAATTCTGGAAAATCCTTGTTGAAAACACAACTATACTTAAACATGAAAACAATAAACAAAAACTAAAAATTCTTGAAACTATATACATAAAACAGTTGAACCCTAACCTGAACAAAATAAACTACAAAACACAAACATTTTTAAATGCCTAATTCATAACAGAAGCCATTGGTTTATACCAACAGCTTCCCATAGTTAATAATTCTCGTTTTCACTTTTTTGGTTCCTTCTAAAGTCTTCTTATTCTCTTTCACTCCTAGTAACCCCTTGCATCTTAGTGGCATTATTGCCTTGCTTGAGGGTGAAAGGATTTAAAAAAGAAAAGAAATCTGAACTGGATCACTTTCTAGCCTTGGTAGAGTTCAAAACCACTCGACCACATATGGTTATGTGGAGGAAAACATTCTCCAGTCTGCAGCTTCTTTCCCCATAGATGCAATTTTGTAAGCCTATCAGCTCGGAGATGCCATGCTTCCACAGGGTCAAAGCAGCCTCATTAACTCCATATTTTAAATGTAAAGAGAAAGTTTTCCCAAAAACTGTTATTTTGTAGAACAGATTCCCAAAATAGATGCTTCCCTGAATTCAAAATTGTTCATCTCTTCAATTCAAAGGACAGTTGATATTTTTCCCTCTTAATCTTATTATCTTCACTTCAGTCATATCACATGATCTTTCAGTAATATTGCACACCTTATAACCATTTATAAACAGTAATTAAATAGTAATTCTCTACCTTGAACAGCTTGCTAGACTTGTATTTGGTTAACTTTATTATAAAAAATTCTTGAAGATTATCACAACCCCAATTTTTATTCCTTGAAAATGACCTTTTGTTTTTCTTTACAGTTCATGCAGATTAAGCTTCAATGTCGTGACCACAGCAACAGTATTCTCAAAGATTTAAATGTAAGGAAAATTGAAATATTTATTGACTTCATACTTATATGAACATAGAATTAGAAAAAAGCACTGAGTGTATATGCTTCTGTTAACAACCTTTCGGAAGTTATGTGCCATACGTGATACATGCTTAGGTGATCATGTATCGAAAGATGCATGACTGACGAGGCAGATTTTTTCCTGCAGTAGGTTGCCATTTCTTTCTGTGGTAGACCAGTTGCCATCCAAGGCTAAATAACCCGGTCTGTCCTGCTATTTACACATAGCTGGGAGAGAAGAAGAGGATTCATACCTTTCCCAAGGGTATTAGCATATAAGTGAATGTAATGGATTCAACTGGAATGTCAATCAATGTGCCATGCATGATACACACTTAGGTGATCATGTATCTTTCGATACATGATTTACAAAGCAGATTTTTTTCCCGCAGTAGGTTGCCATTTCTTTCTCTGGTAGACCAATTGCTATCCAAGTCTGTCATGTTATTTATCTATAGCTGGAAGGAAGAGAAGAGGATTCATACCTTTCCCAAGGGTATTAGCACATAAGTGTATATGTAATGGATTTGAGTGGAATTTGAACTCGGCTCTCCAATTCCTCAATCCAAGCCACTATCCATTACTCCACTGTGCCTCCACTGTGCCTTATTCATGACATTTGTTTTATATGGTGGATACTGAAAAATTCTCATCCTAAACCACTACCATTTTTTTTCTGGAAATAAATAAAAATAAAAACAAAATCAATAAACCCAAATAAGAAAGTAAATAGACAAATTAAAAAACCATTATGACAAAAACGTTAGTTAGACTATAAAAATTAAACCAAAAATTGGACGAAAAACATAGCAATAACTGTTATATAATGATAAAAAAATACTATGTTACTTAAAAATTGAAAACCAAAAAGTGTAAATAAAAATATACAGTATAATAAATAAATAATAAGAAACAAGTAAAATAAATTAATCTAAATTCCTCCAAATAAATAAACTAACAAACCGATCTCGATAAATTAACCGTTAAAAAAGCAAAAAGACAAATAAAGATAATCAATCCAAATAAATACATAAAGTAATAAACAAATTAAAAACTGTTCCCGCCAAAATAATAGAATAAACTACAAAAATCAACCCCCAAATTGAATAAATAGCTTTAATTATCTTCCCAAATCAAAACAAAACTATTAAATAAGCGATATAAACAAATTTTTACTACATTAATAAAAACACTGATTAAAATAAAAATAAAAAAATAAATATATAAGATAAGAAATAAAAATAAAAATAAATAATGACAGGCAAAATAATTTAACCCAAATAAATAAATAAACAAATAAACGACTTCCGGTAAAATGACCGCCAAAATAGACTACCCACAATGCACCACTGACCCGTATATATAAATAGCCAAGAAAAATAACAGCACTCCTGGCCTGACTGTCGCCTCTAAGTGTTGACTTCAATGTTCACATTTATATTTTCACATGCTCTATCTCTGATATTGAGCACTTTATCCCATAAATATAGCAAGGCTTAAGACTATATTTCTTCATATATATATATATATATATAAATATATATATATATATATATATATATATATTTGTGTGTCTGTATGCATTAAATTGCAATACATCATATTGCAATGAATTATATATATATAATGTGATACATTGCAATTTAATGCATACAGAAACACACACACACACACACACACACACACACACACACACACACATATATATATATATATATATATATATATAAAGAAAAGGAAAAAGAAACCTCCTAGTGATGAAAAATTGAATAAAAACTAGGTATACAATATTTTGTTTGGTGAGATAAAGGGAATTGGCAGAGAGCCAAGTTTGAATTCCAATTAAATACATTACATTCACTTACGTGCTAATACGCTTGGGAAAGGCATTAATCCTCTTCTTCTCCCCGCCCTCCCAGCTATGGGTAAATAGCAGAACAGACTATGTTCTATAGCCTTGGATGGCAACTAGTCTACCACAGGAAAAAATGGCAACCTACTGTGGGAAAAAAATCTTCCTCGACAATCATGTATCGAAAGATACATGATTGCCTAAGTGTGTATCACACATGGCACATAACTGGTGGATGATAACCAGCCTGAAGATCCAACGATGAAACCACACGAACTTGGTAAGGTTGTTATACATTTTCAAGATTATATATATATATATATATATATATATATATATATATATATATATACACACTTATTATTTAAATGAGGTATTTTCTCAGTTTATTGCAGGTTTAAGGACTTGTAAGGTTTGCAAAACATGGGGATTAGCAAGCACCTTTTCTGTCAAACTGGCTCATGATTTGTTGGCAATACATTTATATTCAGAGATTTCCTTCTTTTAAGTTGGTCACCCTGTCAAGACAAGACAGTTCAAATTGATTTACTATTTTGCCTATAATCTAGCTGAGAAGAAAATGGATTCATACCTTTTACAAGACGTTTAATGTGAACTGAATATTGTCACCTTGGTTGGAATTTGAACTTGGTCAGTTGATCTCATTGTTGATGCCATTAATCATTCATCCACCTTCATATCAACCATATATATATATATATATATATATATATATATATATATATACAGACCAGGATGGCCTTAAAATTGTGTTCAAACATTGTGTCAACTTTTATATTTTATATTTACATTGCTATGTCCCTGATATACAGTACTTTTACCTACAAATATAGTTTCAAACTATATACATATTTATTATGGACTAAGTCTGACAATTATTTTAATATATTTCCTGTTTATACATTATTTTTACAGATACAAATATTTAAGTAAATGCTCTGTTTATAATAAACACTATTAACAACATTTAATGTCCTGAATGTTTGAGAAATTTCATAGAAAATATGTGTCCTCTGACAGGAATCGAACCTGTATCCCACACGGAACCGTGATATAGCCTGTCATGCTCTACCATTTAGCTACAGAGGAAGCATCTGGTTAGCAAGGTTGAATTACTGCTTTTAAACTACAAATTTCCCATGATTTCTCTCGAATGCTCATATCTGCTCGAAGCATATCTTACCATAAACAAATGACATAATATATTATGAAATAAACTCAGTCCAACAACTATTTTAATATATTTATTGTTTATTTGCTATTTTTATAAATATATAAATATATTTAAGTAAATGCTCTGTTTATAATAAACAGTATTAACAACAATTTACCAGCCTGAATGTCTGAGAATTTTCATAGAAAATATATGTCCTCTGACAAGAATCTAATCTGTATCCTACACAGTTACTGCTTTTAAATGACAAATTTCCTAAATGGTTGTGTTGTTAGTACTGTGTATTATAAACAGAGCATTTACTTAAATATTTGTATCTATAAAAATAACATATTAAGAAAAAATATATAAAAATGTGTATATACATATATATATATATATATATATATATATATATACACATATGGCTTTAAAGATATATATGCATTATGAGTAACAAGGTCTATTTCATTATCTTAAGTTATATATTTTATATTGTATTATATATATTATATTTTGTATTGTATATATATGTTATATATTTTATAATGTAACACTGCGAAATATCTACTGCATCTGGATCCACAATTATTTCTACTCACTAGCTTCTAGAATAATTTACAATATAACCATTGCCACCTACACAATAACCATTAGTAAAATACAATAGACCTATAATGTATTAGCATATATAAATAGTCAAGCCAACACACAATACACATGACCTGAAGATTGCATTCGAATCTGAAACAGACTGTCGCCAGTTGGTGTTGACCTTAGTGTCCACTTTTGTATTTAAATGTATTCTATTTGTGTGGCCTTATCCCCAATAGCTGTTACACACAATGCCATACGAGGCCATTTCACACTTCTAGGTTCGCAAAGAATATTGGAATATAGCCAAAGAAATTGTAACTACCATATTGGTTCTTCATAATGACTGTGTGTGCCTGGTCAGTACTCAAATGAAAGAGTGCTGGAGAATACTAGGTACTGTAAGTTGTGTGACAAGCCTAGTAAGCCAGTAATGGATACAATCTCACTACTTCTACTAACAAAAGACCTTGATATGTGGAGGTATTTCTGGACCGACAAATCACTAAGACCTACCTGGAGTTGGGTGATTGAGTGGTATAAAAATCCACTCTAATTGATAACTGGCATTTTTATGTCTTAGTTAGTCTGATTTGATTATCAGTTAAGGCATGAAATTACCAGTCACTATGTAGTGTTGATTCCTATATCCACACTGTTTATACCCACAATGCTCTTGTTGAAATACTAACAAAATACATTATGATTTCTTGATTATTGATTCATTAAAACTCATTTTTATTTTTTATGAGCCAACTTCATTTTCTTTATTAACTAACATTGACTAAAACTTGAATTATGTTTTTGTTTTTATAGATAATTTTTGAGTATCGCAACACTTATGCTCCAATGTTTAATTGCTCGCTATACCAAATACAACTGAATGAGGTAAGCCATTTTCAATAACATATAATTATTGTTTTTCAATTGATTTATAAGAAGGTTGAGGAAGTGTAAAATTGTTCTTGTAAAAATATTCAACTCACAAAGGAAAAGGAAAGAAAAGGACGAAAGCAAATGAAACGTAAATCCAAAATTTTTATATTCCAGAAATTTTTTCTTCATTTTTTTTTAGCCCAGTTTATTCTTCTTTGCATACAAGAAATAAACTAGACACAGATTATTACCTGAACTGCTACTCAGATTGTTACGTGGACTGCTACTCAGATTGTTACTTGGACTGCTACTCAGATTGTTACGTGGACTGCTACTCAGATTGTTACTTGGACTGCTACTCAGATTGTTATGTGGACTGCTACTCAGATTGTTACTTGGACTGCTACTCAGATTGTTACTTGGACTGACTACTTGATGCACTGTCACTTAATTTATACCTGACATGAATATTTAACAGATAAATACTTGGTTCAATTTGAATGTATGTTGTTTGAAGAATATAACATTTCTAATAAGTTAATAACTATACATGCTTAAAGGATGAAGCTTTCAGATTAATAATTTCCTATAGATTTTAAATGCTGTGTTATTTGTATCCTTATATATAAATTATAAGTTAATTAAATTTTATTTTTAGTTGGAAGGATTATTTTATCCTATTTATAATTTTCAACAAAAAGAATTTTTTATTTTGTCTGAAACTGATTAATTAACGGAATATATTCTAATAATGTGTGTGCAATAATTGGAATCTGTCTAATCCAATGATTGCCAATGTGGGATGCATACCCCACCAGTGGGGCATGGTAATATTTTGGTGGGGCATTCCTAGGATGTGAAACCTTCAGCTTACTATAGCAACGTGAGCTCAAATTTCATTTTGCATTATTATTTCATGATTAAAATGATCAAAGTACATTACAGAATAAACTTTCATTCAAATATTTTTTATTTCTGCCTTTCAATTCTCTATTATATATTTTGAAATTATATATATATATATTTAACTGTATTTTTCTTTCATGGACACCATGGACTTTGGAGGTTTGTTTAGAGAGCAAGCTAATGGCCTTTTAAGCTTCCTTCACGTGATTTGCAGTAAAATTTTGAATATGTAAGAATTAAATATTACAGGAGGGGGCACCAGAATTTTAGAAATACCAAAATAAGGCAATGGCCCCAAATCGGTTGGAAACCACTGCACTAATCTGTTCATTTTATCAAATCTTAATTTATATAGATTTTTAATGTTTTTCTTTACAAATACTACAAACTGCTATAAGTATTTCTCATGACTAAAATGTCGTTAGGGTCATATCAAACTGTCATAATGACATTGAAGCTGTTTCAGTTGTTATTGTTTCAATCAATTCATGATGAGATAAAGTCAGATATTCTCATCTTTATCTTCCTTATATCTTTGTTTTGGCCATTGTGCTCTTAGGCCTTCTTCAGGTGTCTGTTGATCCGGGTAACCTTGAGGAAATTTTGAACTGAACCCTTTATTTAATCTATGGAGGTAGATTGTTCTTGTTCAGCTGTCAGACTCTGTAGAAACAGTACAAGCAATAACTGAACAGTACCAAATAAGAAAAAGACAAGATATCCCTAAACATGGTCAGTGGAACGAAAACAATCGTAGTGGAAACAGGGTGTGCAATAACTGAGTTGTATTAAATAAGAACAAGACAAGATATCTATAGACATAAACAGTAGTTTGAGTACAATCTACTCTCATAAGTTCAATAAAGTGTTAAGTTTGAAATTTTCTGAAGGTACCAGATTAGTAAGCACCTGAAGAAAGTCAGCTGGAAATACAGCCGAAACATTGTGATAAAAGCAAGAATGAAGAGATAGCTCTGAAAGTAAATAATTTATGAAGTACATTAAACATTCATTTCATTCCTGGTTGTCAAATAGAATTTGAATCTTTTTAACATGGTGTATCAGTTTTAAAAATTGCCACAATAGCTGCTAAATTGGTAGTTTTCCAAACTATAAAACTTGCCAAATCTTAGAAAAAATATAAAAAAATAAATTAATAAAAAATTCCATAAATTTTAAAGTCTAAGAGATAACCAGAAACAAACAATAAAAAATATTTGAAAATCTCTTTATTCAATTAATTTTTCATATCAATATTAGGCTAATGTAATCTTCTGTGTTTTTTCTGATTTAAGGATAAAGAATGCTCTAAGATAGTTGTGAACTTGGAAAAGTTCAGCAAAAGACAAAAACCAGACAGTCTACTTGACTAGTGTCCTGTCCATAAAAAATACATAAATAAAAATTAATTATAGTGTAAAAAATCATTATAAAATAATTATTACAATTATAATTATCATTAATTTGCTCTTTCTAAACCAATGAGAATCAATCTGACTTTTCTTTTCTACACACACAAACATGTCACATTCTCAATATCAGAAAAGCAGTCAACACAGACAGGCTTTCAACACATGTATCAACAAAAATTTTGGCTCTTTTTTCGTTTTTAGGCCATAATAGTAACATTTATCTCTTAGCACTCAACAAAATTTGAGGTAAGAAATCACCATACACTTCTTGTATTTTCCAACTAAATTATCTGAACATTTATTATACACATTTATAAAAATCACATGAGAACGACTGTAAATTCTTTATCTTATCATTCTGTCGGATAGTGATCTGCATTTGATCAACATCTGACCCCCTATACTATCAACAAAAGATATACAGTACCAATATCAAAACCTACCAAAGCACTGACAATGATAATGATTATCTCTTATTTCTATACAAACTAAGGATTAGATTGCACAATTGCTTCAACTAAATTATAAGAGCAATGTTTAAACTGCAATATGCAAAACTCCTGTTACAAGTAAGCAATTCAAAAGATTTGGATTTCAGAAATGAATAATGCTGCATTTTGTGTCATTTCTAGCGGCTTGTGATCTATCAGCCATTCTCTAGGCACCTGCACTGTCTAACAGACTAAATAAACGATGGACAATTTTCTTAGTTTTTTTATTTTGCTTTATTGCAGGGAGTGAAGAGACATGATAGTAGTAATTTGGAGGAAGTTAGGGGAAAATGGTGATAGAGTGGGACAGATGTCAACAGTTTGGCCAGCTACCCATCCCTACATACTTACCTCTCACTAAGGAATCTGGGAGCAGAGAGGGCATCTGTATTCTTCTATACTGACAACCATACTGTCCTCATGCAGTTTTGAAGGTCTTTTGTTAAAATTTAAACAAAGACAATTCATCACTCCCAGCATTCTATGACCACAGTGTTCAAACCACCCTCACTCATTTCAGGGCTGTCAGAGTTCTGACTAGTATTTTAGGGTTTGCTCTTTTTGACCAGACTAAGCATTCTGTAACAAAAAGACAGTATTACAAAAGATGGAAACAGTATGAAAATCAAATCTACCATCTAAAAATAAAAAAAACTGAATTCTTTACAGTGTAAACAGTTCTGTACAACTCCAGTACATGAACTCTAACAAAGAAAAATGCAATTTTATGGACAACATAGCATGTGAGGAATGAGGAAGTTTTAAGAAAAATAAAAGCTACAAGGAGACTCTTACTACCACTCAGAAAGATACAGTTGAATGTTTTGCGGTACAATGAAGAAGAGAGGCTTGGGGAATTTACTGCTCACAGGATGTGAGAAGTAGACGTGAGAAAAGTAGGGCTTGTATGTGATACATGACAGCCAGTCTGCTGCCAACATTAAAAGGAGTGACAAGTGATGAGAAGAATTTGACATAAAACAAAACTGAAAGAAAAAGTCATGTTTCAATTCATCAGCAGGCAAGAAAATAGGGCAAGAAAATTGAAATGAAAGGACAGAAATACCTATGTGAAATAAACATGAAACTAATTTATTTACATTTTCACAAAATAGATTTTGGTGATTTCCATGTATGTTTAATGATGGGATGAGAATTGTTAATGTATGGATGGGGAAGTGAGTGTCTATGTGCACATGAGGAACATAAATTTCAGTATCTTTGAAATAAGCTTGTTAAAAGTTCTGGCATCATTTTGGTCATGACATATGCAAAGTCTGAAGTGGGTTGGATACATGACCCCAGTAAGTAAAAATCACCAGTTTTATGGAGATTCAAAAGGCCTGGTGAAAATATTTTTATGGAGCTTCTGATTAGTTAAAAAAATGTTTTTTGAAACCACATGGTGGGTTCTCTGCTACGTTTGCATCTGACATTGCATAACTTGTAATTTTTTTTCATAACCATGATTTGATTTTCATCTTCTTAAGATTTTTGGTGTATTTACCACTAAGATAAGTGCATAAACCTATCTGACAGGTTTGAGCAAATAGATGAAGGAAACACGTACTACAAAGACAAAGGGACTATAGTGGCTTATTTGTGTCGTTCGATTTGAGCCTTTTTAGGATTAGACCCACTAAAAGAGATGTAAGAATAAGTAAATAAAATACAATAAACTACATCTTAAGAACAATCAAGCCTCGAGTATAACAATAATAATTTACATAAACATTAATAATTAGTTTTGTATTGTACAAAAATAATAGTAATGTTCATCGTTTGCACAAAGTTGGTATTTAAGTAAGATTAAATAAAAGGTTTTTTTGGTAAATTTGCTTTTTAACACCTGTGCTAAATATCTCTTAAAATTTTCCCAAATCATCATAATTCTGTATAAATGTACATACTGAACTAGAATTAACAATTAAATTATAAAGAAACCTACCATTTTGGAGCTATCGACAAGAAAAAAATCGGGCTTCTTATTGGACATTTATCTACCATTACTGCCATAATGTACAGTAATTTAGTGCAGGATACATATATCAGTGAAAGCAGAAATTTTGGCCTATTTACTTCTATTACAGACATTACATTACATTTTGATGCAAAAAATCACTACACACTACTGTAAAGCAATGACAAATTAAAAGAACAAATTAAATAATACAATAATGCTTTTTTTTTTTTAAATTGAAAGCAGACATTAAATAATATAATAAACACGTATTTCGCTTCTAGCATTTTTTTTTATTTTGTAATTTTATTTTGCTTGTTTATGGGTTAAGTTTAGGTCTAGGTGTTACGGTTAGGGAATATGTTTGGCTTCTTTCAGTTTAGGAAAGGTGACAAATTAAAAAAAAAAAGAAACATTAAATAATACAATAAACCGGGTTAAGTTTAGAGTTAGGTGTTGGGGTTAGGGGTTGTGTTTGGCTTCTTTCTGTGTAGAAAAGTAATGTTCATAAATGGCACAAGGTTGGTATTTAAGTAAACTTAAATAAAATGTTTTTTTTATACATTTCAATGAATACAAGAGTCTGTAAAAGTACTTAAGTGTTTTTAAGAGATGTAGTTCCATTTAGTAAGATGTCCTGTAAATAAGAAAAAGGAAGTAGAATGTATAAGAGAAGTAAAGTGGGGTGAAAATGATGAGGAAAGTGTGAAGAGTGGTAGTGGCTGTTGAAGCCGAGATGCCTTTGATGTATCCACTCACAGTTGTAAGTGTTCATCTATCTGTGTCTTCTCTGTGTGTCTCTGGTTGGAATTTCTTTCTTTTTTCTTTTAGACAGTGGTCTGTTTATATTGTTAGCAAAGTTAAAAGAAGATTCGATTAAATTGTTGGTTATTTCAGGTATGCTCCTTTCTTATTGGTCAACATATATTTATTTAACCGGAAGTTATGTGTAGAGCCTAATGCACAAAGCCTGAAATATGTCATTATGTTTTAAGTTATGAAAGAAGTAACTTTCTGTTTCTACTCTTAGTAACATTACAAGGCAACTCTTACTGGGGGGGTGGCTAAAGCAGACAGAAAACATTGGAGAACAGTGATAACCTACATTTTATAGAGCAACATGATACACAGAGATCACTCAATATTAATGTGACTGTATCTTAGAACTACAGACAGAATTAATAAATTTAATTTTCCTTTCAAATTTTTGTTCAGGTTATTCAATTTTTCCTTTTTGCCATTGTTATCACAATTTATCTGCTGATACATTCATCGTCTTTTTAAAAAAGTTTACAATCTGTAAAAGATGAAAAAATTATCTCAAAAAAATGGTGACAATTTATTTTTATTCACTTGCAAGTTATTATCCTCTTTATGTCTGCTTCTAACATTTTTTTCTAATCTTTTTTTAGTCCACACCTGTCAATACCAAAATCTTCTCCTTAAAAGACAATATTGAAGATAAAGATTTTTGGCCTGATAGTCAAACTGCATATAATTATTCTCTCGAACCACCGGTGAGTAATCATTTAATCTTATCGGAATAAAGTTTTAGTGTCTGAAGTGTTGATGATTTTTGCCATCACAATTCATTATCACCTGTGCTAATTTTTTATCATGTCAATTCATTCTCTCAAATATATTCAACCAATCATTTCCTGGTAGCATCATTTCTATAAATTTATTTTTAAATCATAAATGATAGTACTACAAAAAAACATACTTGGTATAAAAACCACAACAGTAACACTTAATGTGGAGATGGTGTGGCTTTGTACTACACAGGAAGTCTCCAGGGTTAACATAAGTTGTAATAGTTTGTGTTGTTATGAGAATGACTCAACTCGTGTATTTGAATCAAGTCCTATTTTGTGCATGGGTCCAAAGGTGATTGCACATTGTTCAGAAAGCTTGAAGTTGGTGAACCCATTGTATGCGCTTGAAGATAAAAGGACCCTACTGCATTTAAGCATTAGTAGGAGCTGATTGTCTTTTTTGAATTGTGATCCTCCTTTTATAATATTTGATATGATCTTAGGGCAAGCACCGGATCATGAATACTGATTGGGTAAAAATAGTAGATGTAGCACCTTATTAGAGCGAAGAAACATCAATAATGGGTTACATAAAAAGAGTCATTTCAGTTTATTAAATAAAAGAAAATTGATTTTTTTTTACTTAATTTTTTGACATTTTATTGAACAACATATTTCTCAACTTTTTCTGGCATTTTTACAGCAATTTATGACATGCCATAAACAGAACATGTGAGCAACAACAAAGTTTTATAGAAAATGGAAACAAAAAGGAAACTTATACTTAGCATCAGGAAGAAACAGCTGAAATTTTTTGAGCATATATTGAGGAAAGAAGGCTTGGAAAATTTGAAACTCACAGGATAGATTGGAGGCAAAAGTGACAGAGGAAAATGACATATAACATACTTAGTGAGCTTGGGTAAATGGATGGCCAAAGAAGTTTTAGGAAAGATAACAAAAATACAAAATTTATTAAGAGCTACAAAGTACGGGAAATTGTGGAGAGCCATGATCGCCTATGTGCTGAGGGAACACGCCACATAAAGAAGACAATACCTATGATGTTTCAAAGTGGGAATCAGTTGTGTCTTATCTTAAGGCAAGGGTGGGGGGTGTTTGTCAGACTTATACGTTTGCTGCATTGCTGTCAGAGTAGTGGGCAATTTTAGCCTGTACCTACACATACGTGGGTGAAACCTCACATTAAATTGCCCCTGTGTCACATTTGCCAATATGATAAATAAAGATAAATACTATTTTTTCATTATTAATTCCCTAATTTTTTACATCTTTCAACACATAAAACGCACGTTAAAACAATAATCCCAAAATCCTTCTGGGTTTGATACCCAAAAGTTGGGTTTGGATGAGCTTTGGGGTTACCAGTACTAGACTAACATCCAAACATCACACCTTGAAAAATTAATCCCTTGATAATCCAAGAATTAAATATATTTGTAATGAATGTTCCAGGTGCAGCTATATCGATCACATGAGTCTCCACTCGGTGGCCAGGAGTTTCCGCTCTCTTCTCTGAAGAACACTAAGTGCAAAGTCTATTCTGGTATTATCTGGGGCAAGACACATATATCAACCATAAATAATTAAAAAGTAATTATAAAAAAAAAACAATATCTATAAATATGAATAAATCCCAATTTGAATATTAAAACTCAAAATCTACATACAATGTGTAAATTATTTTGGTACCTCAGTCTTGTAAGTTAGGCCAGTGCATATTACCCCCAACTGGGAGAAAGCCTTATTGGGTTCCCCAGGCATTGCTTTGTGACCATTGCTATCTTATCAACATCAACATTTACCTACATTTATATACATTACAAATTAAACTAAGCACAACTGTCTATTAAAGAATGAACATTTTTTGTGGAGAGTTGAGTTAAAGTGAGATAACTGATACATCCAAAAGAGGGATGGCATGTGAAACTAGACCCATCTACCCAAGTTGACAAAATAAAGGGTTCAGTTCGAAATTCCAATCACCTGAAGAAGGCTGCGGGGTGCAATGGCCTAAACATTGTGGATATGGCAACAAAGATGATGACAACAGTCCAAACAATGTAAATAGTATAAAAAATTACA
Source organism: Acanthosepion lycidas (assembly GCA_963932145.1). Taxonomy (NCBI): domain Eukaryota; kingdom Metazoa; phylum Mollusca; class Cephalopoda; order Sepiida; family Sepiidae; genus Acanthosepion; species Acanthosepion lycidas. The sequence goes on from OZ010581.1 coordinate 6,238,564, forward strand.
ATACCTCATTTCAGAAATATAGACAGATATTGAAGGAAAAGAGTGCTGGAGGGCTATGTAATATTGTTGTAACCTAAGGAAGGTTACTGAATAGAATAATCACATGAAAGTTGGTAATGAATGATAATACTTAGGACAAGTACAACGCATATAAGATTTGTCAGTGGTCCGTAGAAGAAGTAGTCAACTGCTAGAAGTGAGTCAAGTGAATTCCACACTGAATCTCCAACTGCAGACCAACATACAGTATTCACTACTGTATTTATTGGAATGGGGCATACCCATTATCGTCCATAGGTATGCTATAACAAATATCTAATTTCCTCTATGACAATGAATGCTAGACAGATTCCTCCCAGATGAAAAAAAAACTTGAAGCAAAAGAGATGTTGTTCTGCCAAAGAATTCTGAGGATACTTCATAGATTACATGAATAACAAAGAATTTGTAAGAATATAAACTAAAACGAAAGTATTACTAACAGTCGATATTGCCAAAATCTTTGGAACACAATGATGAAAGAAGGCTTGGTGAATATAACATTCAAAGTCAGGAGAAGTCAACAAGAAGCAAATACCATAAAATCATTGGGGAGTGATCATAAAGAAGTAGGTATTGCGGATAACAACAAAATACAAGAAACTCTAGTGAGTCACGACTGTCCATATTCTGATAACACATAAAATGAAACATGACGCATAAAGAACATTTTTAAAAGGAGAGCTGAAGTGATTATCAGATTTTTAATTAATCTTTCTACTTGTGACAGAATTAATAATAAACTATCTATGCACCACCAAAAAAAAAAACAATGTAATATCTAGGCTTTAAAATGCTTTTTAAAAATGAAAAATCCTTCTTGAAGGTTTTATTTTAATTTTAACTTCAAGTTAATAGATTAAATCTAATATTTCCAATAAACAAAATACTTTGTTGTATTTCAAACCAAATTTAAATTGATTGGCATGATTTTTTTTATTATCAATAAAATTGGTAAAATTTCCCATATTTACAAATCTGTCAAACCAGCATAATTCATTTTATTAAAAAAATATCTTTCAAAAATATACTTTTCTGAAACTTATTTGAGAAAAATTAGCTGATTTAAAGTTTAATTAATCTAAATTAAAACAAATATTACTTTTAGTTTAAAATAATGCAGGAAAGTGGTGGGGTTTTTTACAAGGTCTTGACACATCTATCAATAACCTGATGTTTGTGAGATTTATGTAAGGGGGGAAATAATTGTAGTAAAATTAGATGACGAATACAATGTAAACACCTTTTTTACATAATCTTTTAACTACCCAGTAATTTTAAAAATTTTAAATATTTCAAGTATTCAAATATTTTATTGAATTTTCGGTATTTTGGCTTTATAGTTTCACTTATGACAATGCTTGTTGAGAAAATGTTAGAAAATGACCTATAAATTTTAAATTAACTACAGTTACTGCTTTTGTTTTCTGATAATGTCATGTATGGACATCTGTAATAACAAAAATTAGCATGTTTACGTGCACAGAGACACAAATTAAAAATTCTTTTTAATATACTGGATTTTAATATACTGTTGATTAATTGTAGTAAGCCTTTTTGTTTGTGATTAGTAAATATAATTTTTACTTAATAACAACATCTGACTGCTACAAATTAATACTTAATTTTTCTTAATGTGTGTGTGTGTGTGTTTGTGCGTGTGTGCGTATGTGCGTAAGAGATGAATGATGAACTCAAACCTAATAAAACTGATGGACATCATTTCTTATATGAGGGTTAGTAGGATCAGATAAGCTGTTTTTAAGGGTTGAAATAAAGTAGTCTAATTGGTCACTAAATTTAAGAAAAGTATTTTTTTACAACTAGTGTGACTTGTTTGGATGATGGTAGCTGAGCTGAATCATTTCAGTTCCAAATTAGAAGATTTTAGTTTGGAAGAGTTTTTCTTATTGGCTCTAAAATAATTGCTTACTCAATTTGAATTTAGCTTAGCTTTCTTGTTATTGCATACTAATAAGCATACTAATAAGCATACTAATAAGTAACAATAAATTTAAGAAGTGTTTTTCTATTTGACCAGAATAAAAGTTAATGTAAAATGTTTTCCATAGGTAATTTATCTCTTTCTATTATTTTCTTCAAAGATGCCAGAGTTTGCTATCGAATCAAATAACGTCATTTTGAAACAAAAACTTGATTATGACTATAATAAGAGAAACTACAAATTTATGCTTATTGCACAGGTAAGTTTATTGCCCAGGTAAGTTTAATGATCTTTGTTTACCTTAATTACAAGAAATATAGTATGGCTGGCCACTCGTATTTGAGGATACCCATCTATTAGGGCAGCAAACCAATCACTATTGCAGATGCTTGCTCAGGCACATTTATTTTTATTCAACACCCACAGAGCCCACTTGTGGTTTATACAGCAATTATGCTGAGCAGACCTTAGTTACAGTTTACTGGGAAAGAGTGTGTTATCTAGCATGATCAACAATTTGAACAAGGCCAGCATGCTTAAGTCCTCGGCCATGATGACTTGTGATTTCATGCTAGCACAGCTGTCGATGACGCCCAAGGGTTCCATCTTCCCAATTTTACTCACAAGGCTTAGGCATGATTTTTAGGTACTTTCCAAAGGTGCTGCATGCTTGGATTGACCCTCTATTCTGATAACATCAGAAAGTCTCCTTCCTGACAAATTGACCATGGTGAGATTCGAACCTGGGTCTCATGGTCAGAATGTTCACATTCTGACCACTTGGCCACTTGGCCATAATTACAAGAAGTTAATCTCTTAATAATAGCATGAATGAATTTGTAAAATGAATTTTTAAATTAAAATAGTACATAACAAGTATTTATTTATTTTATTCAATCTCCTTCAGGAGCAAGAGGTTACAAAACCAAAGAATAAACTTAAGAACTCGAATGATGTTCTTAAACGACCTTGTCAGATCATGTATGGTGCCAAACTCATTCGGAAGTATCTAAACTGTTAGTTGCATGTAACCTTTTCTCACATAATTGATTAAAATAGCTTTGAGTGAACGAGCTCTGTAGGAGAATACCGTTCTTCATCAGATCCCGTATACTGGTGCTACAAAATTAAAAAGAACTTTACCAAATAACAGGAAGAACATCACTTGAAGACTTTCAATAGCTCAAAAACTAAAATTAATGGTGGATGGAAATTGAAGAGAAAATAATGATATAACCAAGATGTTGATGTTCCACACGACTTCAAACAAAAGGTTAAGAAGGAAACTGCTATCATTACCAGAAAGAGCAATAACAGTGGGCTTGAGAAAACTATTTTTGAGGGAAAATTTTATAAATTTCAACCAACAATAATACTGGCTGTTTGGTCAATAAATACTGAATTTTTCTTCATAATAAAATGACTAATATCACGCTCACTATTACCATTATAATAAGCTAAGCTTTATATGTTGAGCAATGGATGGCAAACTTGTGTCAAAGTTCAAACCTCACTGAAAATCATGCACTAATAGCAAATAGAGACTCACTTAATTCTCTGTATGTGGGTGTTATGGAGCAATGGAAAGCATAATAGACTTGAAGTTTATTTCTACAGGGTGCACAGGAATGGTTTCAGGAAAATGAAGACAACTTGACTTTGTTTAACTGTGGCACCAAAATCCATAGCTCTTAATTAATTTGACATATGGCGGGTGTGGAAGTGCTGTACCAACAAAAGTTTTTTACAGAAGCCACCCCCACTCCCACCACCATGTAAGTTGAAATAGTTAAAGACCCTACTGTTTACACAGAAGAACACTTTATAGGTCTTTTACAATTCATGTTTGATTGGTTTTTCTTGGTATATGGAGGACAATCAACTTATATGGCCATATGATCATATTCGTTTAGGTCATCAGTATATGCAGGGTGTGATAGGTAAATTGTTGCCATTTATATTTTTAATTTCCCACATACATGTTGTTTGTTTAGGATTTTGTCAACTAGTAGTAGGGTCAGTTGGGCACTTTCTGTGAGAAAAAGAGCACCATGATGTAATTCACTCCACCAGTTACTTGAAAACAGCATGCTGTACTGTTTGGCATTCATATCTATTTCTGATACTATCAGCAGAAATAAGAAAATAGTACGTATTACTTATGCTTATTATTACATATGCACTCAACAGTCACTTTCTTAGGTATACTATCTTAGTAACTCCCTTTTGCTTTGAGAACCATCTCAGTTTTTTTTTTTTTTCATAGGGATTCAACAATATTCTGGGAGTATTCTTTTGAAATATGGCTCCCTGCAGTTATTATGGTATCCTTCAATTCTTCAAGATTTGTTGGCAGTGCATTCATGATTCAAACTGCCCTTTCCATTGCATTCTAAAGGTGTTCTATGGAATTTTGATCCAGTAACTGTGGCAGTTACTTAAATTCATAAAATTAATTGATAAGTTCCATAAGCAAATTGCCATTATTTTTTATTCGTAATGCAGTGCATTGTTGTGCTGAAAATGGTCATCATAGAATTGATCCACTAGACTCATAAATTGAGCCATGTATTCATCCATGAGGTAGGCTGAGTCATTTAAATGAAAATATCTCCCATACTAACACCTCACAATGCAGGGTCTTTTTTCAGACAAGCATTATGGCATTCTCTTCTCTAGGTTTTCAAATGGAAAGAGTCTATCAAGCTTTAGATAAGACTGAAGCTCAGGCTGTTGCTTTGAACATCTCAAAAGCATTTAACAAGTTTAGGCATAATGGTCTTCTCCACAAGTCAAAAGTATTTCTGTACGAATTTTTGAACTGATTCAATCTTTCTTTTCTAATTGTGAAATGAATGGTTAATCAGTAAGGTCCAATTATGCTTCATGACAATATTTGACCACATATTACCATGATGGCATTGGAGAAGCTCACCAAATTGGGATATGAAACTTTGTCACAACCACCATATTCCCCTAATCTCCTGCCCACAGACTACCACCTTTTTAAACGTCTTGACACTTTTTAAGCCAAAAGACATTCCATTGCAAAAAAAATACAGAAAACATTTAGAGATTTATCATAAAGGCATAAATAAACTTATAACTTTATAGCAGAAAAATATAGATGCTTAGCGTTCCTATTTTGACCAATTTAAACATTGTTTAAATTAATTCAGGAATAAAAGTTAATTCTAAAATTGGGAAATCTATTGATTAGTTTTATTTTTAATCCTTTTGTTGTTTTCAAAATTATTTGACAAAATCAATAAATTAATTTCTGTCTGAATTTCTGGGATAAGGATTTATCATTATTTGCATTTGGACTAATGTTCTCTTCTTTGTTGTCATTATCACATTGTTTTGGTCACTGAACTCTCTAATCCTCTTCATCAGTAATCTTTATTTAATCTCTTGGGTAGATTGTTTTCATTTCACTGTGTTTAGGGATATCTTGTGTTCTTATTTAGCACTGCTCACTCATTTCTGCCTTGTTTCCACAGAGTCAAAATATGCACTACCCAGAACAGGAACTGAACTCACAATTACTATGTCACTAAATTCATAAAACATTGCTTTTATCCATGGGAGCAATTGTGAACTGAAAACTTATATTCTAAAACTTACTGTTCTTCTTTCTTCTCTTCTGCTGCTGTTACACTTGACTGCATTCATCATTGTGACATCTCTTTTTCTTACTGCTGCTGCTGCTGTTAAAGCATTGTTGTCATTTCTCTTTATTAATGACTTTCATATTGCATTTATTTCAACACTAGGCCAACTGTAGGGATCCTCATAGCCTACCACATGCACTAATTCCTTTAACAAATTAATTGCAAATATTATAATTTCAACAGAACCTGTTTTTGTGATTTACAGGATTTAGGAGATGGTAATCAAAAAAATGTTGGCAACAAAACAAATACGACTCTTGAAGTTGAAGTTTTAAATGTTGATGATATCAATCTTCAATTAAACAACAGATTATTTCAAGTGGATATTTTTGAAAATGTAAGTACCAAACCCACTTCTGACAACTTTTTTAAAAATAGCTTTTAAGATATTTGAAGATAATGAAATAATATATATAACTGTATATTTTTACAAGGTTTTAACATACAGTGGCAATATATATATATATATATATATATATATATATATATATATATATGATAAAAATATAGTTTCACTTATAGCTAAAAGTGGTCAATATCAGGGACAGAGCATATGTAAATATAAAAGTGGAAATTGAGGTTAACAACTAGTGATGACAGCCTGTTTCATGCTTGACACAATCTTCAGGCCATGTGTGTTTTATTTAGTCTCTAGAATAACTTGAAATTACCATCTATTAAATAACTGTTAGATAATACAATAGACCTTATTACCCATAATGAAACAATTGACCAGTATATATAAATAGTGTAGCCAAAACACAACATGGCATGAAGATTGCATTCATGCATGAAACAGAGTGTGACTAATTCATGCTGACCTCAGTGTCAACTTTTATATATATATATGTGTGTGTGTGTGTATGTGTGTGTGTGTGTGTGTGTGTGTGCAAGGAAAGGATCATTACAACACATCTAAGTAGTTTCCCAAAAGCTTTGGGTGATGATCAGTATGGTTGGCACCACGACTAAGCCCTTAAAGTAATTGCAAATGAGGTGACTAAAGCTATAAGGGTTAATAAGCATCAACCAGGAAAGATGCTGAATCAAATTAACTTCATCAAAGCTGGATGAGGCAAAAAGACAACACTATAAAGGAGGGAGGCATGAAAAGACTTTATTTCATTGGCTGACATAAGTCAATAAGAACAGTCGGACACCTAGCCATATCTGAATTATTTTTGCAATGTCGATGTGCGTAGCATGATGCTATCAAGGAGACAACCTGACCCTTCTGGAATCAGGTTGGGGTTGCTGTTTGAGCCAATAAGATACAAAACCTGAAATCAGTGATGAAGACTGCATCACTGAAGACCACCCTCAATGCATCTGAAATGTATTATGCAACTATATATATATATATATATATATATATATATATATATATATCATTCATACAATATATATATACAATATATATATATAATAATGAACTCTCCCGTTGGTTTCGACATATGAGGATCTGACAGCTTATTGATTGTTATGAAATTTTGTGTGATAATCTTAAGTGGCACCTAAGACCCACTAGTCATTTACAAAGGAGGTCACATATGGAGCAAGAGTAAGGATTGTGAGATGAGATCACTGTTAGATTGGCTGACCTTTTAGATCTTGCTCTCGCTTCTTGAAGATGATTCAGACAAGCAGATTGAAAATTGCTGAGTCCACTAAAACACGTTGATCTCCATTCTACCTGCTCCAAGGCTAAGCGCTCAAGCGTATTATGTGGTATATTGACTGCTGACAAGTTGCTTTTCAGCTTGTCTTTGTATCTTAGCCATGGGCATCCTACATTCCTGTAGCTATGATCTAACTGGCTGTACATTAGGATCTTGGGTATCCTGTCATCAGACATTCTCAAGACATGACCAGTCCACCATAATTGAGACTGTATGATAAAAGTCTCGATTCCTCCAATATTACACCTATTAAACAGGTCTATGTTAGATGTCCTATCTTGAAGCTTAACTCCACAGATTGCACGCAGACAGCTTTTATGGAAAACATCTAGGTAGTGTATATGATACCTGTATGGAGTCAATGACTCTGAGCCATACAAAAGGATGGCAAATACAACAGCTCTGTAAACCTGAATTTTCATATCCAGTCAAATACCCCGCTCATTCCACAAGCGATGGCAAAGTTTGCCGAAAGCACTGGTAGCCTTAGCAATCCGATGGATGATTTCATCATCTAAAGTTCTACTGTAATTGACTTTGCTACCAAGATAGGTGAAAGACTTTACATAGTTCAGGGGTTTGTCTTCTACTTTCAATGGTCTCTCTGGAAATTTGTTGACTGGGTTTTGTTTCTTACCATGCAATTGCTTCGGAGTAATACAAGGTTGGTGCACAACTTCAGTTTTCTTTATGCTAAGTGTAAGACCGAATGCTTTACATGCAGCAGAGAAACGATTTATTAGATGTTGGGCCTCCTCAAAGGATGTTGCTACAAGAGCAGCAGCATCAGCAAACAACAAATCACGAATAATTTGCGTACGAAGGTGGGTCTTGGCTTTGAAGCGCTGATGATTGAAGAGACCATCAGTTGTTCGAAACTGAAACTTGATGCCAATCTCTGTGTCTGCAACTGCATATTTCAGCATCACTGAGAAGAAAAGGGCAAAAAGGACAGGGGCCATGACACAACCTTACTTGGTGCCTTCAAAGGATTCTGGCATCATACCATGAGACACAATATTAGCTTTCATTCCTTCATGAAAGGAGATGAGTTTCCTCAAGACTTTCCAAAGAGACTCTCGATTCACAGTGTCAAAGGCCTTCGTCAAGTCCACAAACACCATATATAACTCCTAGTTAACAAAGAGAAAATATCATGTCAATGGTGCCCCAACCTGACCAAAAACCACACTGTGATTCAGGGTAGATGTCATCAACAAGGTGTATAATGATTCTGTTTAGAATCAGTCACGCTAAGATTTTGCGTGCAATTGAAAGTAGTGATATCCCCCAATGATTATCACAGACCCACCTGGCACCCTTGTTTTAGTAGCAGTGTTTGATAGAGGCATCTTTATAATCCTGTGGGACACAGCCTGTCTTCCATATCTCCACAAAAAGGAAATGTAACTTTTTTACCAACTTTTGGCCACCATGCTTATACACTTCGGGTGGAATAGGATCCTTAGGAGTAGGTGATTTTCCAGATGAGATTTGTTTGATAGGGTCACTTACCTCTTGATAGGTAGGTTCAAAAGACAACTCCAGAATTTCTGGATTTTGCTCAATTGATGTGATGGCTTCCTCATCAGTAACCGAAGTGGTGTTTAACACAGTTTCAAAATGCTCTTTTCAGCGATTTAAAATTTCTGACTTATCCGTCAAGAGAGTTTCACCATCTGCTGTGGAGATAGGAGCAACACCACTTTTCTGAGGACCGAAAATGCTCTTATATGCATAAATTATACATATAAATTAAATTATACATACATACATACATACATACATACATATATATATATATATATATATATATATATATATATATATATATATATATATGTATAATTTATCCGAAAATTATAATATAAATATGTTATAAAATTACTGCAAAAGTAGCCATTTTGTTTCAACACTTCTGGTGTCTTATTAAGTGATGGTGTTGAATGTTGAATAAAGGGTTTTAAAAGGTTCAAATCGATCAAACACCCCTTGCTAAGGGAAATGCTGTTACATAAGCTGCAATGACCAATCAAAACACAAGTATATGAGAATTCAAAAGACTTGACAACAAACCTTGGTTATAATAATTAATGCTTTAATGTTAGGGTTAAACTAAAATAGAAATCATTTTAACTAATTAATATTAAATTTTACTATAGAATTGAAAATTAAAAATTACCAATTTTAAATTGTAAATTTAATCTGTTAATACAGTTTAAAATATAAAATTATTTAAAGAAGAAACTGAGGAAAAATACATATTTTTTGTTATTTATTTTGTTTTAATTGAAAGGCCAAAAATTCAGTTAGAATAAACATTAAAATCTAATGTTGCTCTCAGCTTCATTACAACTTAGATATATTTGAAGTGATGATATGGGTGGGGAAGGGTGACATCTTGCGAAAGACAATACATACACAATCAGATTATAATACACAAACACGTAGACATATTTAGATATATAAATACACAAAACAGGAAATAGATATCCACAACCCTTAAAATAAAACAAAAACTGACAACATATGCATACAGGGAAAGGCATATATAAGCAATCTTACACGCATACATTAATAAAGACACACACATACACACACCAACAATTATTCAAATTTGAAAGAGTTAAACAAATTCAAATAGACTATTAACTTACATGGGCAAAATATGTAGATAAAAATGACTCAATAGATAAAATTTAATATGGATAGAATAGAAAAACAAATATTCTTCAATGAACAATGAAAAAAGGACACTAAAATATATAGAAATGGATAGAAAAATAAATATATATATGCATACACACATAAAAAACACCAAATTTAAATGTCCATGCAAAATGTAAAAACTTAAAATAAAGTAAAACCAGCTAATTATAAAAAAGAGAACACATAAAAACACAAATATATATAAATATATTTCATAAATACTTATATACATGAGTACACATACATGAGTACAAATATATAACAATATTTATAAAAAATACATAGATACGTTTGTGTACACACATTCATCGCTACAAATAGAAACAGAACATAAATATACATACACACATGCATACACATACACATATACATATATACATATACATATATATACCTATATACACAATTTTTTCACAGTTTTTGATTTCTTTCTATTCTAGGTTACAATTGGTTCAAGTTATGAAATAAAACCAAAACCTGAAGCATTTGATGATGATAACATGACTACAACAATCCTTTACAAAATAACTGGTAAAAAAACAAACTTGATAACATTGAAATCATCTTCATTTTTCAATCATGAAGACTAATATATTTATCTATTTTTGTTTTGAACAAAACATTTTGATTGGTTTAGTCTCACAATTTCCACAGTATTGTCTAAATTTCAAACATTATTATGAATATTTTATATTTTCAGTTTTTACAGTCATCAAGAGTAAAATAATATTTCAGAAAATTTAAAGATGCCTTTGATTTTATTCTCACTTTATATTTATTATTCTTAATTATTTTCTTATTTTCATTTTTGTTCAAAAAGTAATTAAAATTCTATATCTAATTACTTTATGTAATGATAAAATATAAAAAACAACTTTGATTCAAATCATTTATTCTCTTTCTGCATTTATTATTCTTTTATTTTCATTTTTGTTCATTCAGTAATTTAAGACCTTCATGGAAAGTTTTCTCAAGTATTCCAAAGCAAAAAAATCTAGGGAATGAGTTAATAGTCTCAAGGTGTTTATTAAATCACAGTTACAATTTTTTTTTAGACTACCAACAATCATTAAGTAAATCTTATTCACCAACAAACGCTATTTTCCATTTTATTTTTCTACATTGCATAAGTCTTGAATATTTTATGTCTTTTTCAAAATGTCTCACACCTCTCCCCTGTGGTACTATTCCAGTTTCCCTGAGAGCTATAATCTCCAGCTATTCAAGTGTAATGTCAATCGCCATCTCCATTTGCCTTGATCTATCCACTACCCTTTTCCTCATCCTTTCTTCTATCACTCCTATCTGATCTTGCTGTAAATTTTCTATAACCCCTTGCATCCTAGTGGCTTCCGGCCTTGGTTGGGGTGAAATGCTTAAAAAAAAAAATGAATTATAATGCCATGCAATGATGGATAGTCACATATGGTCATAGTTAGTGTGATCAAAGCACACATCATCTTACAATAACATGATCTGACAAAACCTACCCAGTTGGTCACAGGTAATTTACTTTGTTACAGATTGTACTTTCATCAGATTTGCTGATGTAGATTTGCTATAAGTAATGTGACCAGTAAAAAGAGTATTTTGTAGAAAAGTGAGCATACAGCGGGTTTTCTTCCCTGCTTTTCAAGGCACCAGCATTTTGGTAAATGATAAAAGCTAACACACCAATTCACTCTCTTAGAAACAGTCAGAAGATTTGAAACAAAAAACAAGTAAAAGAAGTAAAAATATTTTGAATAAAACTTTATTGAGAAGTGAATTTTAATCATGTTGCTATTTGTGGTTTTTATGCAGAAGACACATTGAAGTTGGGTTTTATATGTTGGGTTACAAATATTTGATAAGAATAAAGCATTGTATGAAAATGCCCTCCAGAAAAGTGGTTTTGTTAATAAACTATCTTACTTAAATTCTACAAGTAACCATAATGAAGTGAAGAGTAGTAGTTTACCCAAAAACAGAAAAAGAAATATTTTTTGGTTCCCCCCCCCACTCACCTCTTCTGTAGATTATCTAAAATTAACACTGGACAAATTTTCCTGAAACAAATAAACCAAAACTTTCAGAATAACAACCCTCTAGAGAAGACCTTTAATAGAAAAACTATCAAAATAAGTTATTCATGTACAAACATGTTTAGAGTAATTGACTCTCACAACAAATATATCCTTAACAAATTCAATGGCGTCAATAAGAATTCTAATATAAACCCCTCTTGTAATTGTAGAATAGCAAGGGAAAATGTAGAGAATCTAAGGTTATTTATCAAGCCACCATTTACCCTAAAGAAAATAGATCAAACTTCCATGTTTACATTGGGATTTCCACAAATAAATGGAAAAAAAAAGACTTTATAATGACAGACACTCCTTTTCCAGCCTAAGACTAAAATGGTATTTTTTCGGGATGTGGAATCTCCTTTTATACTTGAATATTTGTCTCTATGTTAAATTTTCTTCTATATGTGGAATTTTCTTCTATATTTGATTGTTTTTCCTCCGTGAATTCCCCTTCTTATGTGTTTTTTTATATACGTTACTATGTTTATTAGGCTTTTAATTCCTTTATATTCTTCAATCTTCCCTTTGTTAACCTGTCGACTACCTTTTTTATAATATTAAATTTCCCCTTTTTTAGAATATTAAATTCCCCCTTTTTTATAATATTAAATTCCCCCTTTTTTATAATATTAAATTCCCCCTTTTTTATGTATTAATTTTAAATTTAATCCTTTATAGAACTTTTAAATAATTAGTACGATTTTGAAATAATTTAAATTATAAAGTTAATATTTGAATATTATAAATTTTGTATTGAGATACTTAGTTTCAAAAGAATTTAATATATTAACAATAATTTACCTTCCCAATTTTTTACTGTATTTTTCACTGTATAAATAAAGATATAATATTGAATGGCTTAATATTACTATCTTTTTATGAACAAATATTTCTTTTTACAATAAGTATACAATAGTATTAATTTTAAAAAACATGGGAATTCCTTCATTTTAATAAATGTATTTACATTGACAAGTCCAGGGAAATTTTTTCCCATGGAAGAAATGGTGAATCTGTATGGGGTAACTTGTTTGGGTTTCATTGATTGTAATGCACACACACACATGCACACACACATAGAGACATATATATATAAGAACTAAGATATCAGTGAAATTTGAAATTGCTGATTTGGAGTTGAGTTCAGTGGAACAAGATTTCTATTCAAACCCCAAGAGGATAAAAACAGACTAATTTATATTTTTGTAACCCAACAGATAAAACCCAACTTCAATGTGTCTCTGTGTTTTCTACATAAAGGTCTAAAAATAGCAACATGATTAAAATTCATTTCTCAATAAAGTTTTATTCAAAATATTTTTACTTTTTTTACTTGTTTTTTGTTTCAAATCTTCTGACTGTTTCTAAGAGAGTGAATTGGTGTGTTAGTTTTTATCATTTACCAAAATGCTGGTGCTTTGAAAAGCAGGAAAGAAAACCTGCAGTATGCTCACTTTTCTACAAAATACGCTTTTTTTCCTCCTTTTGGAGAATATTTACTGGTCACATTACTTATAGCAAATCTACATCAGCAAATCTGATGAAAGAACAATCTGTAACAAAAACGCAAAAAGCAACAAGATTAAAAGCTTTCTTTCATGGATCAGTTTTAATATTTTATATTGATAGGATCTACTTGGATTATCGCGGATTCTTTTACCTGTATTTATATATATATATATATATATATATATATATATATATATATATATATATATATATATTCATAATTAAGTAATTCATTGAGTCTAGAAGAATCCTCAATAGAATACAGAAAGCACTGGATGGCCATTTCGTCCTATTTTTGGACTCATCAGCAGTGTGCATCCACTACCAAGAATCAAATCTGGAGCATTACAATATGATTCAAGAATAAATTACTTAATTATGATTATTCAAATCCCTCTAATAATTTCTATTACTTGTATATCCTTGCTTGAACCAACTTCTAATGCTCTGAATGAAGCGGCTTGGGAAGAGAAGATGTGACTCTTGGAGGTACAGTCTATTGGTCTAATTAAACTTGGATGAGTTACACAATGGAATTTATGAAGATCACTGCTATATCGAGTTTAGTTTGTTACCACTTCATCACCGAGACCCATTGTGGTGGTGTCATATTTGATTCTCGGTAGTGGATACACAATGCTGATGAGTCCCAAAATAGAATGAAACAGCCATCCAGTGCTTTCTACATTCTGTTGACGATTCTTCTAGACTAAATGAATTAATTCATTGTGATTATTCAAATAATAATTTCTATCACTTATATATATATATATATATATATAGAGAGAGAGAGAGAGACAGACAGAAAGAGAGAGAGAGATAGATATATCTGATATGCTAAGAAATTGAACACAGGATAAATTGTATTTTTTACTGGGACTGACTACTAAACCAAAAACAAAATTTGTCTCAGTCTCAATCTATAACAATGCTATAAAGCTGAACTGTATCATTTGTCTAAAATCATTACTTATGTAATGGGAGAGATCTATGGAGAAAAGGTTTATTCTCCCATTTGTACTTCCCCTATTATGGGTATTATCTGCGATATAATAACATATTTAATGGACGGAATGGAATGGTTGAAAGAAAAAGGAATACCAAACATGCTTTCTTTTCAGAAAGGCATACACAAAACTATATATACATATACAGATGTGTCCTATACAGTGAATAATATATCACATATATCTACATAGAAAGCAGGGTGTAAGGAGAAACAAAAAGGATGGCTCTTACATATAATATAGAAATTCTTCTTGCATTATATACATTACTCAGACTGTTATCCTCAGATGAGGTATTATGATTAGTTGCATTATTTACATTATTCGGACTGTTAACCTCATCTTCATTGCCATATTCATAACGTTTTGGATGTTCTATGCTCCGAACGTTATGTCTCTCCATATATCTGTCTATATCTCTGAAATGAGATATGATTACTTACATTATTTACATTATTCAGGCTGTTATCTTCATCTTCATTGCCATATTCATAACGTTTCGGACGTTCTATGTTCCAGCCTTTATGTCTATGTCTCTCTACATATCTGAGATGAGGTTGAAATACTAGACAGAAAGCATCACTGGAAGATATGGAAACTTAAGGAATCAGCACACATGCTATGCCACAAAAATCTCTTGAGCTGGTCAAGCATAGATATGAATACAATATTGGAACCAGTACTATAAAGTACTAGAGAGAAGCAATGAATAACAACAAAAAAAATTGCAATATAAGCTTTGGTAAAAATGGTTGCTGAGACATTAGGTTTATAAGTCCCCAAAATTCATATACAGTTGTCTACAATGACACATGGCCTAGTGGATAAAGCCATTGGTTAGATCTAGAGACTAGACCCAAAGGGTGGTTTGAATCAAAACATAAAGAGTTGAGTTAAAGGGAAATAACTGAGAATAACGGAAGAGGCCTGGCATATGGAACTAGAACAATCTACCCTGGTGGACAAAATAAATGGTTCAGTTTGAAATGCTGGATAAAGTGCGTACAACAGCCAAAATGTGAATATGGCAATGTAGATAAGAATCCGAATAATGTAAATAATGCAAGTAATCATAATACTGTATCTCAGAGATATAGACAGAGATATTCTTCTGTTTCTGGAGAAGGCATGTTTAGGACTCCAGATTTAAGTGGGCCAGATTCATCTACTATGTCAGTGGCGAGGACATATTCCACAAAGAGTTTTCCTAAAGTGAAACCTGCGAGCAAGAGTTTCTTTCTATATCTTTCTATATCTGGGAAAGATATATTCCTAAAGGAAAATAGATTTACTCTCAGTGTGGCTTCTGTAAATAAACTGAATGACTGGCCATTTTTGTCACTACATGAAGTAATGTCACCAAGTAGCTGTCAATTGATCCATGTGATTTATCTCCACCTTCTGTATCCTTACACTGCCATTAATTTCCAAAATAAACAAGAAATATCATTTTTTTTCTTGAAGACACTAATTTTATCTTATAAGTTTATATGCAGAAAACTATTTATAGGTTTCATTTGAGAAAATATGTACAAGCAAAAAAAAAAAACGGAAAAAAACAAAAACAAACTAAAAATCTCCTGAGCCGACCAAGCATAGAAATGAATACAATATGAGAAACAGTAATAAGGAGTGCCAGAGAAAAGCAATAATAACAACAAAAATTGCAATATGAGCTCTGGAAAAACATGCAATGATAACAGCAAAAATTGCAATATGAGCACTGGTAAAAAATGGTTGCTGAAGACATTAGGTTTATAATACCCAGAAATTCATATATTCAAGGATACATGGCACAGTGGATAAAATTATTAGTTAAATCCAGTGACAGGACCCAAAGAGTGTGAGTTCAATACCTAGTTAAGGCGGTGGAGAACTTGGACAGGGGAATTAACAGGAGATAACTGATAATTGACATCCATTAGACATGTACATGGAACTAGAACAGTCTACCCCAGCGAGCGAAATAAAGGGTTCAGTTTGACATTCCAGCCACCTGAAGAAGACTGGAGGGTACAACGTCCAAAACGTAATAAATATGGCAACAAAGATGAGGACAATAGTCCAAATAATGTAAATAGTGTACATAATATCTCATCTCAGAAATATAGATGTATACCAAAAACAAACAAACCTATCAAAACAAAAACTGTTTCCAAGGAGACATTAGATCCAAAAGATGTTCAAATAAAAAAATTATAGAATCAGCAATACTTAAAACTTAAAAATCTGATTTAACACATCTTTTAATATCTAATTTATCCCCTCCTCCCAAGAAAGTTTTATTTGGGACACCCTCCTTGTACTCTTATGATGTATGAGACATGAAAGAAGTTTAAATTACGGCAATTTCTTTCCCAGTGATCTCCAAGAAATCCTTTACCTAGTTTTATTAATATCTTGTGATAATTCATAAATAGATTTTATGACACAAACATTTTGAATTTGCCAAAAACCTTTTTGCTAGAAATCATTGTGTTATCATAAACAAATAGTTTTTGATTATAAATGATAACTATCATTTAAAAGTAATTTTGTTATAATCTGTATATTCACTAATTTCATTATCAAGTTTTGGTTGGCTATCATTAATTCTTCCAAAGAGAAAAAATATTTATTTTATCTTTTTATTTTCTTTTAGGAAAACCAAAATATTTTGATACATATTTTGAATTTAACAACTCTACAGCAATAAAAGTGAAGGCTGATTTAGACAGTCTCCCGAGTTCAATGATTAAGGTGATACTCAAGGTAAGGAAGGTATTAATTTATAAACTAAAAGTGATTGATTGATTTTTTTTTATGGCTTATCAACCCTTTGTGGGTTATTAAATTCATTTTTTATTAAATTTGTTTTTTCATGGCTTATCAACCCTTTGTTGGTTATTAAATTTATTTTTTATTAAATTTGTTTTTCATGGCTTATCAACCCTTTGTGGTTTATTAAATTTATTTTTTATTAAATTTGTTTTTCATGGCTTATCAACCCTCTGTGGGTTATTAAATTTATTTTTTAATAAATTTGCTTTTCATGGCTTAACAACTCTTTCTGTGTTATTAAATTTATTTTTATTAAATTTGTTTTTCATGGCTTATCAACCCTCTGTGGGTTATTAAATTTATTTTTTAATAAATTTGTTTTTCATGGCTTATCAACCCTTTGTGGGTTATTACATTTATTTTTTAATAAATTTGTTTTTCATGGCTTATCAACCCTTTATGGGGTTATTTAAAGCTGAAAAAGATTTTGGATTATAAGAGGTTGCTTAAAGTATGGTCACCCATATAATTGGTGATAGGGCTTAACACTGCTTAACTTTGGTAATCAAATGCGAAGCAGTGTTTTCAGTGTGGCCTTAGTCTCCTTTAAAGATTAAAAGAGCAAAATATTTTGAAGTTGAATATTGTTCAGAAAGACAAATAGAATTTTTGGACAGGAAATCAAACATGTTTAGATATAAACTTCAATTTAAATTAATAAAATCCCCAGTATAAATGTATTATTTTATTCCTTGTTTAAAGAATCTTTGATAATTAGTGTGTTCCTAAACTATTTGACATAGTATTTTAGTGGCATTGCTAATTAAACATATTCCCAATTATGTATTAGCTAGCTGCACATTTCCATCTGTAATGGTTGCTAGCTAATCCCTGTTGCTAACATGTCATCAGGGTCACCTGATATTTTGCTAAATGGAAACAACTGAGCTGTTACAAAAATTGTTTCAGACATTTACTGTCCTGATGATTATCAGCTAAGTGAAGTGGACCTCACAACGACCATGGTAAATAACCCTGACAAAGAAGATCACTGGATGAAGCCAGATATTAATAAATTACTTTTTCAGACAAAAATGACAAGACAAAGATCAATGTTCTCTATAAAACAGTGGTCACTACTAGCCAAATTTAGGGAGACAGAGAGAAAGAGGCGCATAGAGAGGCAAGAGATAACTCGATGCAATGCTACAGGGATACTGTTCATTTCCTCTCAACTATGCTTCATCTCTGCCTCACTCATTTACAGCAGTACATTACAGCCAGAATAAATTTTGCTTACTGCTACAACCAGCTCACCTTTTGTTTCGTGAGTATCAATCTAGCCAAAGAGTAATTTTTAAGCCACTAACATTTGACTGGAAAAAGCTGCGCCCTGAGAACAAACCTGGTGTCTGGTCTTAGCTACACTACAGATACCTGCTAAGGATTTGTGTTTCTTCAATACCCACAAAGTCAACCTGCCATTAATACTGAGTAGACTTAGTTACAGTTTCTAGGAAAGATTGCATAAGCTGGTGGGATCTTTAGTTGAACAAGATCAGTCTCCTTAAAGTCATGATGACTTGGTGCTAGCTTCATTTCACTTACAATGCTTGGGTCAACCTGTGATATAACTTTCAGGCACTTCCCAGTGGTATTACATACTGTGATCAGGTTATTTTCAATAATTGACCTCTTTACATTGAGATTTGAACCTGAATCTTATGGTCTAAATGCTGACATTCTAACTACTTAGCCCATATAAATCATAATCACAATTGATGTAGTAAATAAACTTTTAATAATTCTCATAAAATTGCAATTGATTTGTTTTTTATTAAAATTGTTTTTCATGGCTTATCAACCCTTACAACAAAGCTTTGTTATTACATATGTGCAAAGTGAATTTTGCAGATGAATCTTTTCATGGTAGACAGTCTTATCTGAAATGTTCTGATATAGAGGGATTTAATAAATTTTAGCTAATGCCATTATCCATATTTTACAAGAGAAAAAGAAGTACACATGTACTGAATTGGTAAAGCTGGCATATAGTTTCAGTTGCCTACATCTTTTGATCTTTAGCCACTTCATTTCCCTCTCTTGATAAAAGGAATCATTTGGTGAAGAATTGTGTTAAGAAGCTGGCATTCTGACTATAACCTGTTGCAAAGTCTTGAATTTATCTGTTTTCAGAAGACAGAAATGTTTTTGAATTTACTCAAGCTGGCAGTACCTAGTTGAAAATTATCTTTTTGTGTGTCATTTTGATATTTCCCAGAAATATTTAGCGACTGGTTGAAAATTATCTTGAATTTTCAATAATTGTTGTAAAATCCAAAATTATAATTAACTGACTACAACCTGTTGCAAAGTCTTGAATTTATCTGTTTTCAGGAGATAGAGACTTGAAGCTTTTTTAATTTTTACTCAAGACAACATTGACTGGTTGAAAATTATGTTTTTGTGTGGCTTTTTATATATTTTCATTATAAAATTTTGAATAATACACTATTTTTCACAGAAACTATATAATCAGTACAAAATCATAGAAATAAGCACTTTCGTTTTACTGAATGAAGCAAGTAACTGAACAAGGCATTGTGAATATAAAATCTACTTAAATGAGAACAGCAATTAGAATAAGCGAGAGTGTAATCATAATTACTTGCCTCAATTTATTTTTTACAAAAATTTGACACTGTACCATCTAAATCTTTTTTTTTCTTCTTTTATATGCTATGTTCCTTTAGGATATGGACAATAATGGCACTTCACAAATTCCTATCCTTTGTAGTTCTTATCAATGTCTGTTTACACATGGCTCTTTAATCAGGTTATTGGCTGTTTCTCTTTACACCTCTTGCTTTCATCTTTCTTATGAATGTTGAATTCTCCAAGACTTTTTTTTCTCAATGTGTCCCAGAAAATGTCTCTGTTTCTGGCTATAAGGATCCTATTTGTTTCCATTTCTCTTAAAATATGATCCATCCATAGTATCCTTATCACCCTTCTGTTAAACCACATCTCTGCTATCTCAAGTTTCCCGTGAGGAAAATGTCTAGCATTCACTGCCATACCATATAGGAAGACTGACATTACATAGCAGTTCAACATTCTTTTATTTGTTTCTAATGACTCTCCTTTTACTTAGTACTTTGCTTAGCTTTAGGAAGGCATTTTCATTATTCCAATATGCCTTCAGATTTCTGTCATATTACCATATTTCAAAAGCCAAAGCTAAGAACTTCAAATTTAATTATATAATTAAATTCTTTAGTTCTGTTTCATCTTCAAGCGAATTTTGGAATAACTTCTTTTTAAATTTACTGAGTTATGAATGTATGTGCTTTTAAAACTCAGTAAATTTAAAAATAAGTTATTCCAAAATCCGCTTGAAGATGAAACAGAACTAATGCTTTTAATCTAATTATATATTAAATTTGAAGTGTTTAGCTTCAGTTTTTGAAGCATGGTAATTCCTGTGTAGTGAAGGAATCATATTTTTAAATCAGTTAATTTATAATGTATATATATATATATATATATATGTAAATGACAGGTTTCAGGAAAATGTTCCCAGAAATAAAAATTTAAAAGTAGTTTAAAAATTTGTTGGACTAGTCAGAAAACAGATAATGAAGTAGAAAAAGAGATTTTTCAACCAGGTTAGATTAATTGTAAACAGATAAATATAAAATTCTGCAACAGGACCTAGTCAGTCAATTTAGAAATACTAGATATTTTGCATAAATCTACACCAATTGACCCCCTTTTCCAAAAGAGATATGCAATTCAACTATAGATCAAAAGACTTACCGATAAGTGAAAGTTCATTTCTCTCTCTCTCTCTCTCTCACACACACACACACATACACACACACACATATATATATATATATATGGTGGCTGTCAACTCACAAAGCAAATATGATCATCACTGACATGTCCAGCCCATCAGTTAGACTTCCCCCCCACAACACTGCATTCATGAGTTGTGTGAACGACAGTGGCTCATGAAGCCAGCCATCGATCTGCATTTCTTGTCACATACGTTGCATATCAAATCATCTCCGGGTGGTGGAAGGAGACTTTAATCATCATCATTTCCAACATGCCCTTTCATATGCCTTGTCAGGCCCAACCTGGACTTGCACACCCTAGTGAAGGCCGGTCATTCAAAGAATGCCATTACAAAATCATCATATACAATAGACTGTTGGTGTTGGTGTTGGTGTTGTATATATATATATATATATATATAACAATAGGCATAAATAGCTTCACTTATCATTCAGTACACACTCCTCCTCAGTCTTTTGAAGAGGGGTAGAGGTTTATCCCTTGTTTCCTGCTTAGGTTTGAGTTTCTAGTTCAGTTCTATACTTGTAAAATCTCTACTTAAACTCTGAAATGTGTACTATTATTGAATTTCCAGTTCCTTTTAAAGTTTTTTCCTTCTCTCTTTCACTTCCGGTGTCCCTTTATGTCTTAGTGGCATCACTGACTTGATTGAGGTAAATTGATTACAAAAAATATATATATATATGTATAAATTATGTTTTATATTAAGATTAGTATAGGTTACAATTTACAGTGAAAATTCATTGTAAATTGCTGCTACTGAATTCAGAAAAATATATTAAATCTGTTGAAATTAGTAATCTGGATTTCTTAACTGAAAATAGATGTTCAGATTATAAATTTCAATTTATTTTTTTAATTTGTTTACATTTTAAGAAATCATTATGTGTTTACTCCAACATAACTTTGCCAGTTTCACCAAGAAGTCATTAGATTGTACTGTGAAACTACGCATAGTGACATCGTTCCCCTTAGTAACCAAACTTTTTCACACATGCATGCATGTGTATCACCCACACAATTCTTATCTTTTAATATCTTTCTTTCTTTTGCATACACTTGAGTAAATTTAAAATATCACTTTCTTGAAGTTGTCTTCCATTTCCTTACACCCATCATTTACATGTGTGAATTTTCTTTGCCACTACTTTTAGTCACACTAGGAACAGTGCTGTAACACTATGAACATATTTGGGGGGTTTATAATGGGAAGTTGCTATGGAAGAAAGATTTATTCTCTCATTTGTTTTCCCCCATTATGGGCATTATTATATCCATGACATAATAACACTGATATTTCACAGATGGAATGGAATGGATGAAAGGAAAAAGAATGACAAACATGCTTTGTTCTCAGTATCTGAGTATCATATATACATGTGACCCATGTGGAAAATAATACATGTGGAAAACATGCTTTGTTCTCAGTGTCTGAGTATCATATATACATGTGACCCATGTGGAAAATAATACATGTGGAAAACATGCTTTGTTCTCAGTATCTGAGTATCATATATACATGTGACTCATGTGGAAAATAATACATGTGGAAAACATGCTTTGTTCTCAGTATCTGAGTATCATATATACATGTGACCTATGTGGAAAATAATATATCCCATATATCTACACGGCAAAGCAGAGTGTAAGGAGAAACAAAAAGGAAGGGTCTTACATATAATATGGAGATACCCCTGTACCTGGACTCCAGATTCAAACTGGTCGGATTCATCTATGTCCCAGGTGAAGACATATTCCATGAACAGGAAACAGCAAGTCTTGGGTCTTCCCAAGTTAAGGACTGTGAGCTGAAGTTTCATTCTAAATATGGGAAAGATATATCCCCAAAGAGAAACGGCACATTGGACTTGTAAGCTGCTAGGGAGGCAGATGGGGAGCGGAGCTAAAGAAAGCAATCTTACCGTTTGGTTGCTGTAAACGAACTGAAATTGACTGTATGCATTGACGTCATTACCAGCCATCATATGACCCAGGTGACTTATCTCCACCAAAGGGAGATAAAAGCCTTCTGTATCCTACAGGGGTATTTTTTAGGGGGATCAGTTTATACAGCAAACTAGACCCTTTTATAAAATTTTATAAAATTTAATTCATACGAAATTACTTTTGTTATTTGTGATCTGTAGTGTTTCATTGTGATTGACTAAACGCCACGCTATAAATCACGATAGACGTGTGTGTTGTACCTTCGTTTGATATTCTTATTTATTTATTGACAGGCTTACGAACCGGATCGACCATTAGACAGATATGACATTGGTTTTCTTGTCATTAAAGTCTTTGCCATTAATAAAAATGCTCCAAAGATGTTGCAACCCACATACCAGACTTCAGTCCGAGAAAATGCCCTCGTTTCAACTCTATTGCTGCAGGTAAAAGCGATAGACAAAGATGGGGTAAGTAGATTAGTTATGTCTGTTATTTCCGCTGAATTTAAAAGAATGCTTTGTTCTTAGTTCTTGTTATATGAAGACAGTATCGATACAAAAGCTGAAATAACAATCGGTGTTACTGTTAGTTAAGTGAATAAAGAGCCATGGTTACTAGGTTACTAAGTAGATTTGGTCTTGGTCGTTAGTCTGATAATGTTGCGCCATAACATGTTACTAGGGTTATGGTCGGTTGCTATAATTATGCGTTTTAGAGAGAAAATTAAACAACTTCAAGGAACACTAACAGTGAATGCACAATGAGACAAAAGCTAAAATAAAAAATATTCAAAATTTATCATACATGTAGCGGTATTGACGGCCTAAATCAATCCGTACATTTTTACTTTACAAATGTGTAAGCAAACGAAAAGCAAAGAAAAACAACACGAAAAACTGTTTTTTAGTTTTTAACAAGAACAATATTCATATTTATGTATGTCAATGATACACAAGAAGCATAATTAATAGGAGTTACTTTCGTTTGACTGGAATTAAAGTCTTTACTAAGGAAATATTTTTATCTGAGCTCATAAAAAGTTGAATGAAATTGCCGCTCAAAATGTTCACTGTGGGAGAGTTGAAAGAATTCTGTAAAGCTGAGAATATGTTGGTAAGCTTTTAATTTCAGAAGAATTGGAGTGAATGTTCCATAATGTTTAACTAGTTTCCGTTACTTGTAGTTGAATATTCGTAATACGTTGATGCTTGTAATGTTCTGTAATGCTTACAATAAAGTTTCCTTACGTACGTGTATGTGTGCGTGTGTGAATGTTTTCATAGCGTCCGCCCGTAAGGGGTCGAAACGCGATTTCTTAAACAGCTACATTTTTTAATAAGCGAGAGAAATCAAAAAGAGGAAGAAAGAACTCATGTCACAGTATTTATAATAAACGTAATCACGTGATAGGCTCAGAAAGTCATAGACAGATTTGGGGCGGAATTGTATTTTCGTCAGGTCAAGAACTAGGTCGATGCTATTCGGACGTAGTTAAGAACTTGATTAAAATATTAACTGACCAATAAGAAGTGAGAAAAAAATGAAGGCATTGTGATCTATTTTTTGCATAGATTTACACAAAATTGATATTGAAAAAAAAGTGGCAACAGGATGATAAATACATATATTGCGAAATACAGACGGTAGGTATGGATGTGTGAGTGTGTTATAAAAAATCATATTTCATAATTTTAGTAGTATAAAATAATTAAAGTTAGTCATTAATAAAAAAGTGTAAATAAATAAATATTCTAAGTAAATATTATAATCAACTAGGTTTATATTTTACACGTACTTTTGAAAGAAGTTTATTTTAAAGAAAGCCAGATCGTTTGTTAAAAAATTGTTAGTTTGGAAATTTCTATTTTTAAAATAAGCGATTAAAAAATTTAATTATTTTCGACTATGTAAATTATTGCTGATTCATTTTTTGATTTTGAAAAAAAATATTGTATTTACTGAGCAGTCAGCGACGTAGCTTCATGCCCTCATAAATTTTGAAAATTAGGGTTCCTGGGAGCCTCCCGATTCCTTGTATATGGTGACCAGTCATTAGATGAGATCAGAAAGTAATCAGATTTCAAGGCAGAAGTGTCAAAGCAGGAGGGAGTCATAAATCACACTTCGGGGAAGGAAGCAACAAGATGAACAGACACTAAAATTTCAACCAGAAGACAAATTCAGGACCCAGGAGGAAAATCCATTTGGGCCGTTTCCTAAGAAGAATTCTTTTTTAAAGGAATTGAAACCTTAAAGTGAACTTTTCTACAAAGGAAAAATATAAGAAGTCTCCGTGATATCAGTCTTTCAAATCTAAGTTCCCTTCGTGATGAGACATTCCCATTTTTTTTGTTGTCTTACAATTAGATTTGTGCTTCTTTTGTATTTTCTGCTTTATCAAATTTTTCCATCGCCTTCTTAAATTCTTTTTCATTTTTGAAAATTATAATCTTTTCTTTAAATCTTATTGTTTAAATTGTTATCCAGCCTTAATTTTTTTGTTTTTTAAATAAGGCATGAGGAATTTTTAGTGAAAGCTCTTGTTTGCAAATATCGTATTTGTTTTTCTTTAATACTCTAGCAAATGTTTGTTCTTTTAAATTTCACATCGTGTTTTGAGTCTTATTTGTTTGCGCCTTGTTTAACTTTCGCGGTAAGACAGATGACATGCTTTCGTTTGCCATTCTATTCCTACAAAGTATATTTTTACATTTTGCACAAAAATAATTTAGTTATTTCAAAAATGCATTTTTACGATGTGTGCTTGTATCATTTGACAGTTTTTTTTTTCAAAATAATGTTCGTATGAATTAATTTTATGCCTTAGAAACTTAATAATGTCCGTATGTAATTTTATGCCTTAGAAACTTGATTAATGTTTGTATGAATTAATTTTATCACATGGCTTAGAAACTTGATAATGTTTAGATAAAGTCTGTATAAATCAGCGAAATTACTTACTGTTTGCTATTATTCTTTTTTTATATACTGTGTCCATTCAGAGAGTGGATTATCATGGCTCTCCACAACTTCCTACTTTTTGTTGCTCTAAGTTCTCTTACTATCCCTCCTATTTCCTGTTCTGTCATACATTTACACAATCCTGCTATGTTGGTTACTCACTGTTTCCCTCTGCCCCTACCCCTTGCCTTCATTATGCGCTGTGTGTGTTAAATTCTCCAAGACCCATTTCCTCATTATGTGTCCTAGAAATTTCAACTTTTTCTTTCTGATTCTAAATATGTGTTCTTTTTGTTTCCATTTCTCTTAAAACTTCCTCCTAACTCAAATGTTCAGTCTATGGTATTCTCATCAACCTACTACAGAATCAGATCTCAGTTGTATCGTCTTCTCTTCATCGGTGAGAAAATTGTCCAGCAATAACTGCCATATTAGAGGATTAATATTACATCGCAATTCAACACTATTTTCTTTGTTTCTAATGAAAAATTTCTATTTCTTAATACTCTGTTTAGCTTTTGGAAGGCATCTTTTGCGATTCCAATGTGCTTTCGAGATTTATTTCTTAGTTTATTCCATGTCAAGTAAATATTTTGTCTTGATCAAAACTGTTTTCTATTTATGGTAAAGGCAACCATAGTTGTCACCCTTTGAACTATTCGACTATAAAAGAAATTGTCGAACCTCACTTATCGGCTGTAGTTAAATTACATTAAATAAATCGCTGCTTTAAGCTTAAACGTTCGTCTGATTTCTTTACAATTTATTTAATTCAATTATAGACAAGTATCTGAAACGCAAATGCTTAGACCTATTACGTCTAGCTCAGATACAAGTGATAGGAAAAACTTTAATTGACAACTTTCTAGTAGTCTTAGAAACTTTCTCATCGACAAGAATATCAGGGACTGAAAAGCTTATCTCACCATATCTCCAGGCGGATTAACACAAATATTTCTTCTTGCAAGGACGATGAAACTGCTGTTGACATTTTAGAAGAAATGTTCATCAAGATAAAAATATTCATTTCTGCTTGTCACCTACTCGCTATTAAACTTGGACTGCAACTTCAAGATATTGACAGCAGAACAAGTCGAGGATGAAATTATAAGAGACGCGTCTTTATTAATGCGACATTGACACTTCAAATAAGACAAAGGCCCAGTGGATAAAAGTATTGATTGTTTGATTCAAAAAGAGACTTGACCCAAAGAGGTGTGAGTTCAATACCTGACCACAGCAGAGGAAACAAAACTTGGAGAGTTGAGTTATCAAGGATAATTAACTGAGACTGAAATATCCAAAGGCATGGCACGTGGAATTAAAACAATCCATCCTGTAGACTAAATAAAGGGTTTGGTTTGAAATTTCAAGAAATATCACCTGAAGAAGGCTGGAGTGTAAAATGGCTGAAACATCGTGAATGTAGGAATAAAGATGAGGACAACAGTTTGAATAATGTAAATAGTGTAAAGACAACAGCTTACAATAAGGCTGTCTTATGGTTCAAAGACAATGTACATCTTAGACACATCTTAGACTTCCTATCTGGAAACTCCCTCAGGGTCCTAGTTTTTCATCTGCCCAGAGTACTTTGTCTCTCTTTTCAAATTCTCTCATTTCTCCCCCATCCACTTCATACTCAAAACTTCTCTTGTTCATATTATTCCAGAACCCTTCTTGGAATCCTTTAAACAAAGCGTAAATGTTATTTTCGTGGACTCAATTCTCACGCACGTTTATCGTGTCCTGTGCGAAAGTCTATATGACATGAGTGTACAAAAAAGGGGCATTTTCAAAGGTTTGCTGATCCGTTCCTTCATTGATAAGATAATTACTAACGAAACCTGCAAGATATTTACGCTTATATAAACAACATGACGGTATGTGGCAATGACAAATCGGATTACAATCTCATTAAAGACTATTAATCTACTAGCAAAGGGACGATGTTGGTAGATCCTGAACAAATACGAAATGCTGGTTAACGAGGTGAAACCGCTGAAAGCCAACTTGCACTACACTCTAATTCGGTACACCAATGGCGGGCTAATCAAATGCTGAAAGGTTATCGGATCCACAAGAAGGCTTCCCCTCCTTTGAGTCCATAAACTTCGTCAAATAGCACCGACGATAGGCTATAGTGGGTTATCAGTTATAGTGAAGTGTATGAGTGTTGACACACATTAGTTTGATTTGGCCTTGTTAGTTAGATAGCCCACCCTAAGAGGGGTATAAAACAAGAAAATCAAATTGTAAAGTTAAACAACAAATTTATATACATATAAATCAATTAAGGTCTTTACAAATAAAATTAATGTATTTTGGTTGATACAAGGTCGTCAAATGTTCGTAGTAGTCCTTGCAAGAATGAGTACGTAGACAGGAACGCATGTGTGTATGTATATATGTATGTATGAGCGTTATCGAAGGGTAGAATTGTATTTGAAGTAATCGCTCAGTCTTAAAATGTTCCGTTCGTTTATCAAGTATAAAAGAGGTGAGGGAAAAAGGTAGAGATAATAATAATGATCGCTTGACGTTTGTCAAGGAACGTGTTAATACGTTCATCTCCTTCTCTCTGGTGACATGCGAACTTGCCCGTTTTTTATTTTGTTTGTGGGGCTTGAAAAGGTCATTTGGAAATTCACTCCCGAATATGATTCGAGATTTCCATTGGACGACGACAAACTTCGCGTCGGCTCGCGAAAAGGGAAATAAAAGAATTTGTTTCTTAGAATTGAAGATTATTTGAATTTTGTTTTTAAATGTTTCCTAGTTTTCTATTGGCAGAAAACATTTCGCATCAAGGTGGGAAATTTCACGAGTTTTGTTTTGGATTCGCTTTTTCGTGTGTGTCAAGCAAAGTTTGTAAAATCAATGAGTCAGTGCTTAGCATTTGAATTTTAAATCTAGATCTTGTTTTGTTCACTATAAGGCTACCTGTAGATTCTTCCGAGGAGTAAAACCCAGAAGATTGTAACGACACTGATATCAACACCAGATCAGCTCAGTGAAAGTGAGAGCACCCACATTATGACGGTGATGTCTCACTTTCATAATCTGAACGTCCTACTCCGAGTAGGAGACAGAAAAGAGTTAGGGCCAGATATTTCCGGGCAACACCCGCTGCAGGCTCCAATTTCTCTTGACCGGGGCCGACATTTCAGGCGAATTTGCAAAATACAGTTACCATCGACTGAAAAAATTGAATCGGTAAGAATGTTGTGAAGACAAGTATAGTTGTCTCTTTACTATATAAACGAAATATCTATACTACAATCTTAAACGTTCGTCTGTTTTTCTTAATCTTAGTAATGTTTATAAAAGAGACAAACAATTTTATTATTGAAAAGTAAGAAGCTGTCACAGATATGGTTGGTGCTGTCTTTGATCTTTGGTGACTTTGTTGCAGAACTTCACTCGGGCTTTCAGGGTTAAGATTTGCCTTTTGACTTTCCTGTCTTCCAAACGTAATGGATCAAAAGTTTGTTTTTGGAACGTTTTGAAGTGTTTTTCATTGACTCTCACATATTACGTTCAGGCAGTTTTTAATTTTTATCATTTAAGTTGGCAACATGCATTTTTTATCCATGTTTTTTTTTAATCTTATTACTGATCCCGGCTTTTAATTGGTCCCAACTTATGCTTCTATTTTTTGAGATGACAAGACAATGACTAAATTTACACAGGCTTGAGAAGTTAACTTAATATAGATGAAAGTTTTAAGTGAGGTAACGCAGAAACTCTAGATTAACGCCACAAGAACTGTTACATTTATCTACTTTAAAATAAATTCTCCCCAAGTAAGGCGATAAAGTCACTAAGTCGCAAGGAATTACTGAGCGTGAAAAAAAGTGAGAAAGTAACATTATCAAGGAGAAAATATAATAAGAACAGGATTCAAGGAGATGGGTGACAACGATTAACATTGATTTGAAATTTTTGAAGACGAAACTTGACTTGAGAGCAAGAAGCTGGAAGAGAGTTCTACAAGAGAAGAAACTGTTAAAACTTTCAGTCATAACACTAATGATTGTAACGCATACACTTACGGTTATAACACTACATTTACAGTTATAACACTTACGGTTATAACACTTATGGTTATAACACTTATGGTTATAACACAACACTTACAATTATAACACACTCATAACCCCTACATTAACGGTTATAACACTTATACTTACGGTTTATAATACTTATCGTTATAAGAAGCCATTTCATCTGTAAAATGATAGTACGTGGCTGCAAATCTTGTACTGCGCTTTAATTCGTAAAATCGAAGTAGTAAAGAGGAAAACTCATCAGAATAATTAACAGCAAAATTTTATAGAAAAGGTACAAGGAAGGTATGTTACGGAGGTGGAAGGGTGACTGAAGCTGAAATGACAGGTCAGGACCGATAACATTGCAGATTCTGGATTTTGTCAGGAATCTTATTCGGATAAGTAGTACCTGGTCAAACCCCGACTTTTCTAAGCTGGAATAAAAATAAATTATAATCTGACTGAGACTATAATTCTGCTTCTTTTTTTTATGTGCGACCATTATGCTTTTCGGTACAGATCAGAGTGCAGTATCTGTTCAAATGCCTACTTTTCTTACTTTTAATCTATGCTAAGCGTTGTGCTTGTTTTTGTGTTCAATCAGAATGCTCCTCTATCTAGAATCAATGTGCTCAACCCCAGGCTTTGTTAGGTGGAATCCATTACGCTTTCTAACAGAGAATCCTAAATGATAATGCACCCCTGAACTGGCCACTGTTGCCTCCAAACAATAGTTTCGTGCTTTCCAGGTTGTTGAAAATCATCTATTTTTAAAATCTTTTGCGATCTGTCTGATCCTTTGAACTATCAAACTATTAATCTTCTACCTGTTTTGGGCAAAAATACAAGAGGCTCTAATCAACTCTAAATTGTTTAAGCATCTCAACTCCAGAGTCTTCTTTCAAACAAACAATATGACTTTCGCTTCTCTATGTCAAATGCCAATATGTTAACGGTGTAGGAGTTATAACTTTGAGTAAATATTTATAACCGCCTTGACATTTATATATACAAAAATACTCGTAAAAAATGAGAAACAGTAAGACGTAGAAACAGCAATACAAGTATTATTGATTATTGGGTTATGTGTTGCTGGAGACAAAAAAGACAGTAATATTGAGTATAAAATTATGTGTTTGGAGTCAGGCATAGATCAAATATGGATCAGAATCCGACAGAAAGATCAGATAAAGAATAAGCAAAGTGCATACAATCTTGTAAATTTTTTTATAGATGGACATACATCTATAAAATTTTTTACGAGAGTGTATGCACTTTGCACTTTCAAAAATGTGTGTCCAGATAATTTAGTTGGAAAATACAAGAAGTGTCTGGGGTTTGGTGTTTATTGTTTGTTAAAAGATAATTGTTACTATTATGGCCTGAAAAAGGAAAAGGAGATTAAATTTTTGCTGACGCACGTATTGACGACTTGTTCGTATGAACTTCTTTTCCGATAGTGAGAGTGTCATGTGTTTGTGTGTGTAGAGAAGAAAAGTGGAGTCGATTCTCATTGGTTTAGAATGAGTGAATTAATGATAATTATAATTATTTTATTATAATTATTTTTGATACTATAATTAAGTTTTATTTATTTATTATGGACGCAACACCATGACAGTATAAATAATTTTTTTTTTATCTATTTCTTTATGGACGTAACAAAGGTTATTGCTGAGTGTATCACGCTTTAGATAAGAAGGCAAAAGTTTTTGACATCATTTGGAATGCTGGTCTTAAAAGATTATAATGTTTCTGGCCAATTTTTTCATTTGATACAATTTTTTATCAAATAATGCAATGAAAAACGTCTTGAATGGACATTCTTCTAGATCTTTTTTCCCAGTAAGTCACGTGTCCCCCAATGCTATTCTTAGATCTACTTTGTTTCTTAATTTCATCAACAATCTCATCTGCTGTCATCAGTTCCCGACTTGGTATCTATGCTGATGACAAAACTGTCTACTCCTGTCTGAAGAGTAAGTTTGCTAATTTAGATAAAATTGGCAGCTGATCTCAAAAATGATCTTCAAGCTACTGTTAACTGAGGCAAAAATGGTATTACACATAATGAAATGGAAAAAGTCTGACAATTATTTTAAGACATTTTTATGTTTATCTATAAAAAGAACGTATAAACATAAAAAAAATGTCTTAAAATAATTGTCGGACTTTGTCCATTTCATAATGTGTGACGTCATTTGTTTAAATTTGGATACGCATCGAGCAGATATGAATGTATGAGAGAAAATCATGGAGAATTGTAGTTTAAAAACAGTAAAATCGACCTTGCTAACCGAAATGCTCCTCTGTGGCTCAATCGGTAAAAGCACGTCAGGCTATGTGACGGTTCCGTATAGGATACAGGTTCGATACAGGACACATATTTTCTATGAAAATTTCTCGAACATTTAGGCTAGTAAATGTTGTTAATACTGTTTATTATAAACAGAGTATTTACTTAAATATTTGTATCTATAAAAAGAACATATAAACATAAAAAAATGGTATTGTTAATTTTAATGCCTCCAAAATGAAACTACTCTTTGTCAAACATCTTAAAGTACTTTTTTGCTTTCCATCACTGTGGCTTCATACAGCAACTCATCGTGCTTTCTTTGCCGCATGTTTTCCATTGGCATAAAGTGGAATGATTAGATTGAAACTGGGTCTGCAGCTAAAAAGGTCAATTCACAATGCCAGAATCTATGTTGCTCAATTATAAGTCTACCTACCATTTGTTTGTGCATAGAATATTGCTGCCATACTTGATCAGGTCTTTATGCTTTGAATGAAGAAATTCTTGACAAAACCCCCAATAAATCTGCAACGTTATCAGTCCTAATCTGGCATCTCCCACCAGTCTTTCTATAAATATGTTCATGGCAATTGATCTTCTTTGGCACCTTGACTTTCTTTTATAAAATTTTAATGAATGAAAACATGTATTTGTATTTGAGAGTTAATGCATATCATTTTGTGATTATTTTTTTTTTTTCCAAAGAATACATTGGAGTACAAAATGGAACGCACATTTGAAGAAATTTCTTTGGATAATAAAACAGGATTAATAACATTAAGAAAACATGTTGATCCTAAAAAAAAAAGCTACAACTTTCAAGTAAGTGTTTACAGATATTACCAGACACGAAAAAGAATTATTTGTTGCTATTGTTGTTGGAGAGTAAGAAGAAAACGTTGAATAATTTAATTTATAGAGAGGAAGTTTTTGCCACTTACATATTTTACTGCGTTAAGTAATCTTAATAATCACAGCGAGAATGGTTTATGTAGATGTGTAAGTTGTTGATGATAATATCGATAATAGTGACAATGGCTGATATCAAATCACAATAAAATATCATGGAAAATAAGGAAAAGAACATCAGCCTACAACAATCAATGCAAAAACTGTAAACTCTTCATGGAGGTAAGAAAACAGCTCTAATTACCTTCCCAGGCCGAAACAAACAATCAGCACTCATCTCAAAATGCAGACACGAAAACAAATGTTTACTACGTTATTTAAAAGTCGAAATCAGAAAAGAATAAATTAAATAAATAAGATAAAATAAATAAATAAGCAAAAACATGTAAAATAAATTAATCCAAATAAATAAGTAAATGAACTAAGTAAATAATAAACAAATTAAGCAACCATGTCAACCAAAATAACTGTTAGAAAAATACAATGCAATAAAATACCCACAATATATCACTGATCTGTATATATAAACGGTCGAGCAAAATCACAAAGCACATGGACTGATGATTACGTTTAGCATGAAACAGAGTGTCGCCAGTGGCTGTTGACTTTCATGTCTACTTTTATATTTACATACGCTCGATCCCTGATATTGAGCACTTTAACCCATAAATATGACCTAACTTAAACTATATATATATATATATATATATAGTTATCCACAAACAGACTGTTCTGCTCTATCACAACTCGTCAGTGTGGTTATACATCTGATTGCCTCAACCTGGGACCGAAACCCGACTGATTTAGCATCAGTCGGAGATTTTACCCCTGAGCTATCAGGCGGATTTCTACATACTTATTCTTTGAATAAACATGCCAATGACTGAGAGAGCGCAATTCATAGACGAGCTTTGCAGTATTAGCAGTAGTAGTCATTGTTTACAATTTCGCGCTTTCTTTCAAGAGTGCTCGATCGGAATATATATATATATATATATATATATATATATATATATATATATATATATATAAAGAAAGAACAGTAAGTTATATAATCCGGTGTTCTTATTGATATCTTTTATTTTTATTTTTACAAAACAGTGCTCAATGTAAATTTACAGAGCATAAATATTATAAATTAACTGATTTAAAACATGTTTTTTTCGATACACACTAATAACCATGTTTCAAAAACTGAAGCTAAAAAGTTCAAATTTAATTATATAATTAAATTAAAAGCATTAGTTCCGTGTCATCTTCAAGCGAATATTGGAATAACTTATTTTTAGATTTTAAAACGCACATATAAGTTCATAATTTCCTGTTTCCAAGGGTACAGAGAAATCCAATCATTCAGACAGAGGTGGTAGCGTGTTCATTTTTATTAACTATTGTTGTATCAATTATGAGTTACGTTCGAAAAAGAGGTTGAATTTAGGGAGTGTAGGGGGTGTATTTTTCAAAGAATTCTGACATCCGTTAAATGTATGTCGTCTGGGTTTTATTAACGGCAAAAAGTTTTTCGGCATATATATGTATATTATAATAAATTAATTATATTATAATTATTATAACAAATCAACAATGATTATGGCTAATATAATGGAAGTGGTGGTGGTTATGGTGGTATTGACAGTGGTGGTCTTGACGGCTGTTGAAAATATTGTTAATGATGATCATGATAACATAAATGTCTATATAATAACAGTAGAGGTAACTTCTCTCACTGGAAAGATTTAAAGTTCAAAATGATTTTTTTGTGCCGCTGATAACGTTTATGCTTGTGGGAAGTCAAATGGTTAGTATTGGTTGCTCGAGAAAGTACCTGACTCCTTCTGTCATGTTTTATCTTTACAGGAGACAGATTAAATCATTAAATGTTGTACTACTGTCCTATTTGGACTGGGGCTGCTTATTCTTACCTTTCTTGCAGTAGAAGACATTATCCACTTTGCAATCTCTTTCCCACAAATACAACCTTGCAAGCTTATCATTATTCAATCACTAATTCCAAGGAAAATATTCAGATGAGTTCTAGTTTTTTAGTTCCATAATTTTCCACGTTTACTGCCAAGACACTTCATGCTACGCTTTCGTGGAGTTGAATCATATGCATTTCTTCGAGAGTTCCAAATGTAAGAAAAAACGTCCCACTCAACTTTTTCACAAGAACTGCCATTTTGTGGGACAGTAATAAGTAGACAACGAAAACAGGGTTGTAATCCGAAAAATGCTATGAGATAACAATAACACATTTCTCATAGCATTTTTCGGATTACAACCTTGTTTTCGTTTGTCCACTTATTACTGAGAGTAAAAACAAGAACACAATCTATTTCATACCTGAGGATGTCTGTAGGAACAGACGAAAGCTTGTAAAAATAAAAAGACCTATTGCAACTGAAATTTATAAAACAGGATCTTTTCATTCATAAACAGGTTTGGGGTTTTTGTATATTATTTGAATTGTTCGCGAAGATAGATTTCTCGCCATTTAAATCATTAACCTTTGTATTTGTTTTATGTATGAATAATTCATGCATTTGTAAATTAATTGCACCTTTATTGAAATTAATATATATATATATATATATATATATATATATATATATATGTTTTATATGCACTGTACTTAGTGGAAGGCGCTCAATATCTGTGATAGAGCTAACATATTCAGTTGCATGAATATTAGTTTTTAATCCTAGGTCTATTTATATGGCATGTTGGGTTTCAGCTGTAAAGGTCTGTACTGGTGGAACAAGGAAATGTAGCCGTTCAGAACATTTTATTAGAAATGGCGATAAGCTTGCAATGTTTTATCTGTAGGAGAGGAGAGTGTAGGTGGAAAATAATTTCTCACCTACAGACACGTGTAAACATTTTTGAACTCAATTAAAAGTGGAAAGTGAGGATTGGACAGCTCCAGCCTAAATGCATTAGCAATTCGGATATGTTTTTTGTAAACCATTTCACCCCAAGCAAGGCAATAAAGCCACTAAGTCACAAGGGGTTACTGAGTGTGAATATTAGAAAAAGAAAAAAAAAAGTGTGTATATTTGTGTGTGTATGTGAGATATGCATATGCAAGTATGTCCTTGTATATATGGAATAATTTTTTAAATTATTCATTTAATGATTTGTTTCCAAAAGGTGTGGGCTGAGGAAATCAGTACAAGCAAACATTATAAGAGTAAAAAATCAAATGTGACAATCAGAATTATTGATGAAAATGATCACAGTCCAGTGTTTTCTTCAAGTCATTATAAGTTCATCATAAATGAGACTATCTCCATCGCTTCACAAGTTGGAAAAGTAAGTATGAAAGTGCCTCTCTTCCTCATCACACCCTTTTTTATTTACTTATTTTCTTTATATTAGTATTTTAAGTCTAACCAAAATGATATTTACCCTTATTTTTGATAATATAATCTCATCTACTTATTAATCCACGAGCTTAAAATGTTTCAGGTTCTTAATGCAAATAAACAATGAATATCAGTTTTAATCTCTTGGTAATAATAAACAGTTTTCCTACTAAAATGTTGCAATGACCTGAAAGGATGATAGTCAGATGGAGCAAGACCAAGAGACTAAGGCGGATGAGGTAAAACTTATATATTTAATACCATAGTCTTTTGCTAAGTGACTTGGGTAATATGTGGTCTTGAATTATCATGTAAGAACAACATGCCTTTACGTTTAATCAATGATAGGCGCTTTATATGTAAATTTTTGTACAATGTTTCCAGATGTTGACAATACTCTCCGTATTGTATGTTTCATTTGGGTTCATTATGATAGACAACACTCTTCATATTCCACCAAACACAGTGTATAAATCTTGGGGTCTCGTCCTACTTTGGAGATGTATTTTCGTTTTTCTGTGGGTGTTAAAGATTTTCGTTTTCATTTTTCATTGGATATGTTTATAGAGAACCCACTTTTCATCACTGAAGATGACTCTTACCGAGGACACAATTCGGTATTACATCTGATTTTTCAATGATGAACAAAATGCAACACTTTGATTAAGCCAAATAGTGATATGATGAAGAACCCATTAAATTTACATGTTCATGAAGGTGTTTTCTGATTGAAATGTGACTTGTATCAAACTGTTTTGCTGATTCTTGTGAAAATTACTCGGGATTCTCCTTAACTATGGATTAAAGAAGATCAATATTGACACAACTTAGAAGAATTTTTAACTGGAAAATTTCTCGATCGAAACTGGTCAATCCATCGTTATTATGTCCGGACAATTAAAGCTTTATTTGCAAAAACAGAACAAGCATTTCTTACCACTGTTGCAGGTGTGCTCCCCATGTTTGGATAGAAAACACATGTCCATTGATATATTTTTACCACAACAATTATTGCGGACTTGAATGTGACTTTGTGTAATAAAAGAAAAATTATATATATTCATACATACATACATACATACATATATATATATATATATATATATATATATATATATATATATATATATATATATATATATATAAGAATGTATTTATTAACAAAACAAAGGTAAACATAGACAATAAACGAAGATTGTTACGTGTGACAAAAACACTGAATATGTGTTTGTGTGTAAGAAATTTGTGTAAAAGTCCGCGAGAAAAGTAATTGAAAGTGAAGTAAAAAGTGTGTTCTCCAGTGAGAAACACATTTCAACCACGTGCAACCTTCAGTTTATTGTCTCGGAGAAAAATAGGAAAGAGAGAGTGACTGAATATATCATTGACTATTTAAGGGAAATTCTCAGATGTAGTTGTAGACATCTGTGGCAAGTGAGAGCCGCATCGATAATGGCTAGCACTTTGGTATATTTGCATTTGTTTTAAAATTTCTTTTGAGTGGAGTGCTGCGTATGTGATGAAAATTGGTGTATAGTTAGAGTTATATGTTTTCTAATAATTGTATAAATTTGGCTATAATTTATTGTCTCTGACTACGTGTAAATTGTGTTTCTGCTTTCCAGAAGGATTAAAATTGTTTAAGAATGCAGGACTGAAAGGGTTAAACTATATATTAATTAAGAAAAACCTTTATTAAATGAATTACCATGACTTTCAAAACATTTTTATCAAGCTAGAAAAAATAGTAATTAGAAATTAGGATGTGCAAAAGAAAGTGAACCCTTGCATTTACACTCTGCATTTTTTGTTTTACATGGATGCCAGTGCAAATTATCTTTTGTGCATATATAAAAATCAAAATGACATGTGTACATTTTTTTTTTTTTGGTAAGCTGTGTATATTGTAGTCAATCAATATAATTTATTGCAAATGCAAAAGTGTGTAGTTGGAGAATAAATTTAAAAAAATATGCCGAGATCAAAATAACTTTCTGAAGTTTTAAAAAATCGCATAGCTGAAGCCTCTAATGTTGGAGAAGGCTACAAAAAGCTATCAAAACTATTGGGAGCGCAGATTTCTACCATGCGACAAATTATTTATAAATGGAAGGCCTTTGGTATGACGGCATCGCAATCAAGAAATGGCCATCCACGGAAAATAACTGCAAGAGCTTTTGGGGTGTAATGATAGATGGTATATCTGGTGAGTTCCTAATATGGATTTTGAAGAGAAGAATTTGGTTCCAGCAACTGGAACTGGCAAAATAGTAAAGATTGATGGCACAATGAACTCTGAAAAATACCAAGCAATTTAAAAAAATATTTAATTAATATTTTTATTCTAGCTTGATAATTTTATTTAAAGTTGTTGTAATTCATTTAATAAAGGTTTTTATTAATGAATATATAGTTTAATAAAGATTTGTCGATCATCTGGAAGAAAGAGACAATTTTTTAAAATATTATCATAAGGGTTTCCCTTACATTTGCGCAGTGCTACATATGAGTTTAACATGCATGATGTTCCATTGAAAAAACCTTCTTCCATAACTATTTTATTTACTATAACAGTAAGAGTCTGTTATTCTAATAGTCAACTGTATCATATTAACAGAAAAATAAAGGAATTACCCAACATTCAAAGGGACCTATTTTCAAAGGAGACATGAATGTTACTTTTCTTGAGCTTTCTTTTATATTTGTACACATTTCAAGAAATGTCTTCATGCAGGTGAATGCCACTGATAAGGATGATGGATTGAATGGTAAAATTAAATATTATCTTGTGGGAAATCCAAGCTTTTTGAAGATTGACTCTGGTGGGATCATCATAATGACAGGAAATCTTACTGAGGTTAAGGACTACATATTCATGGTCACTGCAAATGACAGCGTATCAAATGCGTCAAGGTAAGATGTCAAAAGGCCAGATTTTTTGATGATAAAATTAAACTTTTGATTTTCTCTCTATGTTTAGGAATGAATCTATTCTTAGAAACCACCCACAAATTTTAAATATGTATATATATATATATATATATATATATATATATATATATATATATATATATATATATATATATATATATATAATGGACTCTCTCGCCAGTGGATCTGACAGCTTATTGATTCAGTTATGAAAGTTTGTGCGATAATCTTAAGTGGCATTTAAGACCAGCTAGTGATTTACAAAGGAGGCCACATATGGACCAAGATATATATATATATATATATATATGTGTGTGTGTGTGTGTGTGTGTGTGTGTGTGTGTGTGTGTGTGCTTGTTTCATTAAAAACGACAGACAAGGTACTACGGTTAAGCTTTTTATTTAATTTTTCTTGTGTTCGAACAAGAGCTTTCTTTTCTGGACAAAGGGCATGTAAGAACTGTCCTTTAGCCATTATCAAGGATGATTCGATTTTTCAGCTTAATTGAGTGTGTGCGTTCTGTGTATGTCTTCGTGTGTGGTAGGGATGTTTTTAATTTCCGAATACAGTTAGCACATTGTGGCTTTGTTCGTAGTTAATATTGTTAAAAGTTGGCCTTTTCTTTTTATTTTTAAAGCTTCCATTATTTTTAATTTTTTTTTTTTTTTGCAGGTGGATGCAGTTAATATATTTATGTTTTCTACTAGTATGTTTCTAATGGAGTCTGGTAAATTTGTGTGTGTGTTTAAATGGGTTCTAATGGAGCTGTGATCAGATAGATGTAACGTAAGACGTCTGGATAAGCATGTGGTTGTGTAACCGATGTAATTATTTATGAGTGCGGTTTGATCAGGAACACAGTTCCTTAAGGGGCATTTGAACCCATAGATAATGTTCGTTCTTTGTAATTTTGACTTAGCTGGTGTGTTGTTATTTTTGAGGATAAGGTTAAAATAACCGTATTCGGAAATTAAAAACATCCCTACCACACACGAAGACATACACAGAACGCACGCACTCAATTAAGCTGAAAAATCGAATCATCGTTGATAATGGTTAAAGGTATAGCCGAAGGTACTCGGAAATATAAAACATTTGGACAGTTTTTACACACTCTTTGTCCAGAAAAGAAAGCTCTTGTTCGAACACAAGAAAAATTAAATAAAAAGCTTAACCGTAGTACCTTATCTGTCGTTTTTAATGAAACATGCATAAAGGAAGGATTCCTGGCTAAATATACAACTATCATATATATATATATATATATATATATATATATATATATATATATAATTTATTTATATATAATTTATTTATTATTTATAATTTAATTGTTATTTATTTTATATATTTATATATCATTTATTTAAAAAGTAATAAGTATGTTATAACATCATTGTAGTGATGTTATAACATACTTATGTTGTAATTTTTAAATAATTATTATTTGCTCTACTCTGTATTGAACGCTTTTTTAAAAA
>OZ010581.1:6282267-6329767 GCA_963932145.1 Acanthosepion lycidas
GAATAGCGCCAAACGGCCATATATAAAGTATTTCTTTTTGCTTAGCTCATGTCTTGGTTGTGGAAAGATGAGAGTTGTACAGACATTATTATTAATAGATAAAAAAACAAATAATAATAAATATCATGAATAAAATAAAACAAAATAACATTAAAACCCTGTTTAGAATAAAATAAATAAAACCAAAATAATAAAATTTCTCCCATCATGCAACAGAAAATTTTTTCTACCTAATAATGGATATTTTGCACCAAAAAAACCCCACTGAACTCACTCTCTTTGCTACTGACCCTCAAAAGGTTGAGACATCCATCTCCTTTCCTTTGCTTGTCATAAGACGAAGTAACTGCCTTCCTCTATAACATGCAACCTTAAAACACATATAACTAAAATATACACACACATCAGTAGACAGAAATAAATAAAATTATATGAT
Source organism: Acanthosepion lycidas (assembly GCA_963932145.1). NCBI lineage: Eukaryota > Metazoa > Mollusca > Cephalopoda > Sepiida > Sepiidae > Acanthosepion > Acanthosepion lycidas. The sequence continues at coordinate 6,282,704 of OZ010581.1, forward strand.
TTTAATTTACAAGTTAGCATGCTTTTAGTGTTATTTCTTTATATGTTTTATTCCCGTGAACACAAGGCTATCCTTGTTAGTATGATGTGAGTGACACCACAGAGTATAGAAAATGAAAACTTCTATTTAAATTTGGATCCATTGCTTCCAATCCTTAATCTAAATGCAATCTTAGGGAATAAAAACATTTTTTTGTTTGTTTAAATACTTGTGACACATTAACTTTGACCTAATTGTTCAAAATTGTTCTAAACCTTTTGTGTCCCTATTAACTAGCATTTGCTCTTTCTACATATATAAGATGTAATGCAAAAATAATGATTAACTATTTCAATATCCACCTCTTGTTCTGTGTCCCTATTAACAGGAATCTACTGTTTCTACATATATAAAATGTGCATTTTAATAAGTCCTTATATGTTTCCTTGCTTTCTTTTCCCAGATCCTCATCTGCATTAGTAGAGGTGAAAATTCGAAAAGAAAATATTTTTTCGCCAAAATTTCCTGCAAACATGAAATCTCAAATAAATATTTTAGAAACAACACCTCAAGGATCGGTTGTCCTGGATGTGTCTGTAAGTAGTACTTTTCTATTAAAATTACCACCCACTCCCCACAAATTTCTCTCTCTCTCTTTCTCTCTCTCTCCCTTATGTATACACTTACCCTCACTCTCTCTTACACAAAGTCAAACACACACACTTTCATATACCCAGACACACATTCTTCAGTATACATAATTGAAGCTGCTCATTTTCAAGTACACTCATTTGTTAGGTAGACTAGCTAATCCTTGTTGCTGACACCTGCTCAGACACATTTCTTTAACACCCACAGAACCAATCTATGTTTTATACTGCAACTGTATTAGATCCCTTTTGTGTTCATAGATAATTTTTTTTAATTTCTGCAAGTTTCTCCAACGTATTGTGAGGAGCAGTTGTGACAGTTTCTTTCTTATATACCTGCTTTGGAATTATTATTGTTATGCGTATTTTTGGTTTTGATCATAACCATAATAGTTTTGGGTGAGATTGTAATTATGTGGATATTGTTAAGATTGGATAAATTGTTTTGGATAGTAGATATCATGGAGTTAGTAGAGAGTATTATGTGTCTATTTTTTCTAGTTTATTGTCATTGTTATTAATAAAGTCATTATCTTTTTTGCATATTTTGTATGCCATTTTTTTAGCATTCTGGATGAAATAATGAGCATATTGTGGATTTATGAAAGTGTTTTTTATGTATATTTCTTCATCAAGTAAGTATTAAGGGCTGCAAATTCTTTGTGCTCTTAAATAGAATCATAAAATTATTCCAGATTTTATCTTGTTACAGTGGTAGGAATATAAGTTCATAAGGTCATACTTTTTGGTAGATTTTCTGTAAACCTCTAACTGGAGGTCATTATTAGTTCCATGTAGCATGTTGTCTAGCAAGGGTAAAGTAATAGATTCAAATGTAAAATTTATTGTGGGTCAAAATGCGTCGACTATGATAAGTTTTCCTTTTGTCTCTATTCATATTGTCCTTTTACAGATACACACGCATATATAGATATATGTATGTATGTATGTATGTATGTATGTATACACCACACACTAATATGCATATGTTTTATGCAGATACAGTCTCATATATATACACACAAATACTATCTCATATTAATTGATACACAGTCACTTATATATACACATAAGCACATGCACACATAAGGTATATCCTCTCTTCTTCTCTCATATACACACACACACATTCTCTCTTTTCCTATCTCATGCATAAATGTGCACTCACAGTCTCCTTGCAGTCTCCTTCCACATATTCATGATCATGTCCTCTCTCTTTATTATATACACATACATATCATTTATATCTGTCACATACATATGCACACACACACACACACACACATGCTCTCATACACCCACATATACATACAATCTCTCACTTATTCATACACTCTCTTCCATATATACACATGCCCATACACAAACGTTCTCATATATACATATACAATCAATGGTTAAATATGCATATACAATCTATGGTTTATATACAGTCTATGATTACAAAACATGTACAGTCTATGATTATATATACATATATAGTCTATGATTATATATATATAAAGTCTATGGCTGCATATACATATACAGTCTATGATTACATATAAGCTATGATTATATATACATATACAGTATATAATTTATGCAGTCTATGATTGCATGTACATATACAGTCTATGATTATATGTACTTATACAGTCTATGATTACATATACATACATAGTCTGTGATTATATATACATATACAGTCTATGATTTATACAATCTATGATTTATACAGTCTATGATTACATATATGGTCTATAATTACATATACATATACAGTCTATGATTATATATACATATAGAATCTATGATTAAATATACATATATAGTCTGTGATTATATATACATATACAGTCTATGATTATATATACATATATAGTATTTGATTATATATATATATATACAGTCTATGATTTATACAGTCTATGATTACATATACAGTCTATAATTACATATACTTATACAGTCTATGATTATATATACATATACAATCTAAGATTATATATACATATACAATCTATGATTTATACAGTCTATGATTTCATATACATATACAGTCTATAATTATATATACATATGTAGTCTATGATTATATATACACATACAGTCTATGATTATATATACATATACAGTCTATGATTATATATACATATACATATACATTCTATGATTATATATATACATATATATATATATATATATATATATATATATATATACAGTTGATGATATTATATGCATATATAGTTTGTGATTATATATATATATACAGCCTATGATTTATACAGTCTATGGTTACATATACAGTCTATAAGTGCATATACATATACAGTCTATGATTATATATACATATACAATCTATGATTATAAATACATATACAATCTATGATTTATACAATCTATGATTTCATATACATATACAGTCTATGATTATATATACACAAACAGCCTATGATTATATATACATATACAGTCTATGATTATATATACACATACAGAGTATGATTATTTATACACATACAGTCTATGATTATATATCCATATACAGTCTATGATTATATATACATATACATTCTATGATTATATATACATATACAGTCTATGGTTATATATACACATACAGTCTATGATTATATATACACAGTCTATGATTATATATACACATACAGTCTATGATTATATATACATATACATTCTATGATTATATATATACATACAGTCTATGATTATATATACACATACAGTCTATGATTATATATACACAAACAGTCTATGATTATATATACACATACAGTCTATGATTATATATACATATACATTCTTTGCTTACATATATATATACAGTCTATGATTACATATACATATACAGTCTATGATTATATATACATATACATTCTTTGATTACATATACAGTCTATGATTATATATACATATACAGTCTATGATTATATATACACATACAGTCTATGATTATATATACATATACAGTATATGGTTACATATACATATACAGTTTAGGATTTAATTTTTTCATTTCTATGTTATTTTATTTTTATTGATTGTTTGAAATGAGTATATCTCATGGTTTCTGAGTGTTTAACTTATGAGCTCTTAGTTAAGTGTATTAAAAATTGGGTGTAATATAAGGAATTTTAGAAGTGATATGTGTAACAAGTTATATAACCTGCGTATACATGGATCTTGCATTTTTAATTATATTTCATATTTATTTCTTATTTAACCATTCTCTCAGATTGAATCCAAAATAAAATTTGTAAAACCTTTGTTTTTAATTAGAGAATTTTCTGTACTTATTAATTCTTCACATTTTTTAAATTCTAATTAAATAGGCATTTGATGAGGACCAGGATAATCTTACCTACACAGTAAAACCAAACGATACATTTGGAATAAAGTCTTTTTCAAACAGGTAAACAAAAAAGCTTTATACAATTGAATTAATTGTCATGTTTATTGTCCTAATTGCTTGAAATTCTTTCCCTTTTTCTACTAAAAGTTATCTTTCCCTATTTTGCAGTCTTTTAATCATATTTCTATACCAATTTATAGACAAAATGAATGAATCAACTGTCAAATTTAAGCTAATCAAAATTAAATTTATATCAATAACACATAATTCTTTTCCAAGATGTCAATGCTAAATAACAATATATATATATATATATATATATATATATATATATTCAAGCAGATTTGGTTTGGTTAAATAATTTAGATGTATTATGTTTATTTATTTAAGTTTTAATCCTTTCAAGTCCATGAATTAATTTCTTGGCTTTTGTAGAAAATTGATTAAGTAAAATTCCCAAATTTTCTTTCAAATAATTTTTATTTTCCCAAGTACTTTCAATCTCATCTGAGACTATCTTTAGTGGGTGTTAACCAAACCTGCTTGAATGAAAATATGCTGCCTAAATTTATATATATATATATATATATATATATATATATATATATAAAATGATAAAATTTAGTTGGTAATCTGTATGGATAATTCCAAAGAGGATATAGAGCCAGAGACAGCTCAATGTAAGAACAGAGCAAATGATAATTCATAAAGTGGAGACTTCAGAAAAACATGGTAATATTTTATTTTTTATATATAAAACCATGGTAATATTTTATTTTATAAATGAAGTATAATTACACTGTCTGTAACATTTTATTTAAAAAAGAGCTCAGTACAGAGTAGAGCTAAATATTATTTATTATAGGGGATTAAAACAAAAACATATTAAAAATTGCTACATAATGGCAATTGTGTTCCAACACTATAAATGTTGTCTCCTTTCTAGACAATTTCATTTGGTTCAGATATAAATGGTTACACTATTTCATAAGATATACAGAAGTATGACATTCAATGTTCACAAGAAATTAAAGGGAGGTAATCTAACATAATGCTAACTGGTTATATTCTTGGTTAGCTTCCTACATAACATCCATAAAAGATGTTAATAATACTAACTGGACATCAATACAGAGCTATATTAAATCTACATGAATCTTACAAATAGAATAGTAAGTTATATAAGGTGTACCACAGTTCATCTACTAATTATTACTATAAGAAAAAGTATTATCAAATTCAAAGTTTAACCATATTGTAAGTTAAAGTCTAGCCTATGCCTACAATTTGAAGTTAATTCACTTCTTTGGTTAAATAAGGAGTTTTTATCAGAAAATCTGAAAATTATATGCTTAAAATATTTGCTTGAGACTATAATTATTTTTCCTCAAAATTTCATGTATAAATTTTGAAGAGAGTTTTGCACAATATTTAAGCAATATTTAATATCGGCAAGATTTAATTGATTCTTAAATTTTCATTAATAATTTTTTTTTATCCTGTGACCCGTAGAGTTGTAGGGGCACCATGTGTACTGCAGCTGCAGTAGAAGTGGTGTTTCTTGGGCAAAATATGACAGAGCCCAATCCTCTCCAGGCTGGTACTGAATTCAGAGGTTTTCCTTCTCCTAGACTGGTTGCCATTCAAGGCTATAGAACCCAGTCTATGCTGCTATTTACCCATAGCTGGAGGGAGAAGAAGAGGATTCATACCTTTCCCAAGGGTATTAGCATGTAAGTGAATGTAATGGATCTGACTGGAATTTGAACACAGATCTCTGAGCTGCTATCCATTACTTCACTGTACATTCCCCCTTTATTTAGATACATTGTATTTATTTCCAATTTTTCTAGTTGAATTCTTCATTTATATTGCATATGGTTCATCATTATACATAATTAGGTTACAATGAAATTTGTATTTTCTATTAAATTTATATTTTCTTATGAAAATTGAGATGTAGTAGTATTGGTGGGGGGGTGTATCATATTTTCCCGGTTGGCTCATAGATCTGGGCAACACAAGCCGCCCCTTGCACTGGCCTGCCACTGAGGGTGAATGGAAGCAACATTTCTACAATCACAATGCTGAGGACAATACTACATCTGTTTTCTACTGGAATGCTATTGATATTGTATAAGACCAGAGATTATAATAGGAATGGCAAAAGCTGTGATTTATATTTGACAGAAAAAAAATAATTAATTTTTCAAAGAAGGGGAACTAATCTAAAAAAAGTGTCCAGTGTCTCAATGGTGGCACACAGTACACTTTGTATCAATATAATCACAGTGTCCAGTGTCTCAATGGTGGTATATTGTGCCCTTTGTATCAATATAATCATCAGTGTCCAGTTTCTCAATGGTAGCACCCAGTGTTCTTGTATCAATATAATCACCCAGTGCCCAGTGTCTCAATGGTGACACTCAGTGCCCTTTTTATCAATATAATCACTCACTGTCCAGTGTCTCAATGGTAGCACCCAGTACCCATTGTATCAATATAATTACCCAGTGTTTAGTTTCTCAATGGTAGCACCCAGTTTCCTTTGTATCAATATAATCATCCAGTGTCCAGTGTCTCAATCGTAGCACCCTTTGTATCAATATAATCATCAGTGTCCCTTGTCTCAATCTTAGCCCCCAGTGATCTCTGTATCAATATAATCACCCAGTGTCCAGTTTGTCAGTGGTAGCACCCACTGCCCTTTGTATCAATATAATCACCCAGTGTCCAATGTCTTAATGGTGGCTCCCAGTTCCATTTGCATCAATACAATCACTCAGTGTTCACTTTCTGAATGGTAGCAACCAGTGTTCTTTGTATCAATAAGCGAATGTCCACTTTCTGAATGGTAGCAACCCAGTGTCCTTTGTATCAATATAATCACCTAGTGTCCAGTTTCTCAATGGTGGCACCCAGTGCCCTTTGTATCAATATAATCACCCAGTATGCAGTGTCTCAATTGTAGCACCCTTTGTATCAATATATTCATCATTGTCCCTTGTCCCAATTGTAGACCCCAGTGTCCTTTGTATCAATATAATCACCCAGTCCAGTTTCTCAATGTGGCACACAGAGCCCTTTTTATTAATATAATCACCCAGTGTTCAGTTTCTCAATGGTAGCACCCAATGTCCTTTGTATCAATATATTCACACAGTGTCCAGTGTGTCAATGGTGGCACCCGGTGCCTTTGTATCAATATAATCACCCAGTGTCCAGTGTCTCAATCGTAGCACCCTTTGTATCAATAAAATCATCAGTGTCCAGTGTCTCAATGGTAGCACCCAGTATCCTTTGTATCAATATAATCACCCACTGTCCAGTGTCTCAATGTTGGCACCATTTGTATCAATATAATCCACCAGTGTCCAGTTTCTCGAAGGTAGCACCCAGTGTCCTTTGTATTAATATAATCACCCAGTGTCCAGTGTCTCAATGGTGGTACCCAGGGTTCTTTGAATCAATATAATCACCCAGTGTCCAGTGTCTCAATGGTAGCACCCAGGGCCCTTTGTATCAATATAATCACCCAGTGTCTAGTATCTCAATGGTAGCACCTATTGTCCTCTGTATCAATATAATCATGCAGTGTCCATTGTCTCAGTGTAAGCAACCCAGTGCCTTGTGTCCCATTATCATCATCATGTATCTAGTGTCTCAATGGTGGCACCCAGTGTCCTTTGTCTCAATATAATCACCAAGTGCCCAGTTTCTCAGTAGTAGAACACAGTGTCCTTTCTATCAATATAATCCCCCAGTGATGACAGCAGATCAGGGAAAGGACAATTTCTTTTAGAGACTCCTTTATAAATGGATTAGACTCAAACTATATTCATCAAAGATTGCTGGAAAATAAACAACTAAATTTAGCTATTTCTCATGTACAGACACCCACCTTGGAAATGGCAGAAAAGCAATCATACATACAAAAGTGTGTTGCAGATGCTATGCTAAGTATTCACACTCTTACTAGTCCACTAGTTCAAATGATCCAAACAGGGAAAAAAAGACACTCCTCTATGACAGACTTCATCCTTTCTTACCCCTCTCCACCAGTTCAAAATCTTCTCTCTCCGGAAGACACTGCTAATGCTGCAGCCGGACAAAAATTTTATTTTTGCGGTCTCAAACTACATCCCTGGTTGTGTTACCCATCCAGGGAACTAAATGGCACAAATGCAGGAAGAAAAGATAATTCTCTAAGGTTTGTTTTTTTCACTTGGTTTGAATGCTCTTATTACAACTCGTATCGTATGAACTGTGAACCCTAAATGTCTTTTAAAGGCTATATTAACAGTAAAAAAAAACAGTATAGAAATGAATGGTCTAGTCCTTTAGTCGATGCAGGAAGCTCACAGAGTTTTATTAATGCTGATATTGCAAAAGGAAACAGATTTAAAATTGTACATTGTAATAGTCAGATGGCTATGGCAAACACTTCACTATCTTCACAGGTAAAAGGATACAAGCAAAGCAAGTATGATTCTCCCGCTCTATGCATGCATCCAGCAGTCCGAGATAATCGAACATTTCCCTCAGAGATTTCATCCCTGCCAGGGAGTTATCAAACTAGAGGGAGGAGCAGCTCTCTCTTGAAGCTATATCTTCCTACTCTTGATAGTAACGATGACATAATGACATTGGATTCTTCTAAGGAACAAAAGGCCCCAATAGTAACGATTCAGAGATTGACATCAGACTAGCTCAATCAAAACAAGAGCATACTGCCACAGACTCTGATAATCAGCTTTCCAAATCAGAATGTCCCACTCCAAGAAAGAGACAAAAGCAATATGACATGAAATACTTCTGGCGGACTGTTTCTGTAACACCTGAGAGCCCAGATATATATATATATATATATATATATATATATATATATATATATATATATAAATAACTGTTTTAATATCTATTATTATTTAACCAATTACCCGGCATTACTCTTTTAAACTTTAAGCTTGCTGACAAATTTTTTTGTATCTTCTGTGCTTCTGTAAAAAACAATTTTCTCCTGTTATAACTGTTTTCACACTTCATGTCATTATAATTTTTTGCCATCTAGATAAGAGGTACTAAAGAAAAATCTTCTTTATTTTAACTTTACAGATTGGATGAGGTTCATGATATTTTTTTTGAATAAACCCAGGCAATGCCAGGTAATGCTGCTAGTATATATATATATATATATATATATATATATATATACTAGCAGCATGGCCCGTCGTTGCCCGTGCTTGATTCAAAAATTTTAACTTTACAGATTGGATGAGGTTGGTTATATTTTTTTGAATAAACCCAGGCAATGCCGGGTAATGCTGCTAGTATATATATATATATATATATATATATATATATATATATATATATATATATATATACTAGCAAAATGGCCCGGCATTGCCCGTGCTTGATTCAAAAATCAATTTTTTTTGCATGCTAGTTAACATTCATGACAGTCAGTTGTTAGCTCTCACGCTGGCCAATAGAATCTTCCTGCCTATTCGTGGCAGCCAGCTATAGGGTCTCACTCTGGCCAGTAGAAAATGACTGCAAACTACATGAAAAGTGCCGTAGAAGCATGAAAAAATTGATTATTTCCACTATCGATGGGAGTTGGGAAATGCCAAGTCAGTCTTGGCCTTTCTGCTAACTTGGAGCATGTGCATGTAAATTTTGGTGCAAATCAATTGAAAATTGTGGTCGTGCATTCGTTACACACACACACACATACATATCCTGCCTTTTATTGATAGAGATATATATCAGCTCATGATTGACTGGTTAAATTGTAATGCTTTCTGATCATGAAACTGAGCTTTGATTGTCCCTATAGATTGGTCTGTTAGGAAAATGTGTTAATATTACCCTGGGGAGGCAATCCTTGCATGAGTCACCTTTGAAAAGTAGCTGAAAACCATGTCATATCAAAAGTTATTTTTTATTCCACTTTAATGATTGGGAGGTTTCAGGTGATTTCAATACAAATTAAATGCAACAATAAGACAAACTGTCAGGTTACCTCTTCTTAACAGTTTGAAACTATTCCTGGGGGATGTCTTCCACTCTATAAATACTCTATAATAATTTTTTGCGGCCTCATCTTACTTTTTCTGCTTTCACGTCAACATGTAAATTTCTCACAACACACATGCTTTCCTTTGGGAAACACAGAAACTAACCACACATACACAACACATGTCAGACACAGATTCAGTCACTACACATACTTGGGACCAAAAAGGTTTCTACATTCATTTGTTACACACATTTCTTTATGTCGATTCACATCTCAATTTTGCCATTTTTTGTTACGGGTATTTCAGGAGACAACTCGTTAATCCCAGAGTCTGTCTATATTTCTGAGATGAGGTATTATGTACATTATTTACATTATTCGGACTATTGTCCTCATCTTTGTCGCCATATTTATTACAACGTTTCGGTCCTTCAGTATCTGTCTATATTTCTGAGATGAGGTATTATGTACATTATTTACATTATTCGGACTATTGTCCTCATCTTTGTCGCCATATTTATTACAACGTTTCGGTCCTTCAGTATCCGTCTATATTTCTGAGATGAGGTATTATGTACATTATTTACATTATTCGGACTATTGTCCTCATCTTTGTCGCCATATTTATTACAACGTTTCGGCCCTGCAGTATCTGTCTATATTTCTGAGATGAGGTATTATGTACATTATTTACATTATTCGGACTATTGTCCTCATCTTTGTCGCCATATTTATTACAACATTTCGGTCCTTCAGTATCTGTCTATATTTCTGAGATGAGGTATTATATACATTATTTACATTATTCGGACTATTGTCCTCATCTTTGTCGCCATATTTATTACAACGTTTGGGTCCTTCAGTATCTGTCTATATTTCTGAGATGAGGTATTATGTACACTATTTACATTATTCGGACTATTGTCCTCATCTTTGTCACCATATTTATTACAACGTTTCTGCCCTTCAGTATCTGTCTATATTTCTGAGATGAGGTATTATGTACACTATTTACATTATTCGGACTATTGTCCTCATTTTTGTCGCCATATTTATTACAACGATTCGGCCCTTCAGTATCTGTCTATATTTCTGAGATGAGGTATTATGTACACTATTTACATTATTCGGACTATTGTCCTCATCTTTGTCACCATATTTATTACAACGTTTCTGCCCTTCAGTATCTGTCTATATTTCTGAGATGAGGTATTATGTACACTATTTACATTATTCGGACTATTGTCCTCATCTTTGTCACCATATTTATTACAACGTTTCTGCCCTTCAGTATCTGTCTATATTTCTGAGATGAGGTATTATGTACACTATTTACATTATTCGGACTATTGTCCTCATTTTTGTCGCCATATTTATTACAACGATTCGGCCCTTCAGTATCTGTCTATATTTCTGAGATGAGGTATTATGTACACTATTTACATTATTCGGACTATTGTCCTCATCTTTGTCACCATATTTATTACAACGTTTCTGCCCTTCAGTATCTGTCTATATTTCTGAGATGAGGTATTATGTACACTATTTACATTATTCGGACTATTGTCCTCATTTTTGTCGCCATATTTATTACAACGATTCGGCCCTTCAGTATCTGTCTATATTTCTGAGATGAGGTATTATGTACACTATTTACATTATTCGGACTATTGTCCTCATCTTTGTCACCATATTTATTACAACGTTTCTGCCCTTCAGTATCTGTCTATATTTCTGAGATGAGGTATTATGTACACTATTTACATTATTCGGACTATTGTCCTCATTTTTGTCGCCATATTTATTACAACGATTCGGCCCTTCAGTATCTGTCTATATTTCTGAGATGAGGTATTATGTACACTATTTACATTATTCGGACTATTGTCCTCATCTTTGTCACCATATTTATTACAACGTTTCTGCCCTTCAGTATCTGTCTATATTTCTGAGATGAGGTATTATGTACACTATTTACATTATTCGGACTATTGTCCTCATTTTTGTCGCCATATTTATTACAACGATTCGGCCCTTCAGTATCTGTCTATATTTCTGAGATGAGGTATTATGTACACTATTTACATTATTCGGACTATTGTCCTCATCTTTGTCACCATATTTATTACAACGTTTCTGCCCTTCAGTATCTGTCTATATTTCTGAGATGAGGTATTATGTACACTATTTACATTATTCGGACTATTGTCCTCATCTTTGTCACCATATTTATTACAACGTTTCTGCCCTTCAGTATCTGTCTATATTTCTGAGATGAGGTATTATGTACACTATTTACATTATTCGGACTATTGTCCTCATTTTTGTCGCCATATTTATTACAACGATTCGGCCCTTCAGTATCTGTCTATATTTCTGAGATGAGGTATTATGTACACTATTTACATTATTCGGACTATTGTCCTCATCTTTGTCACCATATTTATTACAACGTTTCTGCCCTTCAGTATCTGTCTATATTTCTGAGATGAGGTATTATGTACACTATTTACATTATTCGGACTATTGTCCTCATTTTTGTCGCCATATTTATTACAACGATTCGGCCCTTCAGTATCTGTCTATATTTCTGAGATGAGGTATTATGTACACTATTTACATTATTCGGACTATTGTCCTCATCTTTGTCACCATATTTATTACAACGTTTCTGCCCTTCAGTATCTGTCTATATTTCTGAGATGAGGTATTATGTACACTATTTACATTATTCGGACTATTGTCCTCATCTTTGTCACCATATTTATTACAACGTTTCTGCCCTTCAGTATCTGTCTATATTTCTGAGATGAGGTATTATGTACACTATTTACATTATTCGGACTATTGTCCTCATTTTTGTCACCATATTTATTACAACGTTTCTGCCCTTCAGTATCTGTCTATATTTCTGAGATGAGGTATTATGTACACTATTTACATTATTCGGACTATTGTCCTCATCTTTGTCACCATATTTATTACAACGTTTCTGCCCTTCAGTATCTGTCTATATTTCTGAGATGAGGTATTATGTACACTATTTACATTATTCGGACTATTGTCCTCATTTTTGTCACCATATTTATTACAACGTTTCTGCCCTTCAGTATCTGTCTATATTTCTGAGATGAGGTATTATGTACACTATTTACATTATTCGGACTATTGTCCTCATCTTTGTCACCATATTTATTACAACGTTTCTGCCCTTCAGTATCTGTCTATATTTCTGAGATGAGGTATTATGTACACTATTTGCATTATTCGGACTATTGTCGTCATCTTTGTCGCCATATTTATCACAACGTTTCGGCTGTTGTACGCTCCGGCTTTCTTCAGGTGGTTGGAATGTCGAACTGAACCCTTTATTTTGCTCACTGGGGTTATTCCCAATTCAAACACTGATGTAACTAATGCCCGCCCAAAACAAAACAAAACATCTTATTAATACATCAAGTGTATTTATATGTTCTTGTCTGTAACATTTAACATTGTTAATCCAAGAGTAATCTTCCTTGGAGTGGCAACTCCAGGTTGCCAAGAAAGGATCAGCTGCATAGAAAAGACCAAAAATGAACAAAAAAGAATGAGAACAGAGGATATCGGTGCATATGTGCAGTAATCAGTAAGCTATAACAATTAGAAAATATATACTTAAAGAATTATTGTGGGATGCTTGTATGTTTAGGTAAATATCAATCATTATGTTACAGGAATCAACACTTTGAAGAGTCAATATTTAAGGCTCCTGGAAAATTTATCCCACAAACAATATTGGCTGACTCAATGTGAGTCCTGGTAAAAATGAGTATCACAAAGCAATAAATATAAAACAAATGGCAACATATGTATTTGCAAAAGGAATTACATGTGATGAAAGGAAAAACATGAAACTAGCTATAAGAATGTGTGTGTATATGTGTGTGTGTGTGTGTGTGTGTGTAACACGCATGTGTGAGAGAGTACAAAAAGTCAAGAGAGATGAAAATTAACATACCCCACTTTATTACCCCACTTAGCTTCATCAAACGCCCATTAGGCAACATTGTTTTTTTATAAATAAAAAAAATTTTCCCTCCTCACTCTCTTTCTCCCTCTTCTTCCAAGATGTAGCATGATGTGGTAATTATGTTCCCACTAAGGAATGTTAGTTTCCCAGGTCCACTCACAACTAAACTCCCTTTTCACTTTCCAACGAAAGGGATTCACACATGTCTTCTAAAACCTCTACTTATGAAGTAAATCAACCTTTTGGTTGTTCCAACTCAGCACAAGACTGACTTAAGCTCAACCAGTATAACCATGCTGATGCTCCATTAATGAAATAAGAAAAGTTTGGTCATTTCAACTCAGCACAAGGCAGACTTGAGTGCAACCATTATAATGATTCTTATACTTACCCTAACTCTTAGACCAGAAAAAAAATGAACATACCCAAAAGACATTGAGAACTTTGTTTTCACTACAGTTTCTATAAAAAAGAGAATAAACGGTCCATAGTAGAAAACCAAGTTTTTGCATGCTTCTTCCTTCACCCACCTAAAATACACCCAACATGCAACTTTTTAAAAATCCATACATATATCCTGCATTTTATGATGCAGGGCACATTTTTGTACTACAGTTTTAGAAACAATGATTCTTTTTAAAAATAACATGTAAATTTAGCTTTATTTTCAAGATGAAAATAAACACAATTTTGTTCCACTCTACAAATTCTAATTGAACTGTTATTTAGCACTGGCTGTATAAAATTCTTCAATGATAATTTGTTATATATGAATACCTGTCACACAAAAATAGCAAACTGATTTAATTCAGTTTTGTGGGTCGGTGGATTCCTTGTTCAAAATCTGTCTCTAAAGGAGTCCATGGACGTCATGGTTGGGAATCTATCCTCAGAATCCACCATCAGGAAGCACTAATCTCTTACCTTGCATTTTCATTTTAAAGAATTTAAAGTCCATAAAAATCTATGTGCCACATTCTGTGAAATTGGGGAGCCAAATACATACCACTAGTTCTTTTTTGGTTTTGAATTCCTGTCTTTAGTTTTCATTGCATTATTGAGAGGCCCAATTACAAGGTAATTATAGGTACCATTACAAAGGTCATAATTGGCCCAAATATGACCTTTATGATGAAACCTCAAATTTTTCAATTGCTTCAATGTTCAAAATATTATAAGCAATTTTCCTTAGGTCACAATTTTCTTTTTCTTGCAGTGATTGCAACTTTTTATATCTAAAGAAAGAACTTGATGCAGAACAACAAATTTTCTACAGTTTACAAATAAGTGTAACAGATAGACTACATGTAAGTCATTCATTTTTTTTACCAAAATGTTCACTGTTGCATGCACAGGTAAATATTTACACTATTTACATTATTCGGACTGTTGTCCTTATCTTTATTGTCATATTCACAATGTTTTCGGTCGTTGTACACTCTTCTTCAGGTGATAAATGTTGAAATTTCAAATGGAACCTTTTATTTTATTTAAATGGGTAGATTGTTCTAATTCCATGTGCCATAACTTTGTTACCCCAAGGATACATGGCCAAGTGGATAAAAACATCAATTAAAGTGACTTGACTCAAAGAATTGTGAGTTCAATTCCTGGCCACAGCAGAGGTGAACAAAAAACTTGGAGAGTTGACTTACTAAAGGGAATTAACTGAAATACTGAAATATCTAGAAAAGGCATGATCTGATAAAGAATATCCAACAGGGTTAATTTGCGTGATGCAATTTTTAATCATTCATCTGAGAAAATGATTGTATAGAGCTGACAGTTTAGATATTTCTGAATGAGTTTAGCGCCATGCATGACATCCACATGAAAGTCTAGATCTGATGAAGCTGTTTAAGAACATGAGTTGAGTTTTCAGGTTAATATTTTAGTTTTGTAGCAACATGTGGTGTTGGGTGAAACTATCTCTAGCACAATCTATTCTTTGTTCAATTTCTTTATCTCCTATACTAACTTTGTCATAACTGATCCATACACTGACGTATTTGAAGTGTTTACTATTTATTAATTCCATATCCTGAATTTTGATGATGTACTCAGGGTACATGCCATCACTGCTTTCATTCCAATTCCAGATCATAATTTCTGGTTTGTAAAGAATTATTTTGAGTCTTATTTCTTGGAAAACTTAATAGAGGATGTTTAGCTCTTTTCTAAATCATTCTTATCCTAACTATGAATACCTCTGTCGTCAGCATATTGCCCCTTCTTCATCTGTACATTGGCCTCAGGAGGGAAAGCAGGAACAATGTTTTTTCTATGAATAAATTCATTTGGGATGTGGTATGGAATGCTTAAATGATCAGTGCCCATCTCTTCACATCCGTGCTTGTATCTGCACAGAGCATAGTCTAGGAAGAGATTAAATAGACTGGAGATCTCTTTGCTTTACTCCTGATGAGGTTTGAAGTGGTTATAATAGTTGATAACATTGTGATAAAAACAATATAAAAGAGGAAGATGCAAGTTTTTAAAAAAGAAGTGGATAATAATGAAAATAATTAATGTGATAATAACAAATAAAAACAGAATTAATTAGGATAATAATTGCTATGAAGAATATCATTCAATGAAGATGAATTTAAAACATCTAAATCAATGGTTCCCAACATGTGGGGTGCATGACCCACTGGTGGGACATGGTAATATTTTGGTGGGGGATGCATCGGATGTGCAACCTTCGGCTTAATATAACGTGAACTCAAATTTAATTTTGCATTATTATTTCCTTATTAAACTAATTAAATTATATTACAGAATAAACTTTCATTCAAATATTTTATATTTCTGCCCTTCAATTCTCTATTATATATTTTGAAATTATATATATTTAACTCTCTTTTTGTTTTTTTAATTTTTCTCTTTCATGGATGCCATGGTCTTTGGAGGCTTGTTTACAGACCAAGTTAATGCCCTCTTAAACTTCCTTCATGTGAGTCCAATATAACGGGGAGGGCACCAAAATCTTAGAAATACCAAAGTGGGGTATGGCCCAAAATTGGTTGATAACCACTGATCTAAATGTTACCATAATCACCTATCTCATGCATTTGATAATCAAATATCAATTAATGATAGTGGGTTTTTGGAAAATATTATGGACTTAACAATGGGGAATTTTTTAAAGAAAACAATCACTAAAAGGACACTTATGAATAAAATCAAAAAACAAAACACTTGAAATTTCTGAGATGCATAAAGAACTTGGAAAATTTAACACTCACAGGGTCAGATTGAAAGCAGAAGTGACAGAAGAAAACAACAAGTAAGCTAGATAATGAATCTGTATGAATAGATAGCAGAACAATAACAAAAAAGGATGGTAAAGAAAATATTGCTACAAGGGAAATTGTGATGAGCCATGATCTCCTACGTCTTGAAGGGACACGGCACATAAAAAAAGAGTTAAGTGGGATTTTACGGTTACCTAAAATTGTCTGAATGAAAAAGCATGTATTTCTCTCTCTCTATCTATCTCTCTATCTATCTATCCGTTCATATCTATCTGTTTACAGGTTGCTAAACATACTCTGAATGTAACAGTTCTTGGTGTAAATGACATGTCACCCACCTTTAACAGATCAATATACCAATTTTATATAAAGGAAGATAGGCATAATGGAACTTTATTGGGAAAAGTTACGGTGAGTTTTGACTTCTTTTATAATTTTGTCCCATAATCATTTCCCTTTTAACTTTTTAGGACTTTTGCTATTTTTGACTTTTCCTTTTGTCAGTTATTTTTAGTCTATATTTCTTTTCATTTTTTATCCTCAGTTATAATAAAACGATCATATTAAAATAAGGAGTCTGTTTACATTTATATCAGCATTTTTGTCTGGGATAAAAATATCTATTAGTCTAGAGAAATTAACAAAAGAACTGAGGCTACCAGAAATTAATTGCTAAAAAGTCAGTTTTATATAATTTGAAAAGTAACATAACTATGAGGTTGGCAGCCTACAGCATGTGTGCCATATGTGGCCCGCCAAGCAATTTCCAGCCACAAATGACATCACAAAGTCCAAACCAATAACTACAACAATGCAAAGAAGATATTTATCTGTTTCAATTTTAATATAAACTAAAGTATATATACTATATATTACTATATAAAATATATTGTAGAACAGGTATATTGACCTTGACGTGTATAAAAATATGTACATTGTTGTCACACTGAACGATTTTAAAACCCTAAGCTGGCACATAGCAAAAGGTTATGTAGAGCCTCGATGATCAAACTATGTTGAATAGTGCCTTATAAATGCAAATGCCTCCAAAATTAAGAGAGTAACGTTTCATCCTCTCCAAGCAGACAGACTCATTCCTGTAAATGTCTATTGGAACTCAATTTCACTCCAGGCCACAACAGGTATATTGACCTTGACTTGTATAAAAATACATATGCTGTTGGCACACTGAATGATTTTAAAAGCCTAAGTCAGCTCCATTACATTCTCTTTATGTGCTAATACCCTTGGGAATGGTATGAATCCTATTCTACTCCACCACTACCCCCCCCGCTATGGGTAAATAGCAGGACAGACTAGGTTCTATAGTGTTGGATGGCAACTGGTCTACTGCAGAAAGAAATGGCAACCTACTGCAGGAAAAAATCTGCCTCATCAGTTGTGTATCGAAAGATACATGATTGCTTAATCATGCATGTCACATAACTGACTGAAGTCAGCAAAAGTTAACAAAAGGTCGCCAACCCCTGACATAACATACCAAAGAATTTCCTCGAGTAATTTTTTCATAGCTAGTTGTTTGAGGATGTTTAAGTGTTGAGCTGCTATGTAATATCTATTATCCAGTGTGGCACTGAATATGGAACACTTCTTGAAAATGGAAACAACTTAAGACTACAGATGATAACAGTTGATATTTCATTTAAATTTTTGATAATCAAAGTTAACTGGAAAGCAAGAGGTCAAAAGAGAGTTGCACAAACAAGAAGTGTGAGAGAAGAAACTGTTGGCATAAAACTTACAGTTATATCTAACCATTTCAACTATAAAAGGATGAGACCTAGCTGCCAATCTAGTACTGAACTTAAATTAATAAAGTCTATGTACTAAAAAGGAAAGCAATATTTATTCTGTTATCTACAGAAATGTGGCACAAGGCCGAAAAGGGGATTGGGGAAAGGACGGTCTTCTTCTGTCTTAACTATAACTTAGCTAGCCGCAAATACTGACCCAATCGTACAAAACAATATTCCTGACACCAAAACAACACATTTATACGTACCTTTCTTACTACAACCACCATAATGTCTCTTTGTCTCTATGAAAATACTAACTAGTCCCCATATTTACAATTTGTTGTCTGTGGGAGGGGGGAATAAAATAACAATTCTAAAAATTAACCCCAATGAATATTTACAATATGAATACAAAAAGCTATTTACAAGAAACTAAAGAAAATAAGATTAGTAATAAAACCCCCCACAATCCACAAAAAGGAAAGCTAATCAGAACAATTACTAAGAAAATATTTATAGAAAATCTATAAATCTATATTTATAAGTCTACCATTCACCCATGCTTAGAATATTGCTACCACATATGGGCTGGTGCCCCTGCTATTTACTTTGAGCTTCTTAATAAAATCCAAAGAAGAATCAACAATATTATGTATATTATTGCTGATGTAAAACAGAAAGGGTTCTCTCAGATGATTAAAAGAGAGCTGTTTTATTCTGGAGACATTAAAATTAACAAGCCATTCATTGCACCAGTTAACAACAAATTGTAGGTAATTTTTTATAACAGCTGCTAATCAAACTGATCCAACTTACAATTAAGACAGGAGTGAATAACTGTGACATCAGCATAAATATCGAGTTGAGAATTGATGACATCAGGAAGGTGGTTGATGACATCAGGAAGGTCATTGATGAAAATTAGGAACAACACAGATTTAAGGATAGAGACATGATGGACATCTGCATTAATGCAAAGAGAATTGTGATTGTTCAAGGCAACTTCATTTCATGATTTGATAAGAAAAACTAAATCAGATGAAAAGTTTGTTCAGAAATACTATGATGTTTCAACTTGTGAAGAAGACTAGTATGCCAAACCCTGTCAAATGTCTTTGAGTTATGCAAAGCAACAAACTGAACTTCAGCATTCTTATCTAAAGCTTGATAAACTCTTTCAGCAATAATCATTAACATATCAGCAGCAGACTTAGAGAATCGAAAGGCATTTTGCTTATCTGAAAGAAGACCCTACGATGTGAGATGCTTAAGCAATTTGGAGTTAATTAGAGCCACTAGTACTTTTCCAAAAAGACCTAGAAGACTAATAAGCCAATAGTTAAAAGGATCAGATGGTTTGTCTGAGTTCTTAAAGACTGGAACTACAAAAAAGGATTTCCAACAAACTGGCTAGAAGGTGACTAAGACTAAAACATAATGTGACCTCAGGGGTTGCCCGCTGGAAATACATCTAAGGACACCTATTTATGTGCAACATTGCACTGTAAATACCATGATATTATGTGACTGTTGACAAGAGCCACCTCTCAAAGTGCTACCAAAGAGTTTAGAATCATTACTACCAGTCGGAAGCAGGAACCAGAAAAGTGCCAACCTTGTGTCCTCATAATGAAATGCCACATCAACTGTTCAATCAGATCACCAAAAAATTAAGACAGTTAAATCATTATGGCAATGGAAGAAAAGAACTGGTAAATCATATTAAAGTAAACAGGAAACACAATTCTAAATAAGAATAAAATTTTGAGTAAGAATAAGATTCTGAGTAAGAATAAATTTTTCATTAAGAATAAGATTATGAATAAGAATTAAATTCAGAATAAGAATAAGATCCTGAATAAGAATAAATTTCTGAGTAAGAATAAGATTCTGACTAAGAATAACATCCAGAATAAAAATAAGATTCTAAGTCAGAATAAAATTCAGAATAAGAATAAGATCCTGAATAAGAATAAGATTCTCAATCAGAGGAAAATTCAGAGTAACAATAAAATTCTAATTAAAAAATGTTTTATGATTACTCACGTCCTATTCTTGTCTAACATTCTCATCTATTGTAAACTTTTACAACATATTGAGTCATATATATTTGTTTCTTTTCAGGCTACTGATAAGGATAAGAATCCAAGTGAATCAATAAAATATAGCATTCTGGGAAGCAGGTTGGTGTGTTTTATTTATAACATTTTCATTTTATTATAAATGGAATAAAAACAGCAATTCTCATCTCACAGCAATCAAATGAATGGGTTAAAATTGATTACGTTTTTTTGTGAGCTTGGTAAATTCCTAATGTATTTTCTCACACTCAATGGGGTGGGGAGAAGAGGAGTAACAACGCTAGTGTCATGCATGACAATGAAGGGGCTGGAGAATTGAGTTATCCTGGGCATACCCAAGGTTAGTGAACTGAAAATATTAAATTTTAGGCCAATAACAAGATTGCTGAAATAAGGAAAAGATGACTACATTCATGCAAAATGAAAAATGAAAACTTTATCTTTCCATTACAAATAACATGATATGAATCAAACTAACTTTGAGGGACAGAAAAACACTTTCAAAATTTACCACATGTAACCTGTAATTTACCACAAAAACCTGTAACTTCCTGAACGCATGTAAACAAATCTATCGATATTGTTAATTTACATAAAAAGGGTAAATACTGTAAAATTTCCAAAGATAGAAAGTGAGAGAATAAGAGAAAAAACACTTCACTTCAAAATGGGTCTTCCTGTAACACTGTTGTATTTGGATGAAAGGTTTCTTGGGTCTTGAGGTTTAATAGTTCAGTGTAGCTATGAATTTGTTGTCTCTGGAATCACTTATATTAAGATGAGTTTGAATCTGGAATTTAAGCCAAAAGCAACAATGTCACAAAGGCTGTAATATTTAACTCTATCTCATGAGTTTTTTGAACTCCTTAAATAGGCCTTCCAGGGTTGCCATGATGACATCTTTAAAGTGTATGATTGGTGGGTGATCATTTCATCCTTAACTTGGGTATTTCCAGAAGGGTTGGGTGTTGACTCACAGAGATAGTTATGATGTCATTAACCACCAAGGTGAGTTACTGCTGAAAATGGTGAAGGGTCAAGATGACTGCTTGTTGCTTGGCAGAGAAAATCATGACATCAGCAAAATTCCTTCAATAGAAGCTTTGAATCACATTTTCTGAACCCAGAAATTCCACAGTGGTGATATAGTTTTGAAATAATAATATTTTGTATAACAAACAGGACAGATTGAAGGCAAGAGAGACAGAGGTAAACACAGTAACCTGCCTGATGGGCTTGGTGTCAAAACAGGGAGTAGATGTGACACTAAAAAATATTGCTAAGCACAACAAAGGATAGCAATAAGGGATAGAAAGATGTGGAGAACCATGATCGCACATGTCCTGAAGGGAGAAGGCATACACAGAGTGCCTAGTATAAAAAAAAAGGCAAATTTATTAACACTGTTTTATCTTTCAGGAATAATTGACCTTGAAAAATCTTGAATAAATTTCTTCAATATTTATGACCTTGAATAATCATCCAACTCTCATGTAATTATTTAACTCTGATTGGTTCTTTTATGATTGATTAATTGCTGCCTGTTCTTGTGACTCGTCACTTAAAGGTTATTTGCAGACAACTTTTGTCTTTCATTATGCCCTTCTCATATGGCTAGACAACTCACTGATTTTGAGCGTCAAGTCATCATACTTTTCTGATGTGAGGATTGACAAAATGTGTGGAAATTCTTCCTGAATTTTTCACTCATATTAGTCATCACCAGTTTTCAACAGTTGTCTCATGTCTTTTTGAATTTACCACTTTTTTACTGAGCACCCTAGAAGAAAACTGTACCTTTTTTAAAATAATAGAACTCAATGTTAGCCTCTTAGTTGATTGTGACCCACATCCCTTTGTTCTCTTCTCACCACACGCTCTCTCCCCTATCTCTCTCTTTCACTTCTCCCTTAGTTGCTTAGCTCTGTTAGTTTTGATGAGTGATACCAACTTTACAGATCACCTGGCTTTCTTTCCCCTCCTCAGGTGGGACTGATGTAATATTTCAATAGGGTTGATTTGGATTTCCCAAAATCTTATGATATTGGGAACTGACAACAAAGTATAGTGTGGACCACTCTATATACATTGTGTACCATAATTAAAAATGAATAATTCTCAACTGACAGGTTACTTGAGTCTCTTTGTGCCCAGTGACTATGTTGAGAATCAGGATGGAATAAGAACTCCTTCAATAAAATGCACAACATTAGATAAACTATAACAACACGTTTATTGAATATAAAATATCTTGCTTACTTAATTCTGGGTTTGATTCTTAAATTCATTTTATTATTTTAAAACATAATTTTTAACCTGCTCCTTTTTTTCATTTTTTACTCAATCATTTAACCTACTCTCCTGAGAATTTTAATAATTATTATCCAATGAATGGTCCCTTGTAATTTCATCCAATGAAAGATTTAAACAGTATCAGTACCCTGTTATATGATCAGTATTCCACAATTAGGATAATAATTTTGTGAATTCTGATACAATTTATCTGGAGTCACAATTAAGTACATCAAAGAATTTACTAAAAAAAAAGGAGGATATGTGATGACAAAAAGAGCAAAATAAAGTTTTATTATCGAAATCTTTGTGTCATTATAAAGAGGAAAGATCAAAAGGATTTTTATGTAAAAATTACATTTTATTCCCCAAAAAATTTGCTTAAATTTTTATTTTATTTTTTTGCAGTGAAAAACATAGATTTGGAAATATGGACAAATCAGATAATTGTTGTATTTTAATTAAACTTTCAGAACTTATTCTGAAATCAATAAAAATATTTTAAAATGTTTTTCCTTTTATTTTGTGTAAAAAATAATTTTTTTTTTTCTGTTAACCTCACACTTTAAATAATCAAAGTTTTTTTTGATCAAACAGAAAGAAAATCTGCTCTGAATGATAAAATAAGAAATGCAATAAAACTAAGATATTCTAATTAGAAAAAATAAAAACAATTCATTGAAAAAAAAGCAAAATTAAATGCTTATATGAATGAAAATGTTTTCAATGAATAGTGAATTTTTACAAGAATTGGTTCATTTTTTTTTTTTAATTTTTATTAGAATAATATATAAAAGAGAAATTGTTATTAAATTAAAACTAATCATAAATGAAAAACTTTTTATTGTATGTGTGAGTGCATGTGAGTGTGTGTGTGTGTGTAAACATGTCAGTTATTGTAAATAAGGACATCCATACCCAATATTATCAGAAAATAAGAGTGTACCTGTAATTTTTAAATTATTGGTAATTTACTAACATTTTCTCAACTAGCATATTCATTATAAAGCCAAAGTACCTAAAATTCAATATAATATTAGATTGTTGGTCTATATCTCTGAGATGACGTATTATGATTACTTGCATTATTTATATTATTTGGACTGTTATCCTCATCTTCACTGCCGTATTCACAATGTTTCAGCTGCTGTACACTCCGGCTTTCTTCAGGTGATTGGAATTTTGAACTGACACATGGCCCAGTGGATAAAGACGTTGATTATATCCAGTGACTTGAGCCAAAGAGTTGTGAGTTCAGTATCAGGCCACATCAGTGGTGAACCAAAAAACTTGGAGAGTTGATTTAAAGGGAAATAACTGAGATATCCGGAAGAGGTTTGGTACATGGAACTAGAACAATCTTCCCCAATAGATGAAATAAAGGATTTGGTTAGAAATTCCAATAAGCTGAAGAAGGCCAGAGTGTACAACGGCCGAAACGAAGATGATGATAATAGTCCAAATAATGTAAATAACACAAATATTAGATTGCTTAAAATATTTTCTTAAATTTTTAAGATTACTGAGTAATTAAAAAAGATTTAATTTCTTATTGGCTCCAAAATAATAACTCAGGGTGATATGCATTTTTGCAGCAGACAAAAAGAAGAAAAGATCTTGTACCTTAAACTGGTTGTTGGCAGACAATGTTCTATATGTGAAGAACAAAAGAAAAAATGTTAAAGTGTTCTAATTTCAAAACAGGTTGCATGCAGCCTGATGTAACAAAAACTTTGCAAACATCAAAGGTGACAGAGTTGTTCTTGGAGGTTGCTGGTGTATTGCTCTGGGTATTGGTGTTGGATGGTGTTTTTATTTTTAGCTTGTTCGCATACATCTAATGATATATTATGTTGGATATCATAAAATATTCTTTTTTTTATTAATAATAGTTAATTCCAGAGTCTGTTTTGGCAAGCCTCCATCCTTATCTTTATTATTTATTTCTACTTTTCCTCTTTTACACCTTTTGCTCTTTTTTCTGTCTGTCTCTCTCTCTCTCTGTGTCTCTCTTTCTGGGTTTCTCTCTCTGTCTGTCTCTGTCTCTCTCTCTCTGTCTTTCTCTGTCTCTCTCTGTGTCTCTCTCTCTTTCTGTCTCTCTCTCTGTCTCTCTCTCTCTCTCTGTCTCTCTTTGTCTCTTTCTCTCAGTCTCTGTCTGTCTGTCTCTGTCTTTCTGTCTCTCTCTGTCTCTCTCTCTGTCTCTCTCTTTTTCTGTCTCTCTCTGTCTCTGTCTCTCTCTCACACTCTTTTTCCAATTTTGTTGTCTTGTAGAAATGAATAGTGAGGCAGTTGATGGTTCATTAAATTTATTAAAGTGAAGAGATGCTAGTTTAATCTTGATATGCTTTTGTATTTATGGACTAAAAGAGACTCCTGAATAGGAACCTAGCAATGCTTCTGATGAGGTAAGCCTCTTAAGCCAAACTACAAATAACTCAGGAAAGTATCTGTTTGCCCAAACAAGAAATGTTCCATCCTCCACCTGCAAACCATATCTGTGCATCCAACTTCCACTTCAGGCATTACATGTGCCCAAAGACATATTGAGAGTACATCATATTTCTCTGACTACCAGAAACATCTATGACGACATAGGTATATATAATAGCATTATAATATCTCCTATATAAATGTTTGGGTAGCATAATAGTTATTAACAAGGAAAGTGGAATAGTCATGCTGGGTTCAAATTCCAGCCAAGATCATTGTGTTCACTTTCTCTCAAATATCTTTCTGAAAGGCATGAATCCATCTCTTCTTGCCCCTAGTTATGTGTTAAATGACAGAGCTCCAGCTTTGGTTGGAAACCAGTTTAAGAGAAGTACTACTCTTTATATTTACAAAAGTCAAATTAGATAAAAATGGATTCTTGCTGCCATGTCTGGGTTAGAGCTTTTTAGAACTCACTTTCCAGCCTGGATTGAGTCCAAATCATTTATGCTGTCTTGTAGAGAATGAATTATTTTTCACTCTGCAGCCTCTTTCTGCAAAGACAGAATTGCAAGTCTTTTGTAACTCTATTGCTATTTCCATGGCAAATGTTCAGATGTAGTGCATGCTTTAGTTTCACCAGTTCATACCTTTATAGCAAGGTGTCAATATGCTACGTCCATGGAGTTATTTCAACCACATTTCCTCTACATTCCAATTGTAAGGAGGCAGTTCTACACAGCTCTTTCTGCGGAATAGACTCATGTGAATGCTTCTCGGAACACTACAATCTTAACCACTTCAAGTCAAGAGTCAATCATTATCTATCCTCCTAATCTTCACTTCCTTCAATCTTTTTTTACATTTATTACCCCCACACCACCAATTTATTAAACCTCTACCTCATGGCACTCTTGTGTCTTGTATTAGAGGAGTCAGTAGGGATAATAGTTTATTATTATTATTATTATTATTATTATTATAGATTCTTGTATCTTAATTACACTCAAGTTCATCAAATTCATGGATCACAGTTTATCTGAGAAAAGATACCTGAAAACTTTCACTCAATTTTCAAAGTACATGATAAATATTTTCCTTCTAATTCTTTACTGTGAAATGAATGTACTCATTATATTAACAGCAAAAGAACAGCTCTCTAATTTTTTGATCTCCTATAGAGAAGGTAGTAAAAGATGGTGAGAAGAAAGGACTATCATTTGTAAGAAAACTGAATGTATGGGTGTAAGCAAGAGAAACATTCCAAGATGCAAAGTACAAAGCAGAGAATTTGAAATCAAGAAAGAATGAAAATTTAAATATCTGAAAAGTGTTCTAACAGAGAATGAAAAATGACATTGGAATAGAAAGACACATTTTGAGATGGAAAGTGTCTTCCAAAATCAAGGCAAAGAAACAGGAAACTTTTGCACATAGAAGAAGGAGAATATCTACGATGTTTACTTAATTATGTTTATATTTGATTAAGAAAACTTACTTATGAAGAAATATTCAAAAAGACACTAATCCAGTATTTATCTTCGAAAATCATTCAGAGTTGTCGGTAGGGAGATGTGATACTATAGAGAAAAAGTAAGAGTCAGTTTTATCTCAGTCTCAAGTATTTCTGTTTGATGGGCCAGCAGATTGGTTACATTTTGAAGTTCAGTCTCCTTAGCAATATCCACTTTGACTGTTGAATATCAAGTGGCAACAAAACCGGAAATGGGTTATATCAACAAATTTGATATGAAGAGACATGCTTGTCTGTCATTGGTGGGAAACAGATGTGTCCATGTTGATATTCAACAGTCAAAGTGGATATTGCTAAGGAGACTGAACTTCAAAATGTAACCAATCTGCTGGCCCATCAAACAGAAATACTTGAGACTGAGATAAAACTGACTCTTACTTTTTCTCTATAGTATCACATCTCCCTAAGCCAACATATTTGTATTTACCAGCCACCACCTGAGGATGATTAGATGCACGAGGAGTTTTTAGAAGAAGACTTAGCAGAAGTTGTCCCAAGTATAATCTTCCCACCACCTCAGGATGATTAGATGGGCGAGGAGTTTTTAGAAAGAAGAGTTAACATAGCAGAAGTTGTCCCAAGTATAATCTTCCCACCACCTCAGGATGATTAGATGGGTGAGGAGTTTTTAGAAAGAAGAGTTAACATAGCAGAAGTTGTCCCAAGTATAATCTTCCCACCACCTCAGGATGATTAGATGGGCGAGGAGTTTTTAGAAAGAAGAGTTAACATAGCAGAAGTTGTCCCAAGTATAATCTTTACACAATGTCAGGATGATTAGATGGGTGAGGAGTTTTAGGAAGAAGAGTTGACTTAGCAGAAGCTGACCCAAGTTTTTAGGCGGAATAGCTGATTTAGCAGAAGTTACCCAAGTATAACCTTCCCACCACGTCAGGATGAGAAGATGGGCAAGCAGATTCTAGAAGGAACAGCTGACTTAGCAGAAGTTGTCCTAAGTGTAACCTTCCCACCACCTCAGGATGATTAGATGGGCAGGGAGTTTTTAGGAGGAAGAGCTGACTTAGCAGAACTTTTCCCAAGTATAACCTTCCCACCATGTCAAGATGATTAGACGAGCGAGGACTTTTTAGAAAGAAGAGCTGACTTAGCAGAATTTGTGAGGTGAGTTTTGAGGAGTAAGAAGCTAACTTAGCTGAAGTTGTCCCAAGTATAACCTTTCCACCACCTCAGGATGATTAGATGGTGAGGAGTTTCTAGATAGAAGAGCTGACTTTGCAGAAGTTTCCCCAAGTATAATCTTTGTACCACCTCAGGATGAGTGGACAGGCAAGGAGTTTTAGGACGAAGAGCTGCCTTGGCTGAAGCTGTTTCAAGTATAACCTTCCCAACACCTCAGGATAAGTTGATGGGCAGTGAGTTTTCAAGAGGAAGAGCTGACTTAGCAGAAGTTGTTCCAAGTATAACCTTCCCACCACCTCAGGATGAGTAGATGGGCAAGGAGTTTTTAGGAGGAAAAGCTGACTTGGTTGAAGTTCTCCCAAGTACAATCTTCTCACCACCTCAGGATGAGTATATGAGTGAGGAGTTTTTAGGAGGAAGAATTGAGTTAGCGGAAGTTGTCTCAAGTACAATCTTCCCACCACCCAGACAAGCAGGCAAAGCCCTGAATAAAACAACTACATCTAATATCGAAAACAGTTTTGTGTTCTTATTTCTCTTTGTGGCTTTTCTTTCATCATGTTAACTTGTCAACTTGCAGTGTGTTTTCCCCCTAACCTTTCAGTGAACACTGAAATGATCAAGAATTTGTGGACATCTTAGGCAAGAGCCATTTTGTATGGGTTTTTTTCTTGACAAAATATTCTCTGACAATTTTTTGTTTGGTTGAGTTGTAGTGATAGTTTTTTTTTTTTTTCAGGGATTTTAATATCGATGCTTCCAGTGGTGACATCAGAACAGCACGAAAATTTAAAATTTTGGAACCGACCAATTTTACATTTGTTGTTTTTGCTAGTGATGATGGATCTCCAAAGTCCTTTAACACTAGCTGTTTAGTGGAAGTCATGATTGCAGACATAAATAACCATATTCCTGAATTCAATATTCAGTCTATTGAGTTGATTGTTCTGGAGGACAAAATTTACGATCTTATTTATCAACCACAGGTAAGTATTAAGAACTACTTAAAGAGTTTATTAAATTATTTTTTCAGACTAATATCCTCATCCTTTGTTGTTTTTATTTCAACACTTGAAACCATGGACCTTTTTCCTGTGTTGTTTGCATTCAACAATCCTTGGAGGAAGTTAGACTCTTATCAGAAATGTTAACATCTAGATTCCCATGTCCATTATCTCATGTACTAGTAGCAAAGAATACAAATTTAAAACCAGACATCAACTAAAATAATGCTTGAAGTGCACTGAAAATATGCAATCCATAAAGAGGCTATGAAATTAAAAATCATAGCTGAAGGAAAAGGGAAGACTCAATGTGCAGGCTATGCTCAAAAGACTCAATATTTATGCAGTACTAAAAAGATTTAGTGTGCATGTCTAATATAGAAATTCATAAAATATGGGCACTACTAATTAGAAAAGTGAAGATATCAGGCTTTATTTTCTTCAGTCTGACTGTCTTATGAGATAACAGAACAGTTCCCAGTTGCATGATATATGACTGCTAATAATCAATAAACAACATTAAATTCTTACATTGACTACACATGCGCCACACTTGCAGATTGATTTGTCATTTGTTAAAATTTATTGCAATCTGCACATATATATGTATAAATATATATATGGAATCCTGTTAAAAATTGTAGAAAAAATTCAATATATTTAAGTAGTGTTACTAAAACCTCAATTTTGTGCAAAAATAAGATCACATTAGCTACAAATTCAAATTTGCACATTAGCCTTTATTAACCAATCAGCAACATTATCCCAAACACTATTCAAGCTTTCAAAAAGCAGATTACCATTCTTATCATTTGCTAACAAATTTGAAGGATCACACCAGAAAATGATTAACAATCTTTACCTTCCTAAAAATTGAAATTCAAAATTGGGAAATTAACCAATAAAACATCTGCATTTAATAAATCTAACTTTTAAATTCCTGCTATTTGATTTTTTCTGGTAAATAGCATAATGTAAATTATTAAAACAGTCTTTCAGTATATCTTGAACGGAACTGGTGAATGATACTGAACACTCAAATTTTTGCATACTAACTTAATAGATACTAAGTTCCATTTTTGCAAATTATTTCTTGCTTTTAAAGTATTTTCATGAACCAGTTCATACATTTTACAATATGAAAATTATATGAGCAAGATATATACCCAAAGCAATAATATTGCATTTATTTAGATGACTTCTATAATTATATCCATACACACCATAATATAATGTAATTCATGGCTTTTCATGTGACTTTTCAGCCTATAGAAACATAATTCATTACTTTTGTGTTGTTAAAAGAAAAACAAAAGATTTTTTGCATGAACTTTGTTTGCAATGAACTTTATAACTTGTTTCTTTCAACTTAAAAGAAATCAAAGATTATATTTATACCCAATAAAAAAATTATTTAAATTTGTAGAACTGTATTTGAAGATTATTTCTTTTTTTCACTTTTCACACAGCTTTTCCTCTACATCTCTCTCTCACTCTCAAAATATATATTGGAGAAAATGTATGTCAAAGTGGGAAAAGTTTACTTGTGACGCATTTTCATCCTAAATTTTTTAATTTGGTATGACTACACATGCACGCAAATGAGGGGTGCTGGGAATTTTAGAAATTTTTAGAATTATTTTATTTCTTTTTTTTTTATATTTCGAGCCGAATTCATTTACAGTTTTTTTTCTTTTTCTTTCCATCACTTTTGTAAGTGTCCCACACTTTGATAATAGAAGATCTACCAGGAATGGTGAAATGTTGTCAGAGCCAGGGCACAAAATTACTGTAGATGTCCTTGCAATAAAGACACTCTCTAGACATTTACATTGTAGTGTATTGTTTTCTTCTCTGATCAGAATAGCATTTTTTATATCAAAATTGTGATCAGACTCATTACATCAACCAACACATTTGACATGGTGTTTTGTAAAATGTCCCTTTTGTGTTCATATAATCTTTTATTTAGATTCCTTGAGGTTTCTCCAGTGTATTTTTTGCGACAATTATTACAGGGGATTGAGTAAATTCCACCTTCAGATTTTAGCTTATTGGCATCAAATCAGATTAAATATTTCCAACTGAAATATTCAGTTGATAAAAATATTTGCATATATACTTAAGTTACTTCAAGACAAAATATTTTCATTATTCTACATTGCATTTTTTTTTTTTTTTATGTATCTATTTTATTTTACCACATTTTGACTGATCTCTTTGGCCATTAAATTAAAATCACTTCAAACAAGATTTGAACATTCTTTTCATTTCACTGGCATATCTGCAATGAACTTAAAAAAGAATTCAGTGTAAGAACAACAAAAAAATTGAAGACGGGGTAATTTTTTTTAAATTACAAAATTAAAATTATTTGGATAATTTTCAAATTCTACACTTGCTGAGTACATATATATGTGAGTGTGTGTCAGTATCCGTGTGTGGAACTGATAGACCAGACTTCTGTTAGAAAACAAAAGTTGTCGTTGATTTATTTATTTGGTTTATTTTGTTTTACAGCATATCAACATCTCAATGGGTTATTTTCTGCTGACAAGTTTCTTAGGATAGTTTCATAAGAATAGAATATGTATTCTTTGTAAGAAATCAATTTGTAGATCAGGTTTCATTGACATATTTTGTAAAGAGGGTTTTTGCCAAGAGCCATATGTATTGCTGGTAATATTTTTTCTTTTTTGAAAAGGTATTGCTGTTATTTTTACTGAAAAATCTATTTTCATAATTTCATAGTGTTTTGACCTCAGTTTGAAGGTTAACTATTTGCACATAGCTGAGACTCTATCAGATGCTACCACCCCGGGTCAGGGGCGACCTTGGAACAACAGCAATTAAGAGTTAGTTCCATGCTCCTCATAACCTCCTGATCAGAGGCCTTACATACCCAAGATGCACATTGTACACATTCCCAGCTGTATAAACTATTAAAAGTGTTGTAGCATACCTATGGACGATAATGGGTTATGTTCCCTTTCACATAAATACAGTAGTAAATACTGTATGTTGGTCTGCAGTTGGAGATTTATTGTGGAATTCACTTGACTCTAACAGTTGACTACTGCTTTTATCTATTTGAATCTTATATGTGTTGTTCTTGTCCTAATTATTATCATGCATTACCAAACTTTGTTTGATTATTCTTTTCAGTAACCTTCCCTAGGTTACAACTTTTTTCATTTCTAATCCTTCTTCTACTCTTTATGTAGGCTGGTTTTATTGCACTCTGATTTGTTCACCACCTACTAGTAATTGTTCACAATCTATCTTCTATGCACTGCTGATTAATCTTATATGTATTGTTCTTGTCCTAAATATTATCATGCATTACCAACCTTCGTGTGATTATGTCGATATTTCTGAGATGAGATATTGTAATTATTGAACTGTTGTCCTCATTTTTTTGCCATATTCATGACATTTCGGCTGCTGTATATTCCAGCCTTCTTCAGGTGATTGCAATTTCAAACTAAACCCTTTCCTCAAGGACACATGGCCCACTACATAAACATATTGGTTTATTTTTAATTGTTGACTAACTGCTAGTAATTGTTAACTGCCTACTAGTAAATACTGTAAATTGTAGATTTTCATAGTATTTTCATTATTTTCATATTTATTTTTTTTACCTTTTCCCATCTTTTTCCTACAGTTTTCTCTTACAGTCTTAACTAATATAAATTCTCATAGAGTGAATTTCAAGTCTAGTCCCGACCTTCTCATTTAATCTGAATTGCCTTAAATAATTCAACTACTGAATATCAGATAAAATGTTGGTATAAAATGTTGGTATAAAAAGTAACAAAAAGATAAAAAAAATTATTTTTCATTTTTTTTAGAAATATCTATAATAATAATTTTTTTAGAAATATCTAGAATAATAATGTTTTTTAGAAAATGTCACAAAATGCTTCTTTCATTAAAAAGCTGATTAAAAAATATCAATTTCACTATCTTTAATCACATCTAAAAACCACATCCATCTTACATTCAGTATTAGAACCTTATGAAGTTAGGTCAGATACAAATACTAATAGACAACTTATAATGTAGCTATATCTCTGAGATGAGGTATTATGATTAATTGCATTATTTACATTATTCAGACTGTTATCCTAATCTTCATTGCCATATTCCCAATGTTTCAGACATTGTATGCTCCAGCCTTCTTCGGGTGATTGGAATTTCGAGCCAAACTCTTTATTTCATCCATTGGGGTAGATTGTTCTAGATCCACGTGCCATGCCTCTTCCTCAAGGACACATGGCCCACTACATAAACACATTGATTAGATCCAGTGACTAGACTGAAAGAGTTGTAAGTTCAATAACAGGCCACAGCAGTGGCAAACCAAAATTTGGAGAGCTGTGTTAAAGGGAAATAACTGAGACATCCGGAAGAGACATGGCACATGGAACTAGAACAATCTACCCCAGTGGATGAAATAAAGGGTTTGGTTCAAAATTTCAATTGCCTGAAGTAGGCCAGAGTGTATAACGGCCAAAACGTTGTAAATATGGCCATGAAGATGAGGATAACAGTCCGAATAATGTAAATATTCAGTTTAATAATTATGTGTGAAATTTGATGTAAGTTCAGAACAAGGTAGAAAATGATTAAGCCTTTTAGCAGCATGAGTTAGAAGCAGTACCTCTTAAGGCAGATATTTAGAGAGACATAGACACAAAGGCCACAGCGTACAACGGCCGAAACGTTGTAAATATGGCAATGAAGATGAGGATAACAGTCCGAATAATGTAACTAATGCAAGTAATCATAATACCTCATCTCAAAGATATAGACAGATATATTGAGAGACATAGACATAAAGGCCTCAGCGTACAACGGCCGAAACGCTATGAATATGGCAATGAAGATAGGGATAACAGTTCGAATAATGTAAATAATGCAAGTTAACTTGTAATATATCTCATCTTTGAATATGGAGGAAAATCCCCAGATGTGACGATGAAATATAAGCTATATATACAAAAAAATAGTTACTATCTCTTTAGGTGTACAATAGAAAGAGGACTCTTAATCAGTATGAAATTGGAACAGAAAAATAGTTTATTTAAAATAATTTATGCAAAAAAAAAAAGATAGGTGTAGTGGAATGCTGTATACAGTGTAACCCGGATATAAGAGAGATTTTCTCTGGTCCCAAATTAGAGCCATAGTTACCTAAACAAAATAGACCAAACCCGGATATAAGAGACTTGTTCTCTGGTCCCGACAACTCTCTTATATCCGGGTTACACTGTATATTATTTTAAGAAGCTAAAAAATTAAGTTAGGAGAGAAAAATCTTCATAAGAAAGTGAAATATAGTTGTATCCAAAGTCTTTGCTAGAGAATGTGAAGTCCACAAAGTTTTATCAGATTTTGTTTAGCTGTTGATAGATCAACACAGAAATGTCTGTTTGTTGAATAGAAGGAGTTTCTAAATGAATGTTGTTTGTGTTAAAATTTCAAAAGATGGTACAACTTTGTATTATTATAGTTGATTGTCTTCATATAATTGAAGAAAACTTGGTGGTTTTGACCCCATCATTTCAAACAAGTATGTTCAGATTTGTCTGTTTTTAGTTGGCATCTAGCATCCTTTTGTTATATCTCAGGTTGTTGGGATGAACAAAAAACAAATGAAAATAAAAGACAAGTGTATTTTAACACATAATAAAATAACTTTTATTCATTTATTGCCTGAGAACAGCAAGGATTGTTTGGATTTAAACCATAATTTCCATATGCATGTCAGCTTATCACCATGTTGTGTTCAGAAGTGCTACGTTCCCAATCACAAACAAGGGAAGTAACTCCATTGTATTCTGAGTTATCATCCTTTATAGTAACACTTTTTTCAACTCAATGCTTTGCTGACTTCATCTATCTTGATGAGTCTTGTCAAGTATAACTATGATAAATAGACATGAAATTGGCCAACAGCCTCCGTTATATTTATGCTGGCCAGTTCACTAAGTTACTTTTCAAGATATTTGCAGGTTTCAAATTTTGTCCTTCAGACTTGTTGAAAATAATTATGAGGCGGATTCCTCTTCTCAAACTTTTTTCCAGTACAGTCCTTTTATTTTTTACCCTGAACCAGATATAGTGTCATCATAATCAGGCTTATAAACTTATTAAAAAGTTTATTAAAACCGTCCCATCTGATCAATTGAAAATGTCTTCACTCTAGATATTAGAATGAGGGTTGTAATATTAGATATTAGAAGGAAGCTGATGTTTTTGCAGTATTTTTTCACATAGATTTTGGTAACCATGGATTATTAATTTTATCCATTTTTGGAAAAATGGTGTCTTTCATGCCATCAAATACAATATGTGTGTATGTTTGTGCAGACAGTCTTTATTTTAGAATACTTCCTATAGCTGACCACAGGAAAATAATTTTTGAAATTATAAAAGAAATATATTTGTTTTAACTGAAAGAAATTTTCTGTCATGAAAAATGTTCATCATATTTATGTTATTGTTTCATTTCTCTTACCAAATTATATTTTTCAGGCTACAGACAAAGATATTGATCCAAAATATAAAGATATTACATATAAAATACAAGGCACTACATCTTTTCAGCTGAAAAATAAAAATAAGCTTTATTTAAAAAAAAATGAATCGAAAAACGTTTTGGGGCAGACGGTCACTGTGATTGTGGAAGCATTTAACCAAATTAATCCAAAAAAGTGGAATTCAATAAACATCACCATAACCTTTAAGGTAAGATAATGTCTAGTCAAAGAACTACTCCCTATAGACTTAACGTCTTTGAGCTGCTGTCACCTAGGCATATGTGGTTATCAATGCCAACATTGAAATTGGTGAGTTGAGTTTTTGTCCCTGCCTAGACCATTGCTTTCTCTTTCTAGCAATTTCATTGGGTAAGGTATAAATCCATTTCTTCACTCCAGCTGTGGCTATGAATTAAAAAGCAAAGTCGACTGGTGTCTATAGCCTTAGATGGCAACCAATGTAAGAGAAGAATAATTGTGAAATTGAAGCCATAGAGAAGACAATGGGAAACCACTCCGCTATATATCCAAAAAAAAGTCATGGAAAGACATGATCACCTATGTTTGAAGGATGGAAAAAAAAATTGTCTGTTATTGATGGTAATTAATTGCTATATTGTAGGAAATTTTTCCGGTTGCATGTGTGTGTGTGTGTGCCTGTGTATGCCTGGCAGAGACAGTGGAATTAACAAAACCCAAGACTCAAAATAACTGTTTAACAGCTTTTATTTGTGGTTGAAAGAAAGTTCCAAATAGTGGTAGGTTGCAAAAAAAGGAGTTGGATTTCCCAGTTAGCAAAGTTCTTCCTTTCAGTCAATGTTTTATAGAGAGAGATTTATCTGAGTGTGAAACTGCTAGGACTGGTATGAGTCTTCTCTGGCAAAGGTTGTGTGTAGTTTTTCATTTGGGTAGATATATCAAAGGGAGATTTCTCCACATGTTCCCACAAGGAATGAGAAATCTGAAGTCAAGCTGCCAGGACATGACCACGTTTCTGCTACAGCAAGAATTGAAAGTAACACTTTGAGCTGTACCTTGAAAGTAGTAACCTCTGAAAAGGAAAAGTAGAAAATAAGAGCTTGCCTTGAAAGTAGAGGCCTCTGAAAAGGAAAAGTAGAAAATAAGAGCTTGCCTTGAAGATAGAGGCTGCTGAAAATGAAAAAGAGTCAGAACCATGAACTCACATTCACATAGATTACACATGCAGCATCAGTGGAGTAGGATTATTATTAATATGAGTGGACTTTTTTTCAGGCTGGCCTGAGCTAATTTGCGTGCCTGACACAAGAAATTCTATTGTAAATCAAATTTTAAGTGTTATATTCTCCAGAAATGTGATACCAAAAACCTTATTATCCAATAAAGCCCTAGAGTTTTGTAATAAAGAACTTAATTTGTGGCTAAAGAAAACAGTATATATGCCTTACAAGACATCTTCATATAATCCTCAATTGAATGGGATAGCAGATAGGATGGTACAAACCATAAAGATAGGGTTAAAGGCATTTTTACAACAAAAAGAGAAAGTAGAAGTTCTTTTTGCCTAGACTATGTTTAAGTTATTGCACACAGAAAGGCTAGAGAGTTCATTAGCCTTAATGGGAAAACAAATCAGAGCTCCTTAACCATGTCACATTCTATGAATGAAAAAATTTGGTACAAGAAAAATAAAGAGACACTCACAGAGAAGACAAATTTTTAATGCAAAAGTGACACAACACAGCTGTAATAAGAAAAAATGGGAGTAGCTTACTAGACTATGCAGATTAAATAAGACCACAAAATGAATACGAGGAGGAAAGTGATGAAGAAATGTCCACAGATACCTCAAGTAATGATAGTGCTAAACAAAAATGAAACCTACCCTTGAAGAATGAAATGTCTGAAGATGAACATAGTGATTATCAAGAGTGACAATATGATTGGGAAAGTGTGGAAGAACAGTCAATGGATGAATACAGCCATGATAATGAGAGAAATCACGATAGATCAAGATCTCCCAGAGAAAGAAATACCTTAAGATCCCAGGAGAGAGAAAGAAACCCTGAAAATGAAATGACAGAAGAATCACAAGAAAAACAAAGAGCACAAACCTCCTTTGTTACAAGGAGATGTGGTGATATCGAGAATAACCAATTCACATTGCCAGAATACCCATGCTAGATAATGACTCCAGTTAGGTGGAGGAAATCTACTATGCATGAGCACTGAATAGGAACACAAAGGACTTAGGACTTCACAACAGAAGCATGAACTTGAACACTATGTTGTCATGTAAAATATTCAAAACCAGTCTTTTCTTGTTTCTCGTAACACAGAAGACTGAAAATGAAAAATGGTTCTTTGTAATGTAGAACATTGTCTTCCATAAAAAAGAAGAGGTGCCAAAAATACTGAGTAACTATGGATTGCTTCACATTTTATATGATGCGTTACTGGTTTTCGTATTTTTCGCATTCCAGCAATTACAGCAAAATTTATTTATGATGTACACCTACTTTATCTCTCTCAGTAACGAGTGATTTCTGTGTTGCTAAATTGAAATACATAATAAGAAAAAAATAAATATAACTGTGAAGAAAAACAGAGCAATGCTTGTAATGAAGTTTTATTGAATGCAGTTTGACCACTGCCAATATGTGAGTTGTGACCATTGCATTTGTAGCAGAGCAGTTCAAAGGGGAGACAACTATGGTTGCTTTCACCACAGTTACAAAAAGATATTTGATAACATTTAAAAGGCTAATGAGCAATAAAATATTTGAAGGAGCAAAAGTAATTGGAATACAAAGAGAAAAAATACAGACTATTAAGGCATAAAAGTATCTAAATTACTATCTTTAAGTAAAACATCAATTAATTGCAGAAGAAGTACATGAAAACTGACTTTTAACAATATTACTGTAATGAAAAACATGCAAATGTTTAACTTATAATGAAGTTTTTTCAATGCAATTTGACCACTGCTCATATGTAAGGTGCAATCATTTCTTTTATAATCAAGTAGTTCAAGAAGTTCTACAGAAGGATAATGAAAATTCTATGGATAGAGTAAATAAACAATAAGGAAATTTTAAAGAAAAATGGCAACAGAAAGAACACTTATACTCAGAATACAGAAGAAAGAGATGAAATTCCTTGGACACATAATGAGGACGGAAAGATTGGAAAAGTTAACCCTCACAGGGCATATTGATGGTTGGAGAAATAGGAGAAGGCAGCAAGCCACTTACCTGATGAGCTTGTGTGAATGGATAGTAGAACTGGGGGCAGAAGCCTTAGCAAAGGAGAAAAACTGCTAAGAGCTACACAAGATGTTGTAGAGAGCCTTGATCACCTACCTCCTGAAGGAACACAGCACATTAAGTTATTTGAGGGGGAGACAACTATGGTTGCATTCATCACAATACCTTTTAGAATGCACTTAAAATACTCATATTTTGAAGTTAGGTGATTCATATTTATTTAAGTAAAATAATTTTTAATGCATTGAAAAATAATTTACTCTATCAAAATATTCCACTTGGGGCTCTGTACTTTTTTCAAGTTGGAAGCAAGTCATTTATTCCTAAAAGGTTCTTCCTTTAATGAATTGGTTAATTCATTAAAAATTTCTTCAATTTTTTTCCCTGCAATGATGTGGTCTAGATACTTGAAAAACAAAAGCATCTGTAAGAGGTCGGGTGGAAAGGTAGGGTGCATAACTTTAATCCTGAAAGAGTATGGTTGAGATACTCAAAAAAATATGTAAGAGATCATGTGAATTGGTGAGTTGCATAAAATTTGAATTCTTCAACAGAAAAGAGGAATGTCATTTTGGTTGCCTGGCAAGATGCAGTAAAACTGACTTG
Organism: Acanthosepion lycidas; assembly: GCA_963932145.1. Lineage (NCBI taxonomy): Eukaryota > Metazoa > Mollusca > Cephalopoda > Sepiida > Sepiidae > Acanthosepion > Acanthosepion lycidas. The sequence continues at coordinate 6,322,619 of OZ010581.1, forward strand.
ATTTTTTTTTGAGTTTCAAATAAATCATTCCATCATATATTTTGATTGTTTAGCCTGTTTAAAAGAAGTTATGCTTTACCATGTTTCATCAAACATTCATTTTTTATCTTCCAACGGTTGGTGATACAGTTTCAACTTCCACATCCAAACATTTTCAATATATTATAAAACACATTTTCATCATCTTATACGGATGCAAAAATGGATCCATTTTCACATTTCATTAATGTTAGCCATATCATGTCTAACTTTTTGTTTCTCATTCATTTCAAATGTAACGGATTTATCGAACATATTCTTTTGTTACTAATTGCTCTGAAAATATTTCAAATAAATTCTAATTGATATATTAACGTTTGTTGTGAGTTGGGTGACACTGTTGGGACATTTCCTACCATCACCTTGACATCTTCATAACTGACTGACAAAAACGACCATCTTTTCCTCTGTTTTTCTCAAAATCTCTCTTTGTAAGATTCTTACTATTGGTTCTACAAAAGTGAAATTTATACTAACTTCCATTTTGGCCCAACATTAACTCACACAGTTACAAAATGCAACAATCAGTAGGTGAAAATGTCTTGCTATTTCCATATAAAAATGTTGTTTTTAAAGAAGAATGAAATTTCATAAAATTCTTACAGAATAAAATTTTTTTTTAGAATAAGATATTGATTAAAAATATCGTCATTTTTTAAAAAGAAAAAACAGAGCAAATATCACATTTAAAATAAAATTAAAGTTTTTATGTTAAACTATCTTGGTTTCTATCTAAGTCTATCTTTAGCTCTGTTCACTCTTTTCACTGATGTCAGGTAAACTTCAGAAAATTTCTCATGGAATTCTTTGTTTCATTCAGGCAAATATCTTGTTCTTTCTCTCTCTTTGTTGATATATCCAGAGTATACTTTTAAGGAATTGAAATTATACACTATTATTTGTTACATATAAACATTAAATTTTGTTTTTTAGGACATCAACAATAATGTGCCTCGTTTTCAAAAGTCTCAGTATAAAACACATATTTTTGAGAATTCAACTGTTGGGTCGACGATTTTAAAGTAAGTCTCCTTTTCTTTCTTTCTTTATGTTCAAGATTGTATAAGGAATAAAGATTGGGGGGGGGCAGCAAAAGAAGAGAATGAGTAAAAGAATGAAAGAGAGGAATGACAAACATTAAAAAAAAATAGGAAAAAGAAGAAAAAAGAATGTAAAGTAAATAAAATAGAATTGAGAAATAAAGAGAAAAATGGAGGAGAGGGCAAGATTGAAGCAAAAAACAAACTGAAGGAGAAAAAAATGAAAATAAGAAGTCTAAAGAAAATTGTTGCAAAGGAACAGGAAGAGAAAAAGAAGCTGGAAATCAAAATACTGAAAGAAAGAAAGAAAAAAAGAAAGAAAGAAAGTTAGTTAGTTTGAAAGAAAGTTAGTTAGTTTGAAAGAAAGTTAGTTTGAAAGAAAGAAAGTTAGTTAGTTTGAAAGAAAGTTAGTTTGAAAGAAAGAAAGTTAGTTTGAAAGAAAGAAAGTTAGTTTGAAAGAAATAAAGTTAGTTTGAAAGAAATAAAGTTAGTTTGAAAGAAAGAAAGTTAGTTTGAAAGAAAGAAAGAAAGTTAGTTTGAAAGAAAGTTAGTTAGTTTGAAAGAAAGAAATATTGAGATAAAATTAAAAGAAAAATTAGAGAAAGGATCAGGGAGAGAGAGAGAAAGTTTGAAAGTAAAGGTTAGATGAAGAAATAAAGAAAGGAAAGAAAGATAAGAAAGAAAAGAAAGAAAGGAAAGAAAGAAAAAAAGAGAAAAGAAAGAAAGAGATATATTAAGATAAAATCAAAAATGAAAAGGGCAGGGAGGGAGAGAGAGAGAGTTTAAAAGTAAAGGTTGGATGAAGATTTAAGTTTAGATGAAGAAAGAAAGAAAAAAAAGAAAGAAAGAAAGAAAGAAAGAGAAATATTAAGATAAAATCAAAAGAAAAAAAGAAATGAAAGAAGCAGGGAGGGAGAAAGAGAGAGTTTAAAAGTGAAGGTTAGATGAAGACTACATGAAAGACAATGTGAAACACAACACAGAAAGTTGAAAGAGTAAAAAAACAAGATGAAACAAAACTGTAAAAACTTGGTTAAATGATAAAAAGAAAAAAATCCCAAAGATTTTCAAGAGATAAAATATCAGAAAACGTTTATAAAACCATATTCTTCTAGCAAGTTATTTGGTTAAAAAAGCTTCATTTTTCTTCTTTGCCAGAGTGAATGTCTCGGATGATGATGTTGCAGAAGAGAATAAGAGAACCGAATTCTCCATTGTTGACTGGAACCCCCAAAATCCATTTTTTATCAATGCCAACACTGGAGTTATTTCCCTTTGGAGAAATCTAGATGCAGATGGAACTCAAAATAAAACTTTCTCTTTCAAAGTAAGTATTTTTATTGCTAAAGAAATTTAACTAAATGCTGTAGACCAGTTGAAAATTCTTCTCCAACTCTCTCTTATTGCTACATTTGTCATAAGAACACATATTTCAGGTAAGTGCCTAACTCTCTTACTCACTTCAGACCTCAATATATATACATATACATATATATATATATATATATATATATATATATATATATATATACCCGAGTATAGGATTGGTGTATTAACACCATCACTTGATAAGACACCAGAAGTGTTGAAACAAAATGGCTATTTTTGTAGTGATTTTATAACATTTTTATGTTATAATTTTCGAATAAATGATTAAGGTTATATATATATATATATATAAAAGGCAGGATATGTATGTGTATGTGTGTGTGTGTAATGAATGCACGGCTGCAATTTTCAATGGATTTGAACCAAAATTTACATGTACATGCTCCAAGTTAGCAGGAAGGCCAAGACCAACTTTGCATTTCTCAACTCCCATCGATAGTGGAAATAATAAATTTTTTCATGCTTCTATGACAGTTTTCATGTAGTTCGCAGCCATTTTGTACTGGCTAGAGTGAGAGGCAATAGCTGGCTGCCACGAATAGGCAGGAAGATTCTATTGGCCAGCATGAGAGCCAACAGCTGACTGACATGAATGCTAACTAGCATGCTAGCATGTAAAAAAATCGATAGCTGCATTCGTCACAAGTGGGAAAAATTTAAATCTGCATGGTACTTTACTCCAATTGGTTCATTCGCTTGCTTAAACTCAACGTTGATTCTGATTCCGCAGAACAGGGTTGGGTGTGAAAAAGTAATTGTTGTTAACATTCTTTTTTCATTCAGTTTTTCCAGTTACAAGTCCTTTTTTTAAAGCTGATCGTTTTGTGTTCATTTTGTTTAGTTCTTTTTTCGTAACGGATTTAATGTTTAGTATAGAGCTTAGAAAAAATTTGCAATGTGAGATAGGCAAGAAGTAAGGCATGTAGTAACATCAGCATGGCAAAGGGCACTCCTTTAAAAGCAAGGAAGGGCAAAAATATTTTAAGTCAAGTGATAGCAATTGCTCTATGAGTCTTATGATTTTTGAATCAATCATGGGCAATGCCGGGCCATGCTGCTAGTATATATATATATATATATATATATATATCCAATGCAATGAGAATGAAAGTAATATATAAATTCCAACAAATGTTCACAGCATTAATTCAAAAGAGGGCTCGATACCGATAGTAGAGTGATAATTCTTTATTTATTATAATTTTATCATATAGACAAAACTATTTTACTCACTACAAAGATGTAACTTTGTAGTGAGTAAAATGGTTTTGTCTATATGATAAAATTATAATAAATAATATATATATATATATATATATATATATATATGTATGTAAGCAAATATATGGATATAGATCCGACAGTATGAAGAAAAATATACGGAAAAAACAAACAAAAATCCTAATATGCAATTATGCTGTTTTAATGTTAATATAATGTTAACGTCGAACGTTTCAGTCTAATAGACCATCTTCAGGACATATTCATAAAACATAATTAACATTAGACCATATTCAATTCAACATGAAAAAGACAATGGACATAAGAGCAAGACGAATTGAATATGGTCTAATGTTAATTATGTTTTATGAATATATATGGTTCCGCCAGCCCTCATTCACCATGCCATATACACAATGGCCATGCCATGTACTCCTCATTTCCTTTGTATTCCATGAATAAGGAGGAAGTTCCACTTGGACAACTTTTTCCTATGAACTGCTGCTTTGTGGAACAGACTCCTGGCAGGATATTTTTCCTATGTAACTTTATGTACTTCACTTCTTGCCTTTTATTATGCCCATAAAACACAGCACAGTAATTCTCTATCTTGAGGGGTTCTTGGGCCTTGGATTGGGGGAACATTTAAAAAACTTTGTTAAGGAAAGTATACACAGCAAAGATTCTAAGTTAACAACTCAAGTTATCTAATCATAATTCAAATCATCATCAACAACAGCATAGTCTAGTTAACTAGGAAATAAAAATTTTGTGCTATGAAAAACAATGTAATTTCCAATTATACTTGCCTTTCCTCAGGGTATATTTCTAAAATGAACACTATGGCAAGAATCTAAACGCAGTCTGCCAATTCCTTTTACTCTGATGTTACACCAGTCACAGCAACTCATAACTCATAATTATAATTGTTGAGAAAATATTTTAAAATAATTATTAGGTTGGTGCAAAAATAATGACGTAATAATGTCGTTTTTTGACGTTAAAAAATACGTCAAAAAACAACATTATTACGTCATTATTTTTGCACCAACCTAATATTAAGCCCTTATCAAAATTATATTAAAACAGATTTGGTTAAAATATATAAAACTCATTTAGGTTCTGGAGATTAAATTTTGCAGATTGAGTCAATATGTCTTCTTACTTTCTTTTTCCCCTTTTTTTCTCGTTTTTTTCTTCTTTCTTCCCCGTATATTTTCTTGTTTATTTTTTTTCTATTCCTTTTTTGCTTTTGAATTTTCTTTGGCTTTTCTTTTAAATTTTAATTTCATTTTTCTTTTTCCTTCTAGTTTTTCCTTTTTCTTTTCTTAATGCTTTGTTTTTTCTATTTTTCCTTTTTCTTTTTCACTTTTCTTTACTTTCTTATTTTCCTCTTTATTTCTTTCCTTTTCCTGTTTTTATTTTTTCACATCTTTTTCTTTTTGTTAGGTCAGAGCTGAGAATACAAGAAGAATGGATCATTCTGTGAAAGGCCAAAACTTTACAGAGGCTTCGGTGAACATTCAAGTCGATAACGTTAATGATAATTCACCAAAATTTATTCAAAGTAACTAAAAATTTTAATTTTTTTGTTGAATGTGGAATATTTCATAATTTACCTTTATTTGGTGATGTTGATAAGAACCCATTGGATGATTAATGCAAAAACTGAGAATTTTCCATCATTACAATTCTATAGTGAATTGTAATTACAATTCTATAGTGAATTGAAATTATTAATGGGTTCATTTGCCTCTACACAAACCTGTTATGATTGCCATGTTTGATAGAGTATAAGTGTCATCTTTTAAGTTTAATATTACAATATTATTGATTCAAGTTCAAGTAAATTATTGAGTTTGGCTAGGCTCAAGTACATTATTGAGGTAATCTAAAGTACATTATTGAGGCTAGGCTCAAGTACATTATTGAGGTAATCTCGGCTCAAGTACATTATTGAGGCAATCTAGGCTCAAGTACATTATTGAGGCTAGGCTCAAGTACATTATTGAGGTAATCTAGGCTCAAGTACATTAATGAGGTTAGGCTCAAGTACATAATTGAAGTAATCTAGGCTCAAGTACATTATTGAGGCTAGGCTCAAGTACATTATTGAGTTAAGCTAGGCTACTGGTTCATCTAGTACTGGTTCATCTTCATTTGGGAACACAATGCATGTATTTTAATAGACTTAAGTCACTTCCTCATTTTTCACACTTCTAAACTTATAAAATGAATATACAAACTAAGTCATTACCTCTACTTTCACACAAATAACCTTAGGAAGGGTATGAGTTCATCTCTTCCCTCCCCTAGCTATGGGTTAAATAGTAGGACAGCTGGACTTTCTGTTCATAATCTAGTAGAATGACAACTCTGAATTCAAATCCAGCCACACAAACACATAATGTGCAGATACTATGCCTCTATGGCCATATCACATTGAAACACCAGTTCTAATACAATCACTGAAGTTAAGCAAAGTCAAACCTGATCAGTACCTAGATGGGTGATGGCTTGGGAATAACAGATGCTTTAAGCTTGAGAGTGCAGGTGATATAATGGATAATGTCTCATAACTGTTAATCAGAAGGCTGAGTTCCAGTTTCAGTCAAGTTCATTATATTCTCTTACATGCCATTGGGAAAGGGTATGAATTAACCTATTCTCCTCTTAGCTATTGTTTAATTAGAAAAACTAAATCACTACTTGTATCACTAAATCATTAGTATCTTGGATAACTTTGTATTGCTAAATCATTATTATCTCTAAAAAAAATTCTTACAATCTAAGTATATTTTCTGGCTTCAAATAACCTGCAAAAGGTCAATAAGCCATAAAAATGGATCAATCACTATGTCTGTAAACCATAGACAATAGAGGATTTCAATTATGGATGATCTTGAATGGAGAATGATTTCCCAAAATGTTGTTGACACTAACAAACATAAAGGCACAAGGAAGGAAGGAAGGAAGGAAGGAAGGAAGCATGGAAGGAAGGAAGGAAGGAAGGAAGGAAGAATGGAAGAAAGGAAGGATGGATGTATGGAAGGAAGGAAGGAAGGAAGGAAGGAAGGAAGGAAGGAAGGAATGAATGGATGGATGGATGGATGGATGGATGGAAAGAAGGAAGGAAGAAAAGAAGGAAGGATGGAAGGATGGACGGATGGAAGGAAGGAAGAATGGATGGATGGATGGAAAGAAGGAAGGAAGGATGGATGGATGGATGGAAGGAAGGAAGGAAGGATGAATGAATGGATGGATGGATGGAAAGAAGGAAGGAAGGAAAGAAGGAAGGAAGGATGGAGGGATGGATGGATGGATGGAAGGAAGGAAGAAAGGATGGATGGATGGATGGATGGATGGAAGGAAGGACGGAAGGAAGGATGGATGGAGGGATGGAAGGAAGGATGGATGGATGGATGGATGGAAGGAAGGAAGGATGGATTGATTGATGGAT
>OZ010581.1:6334767-6579767 GCA_963932145.1 Acanthosepion lycidas
GTAATTTTTTAAAAATGTCTTGCTGGTAATTTCAATACAAAAAATTATTGTTTGTAAATTTTTTTTATGAAAATATATTGTTGGTAATTTTTTTAGAAAATATATTGTTGGTAATTTTACTATAAAAAAGTATTTTTATACTTTTTAGTATTGTCATTTTCTTATAAAAATATATTGCTGGTAATTTTATAAAAATGTACTGTTGATTTTTATTTGCATTTCACTTTTTCCCCATAGTTAAATAATAATTAAAAGGTGGTTCCATACTTTTCAAAATCTCAAATTTCCCAATCAGAGGCTTTGCTGTTGGATGTAGTTTATTGTAATAATTAGAACATAATTGTTTGTGACTAAATCATTTGTGATTTCAAATTTATGAATACAATATAAAAGAACATTTTAAATTTGAAACTATTCATGATTTTATGTTGTTTATTAAATATCATATTTCCAAGCATTCAAGAAACTATTCTCATAATAACATTCAATAATTTACCCTGCTTATGAGCTATAGTTTGCTTTTTTATTTTAATTGATTTTTTTTATTTATTTCATTTTCAAAATTTTTCAAGTAAATTTGGGGTGTTTTTTTGATGTAACAGAATAACCTGTCACCCCCATGAGTGACTACAATATTAGTAGTAACTAGCTATAAGTATCTTTAAGTCAACGGACTGCAGAGACTAGCTGGGATCTGTTGAGTACAACTCAAACTTAATGCGAGAACTACCGACCTTCCAATAGTAGCACTCACTACTGGATTGACTTGCAACGACCTTGTGTTACCTTTATTCTTATTGTACTGGTTAATTACAATAAATCTTTACTTATTTAATCCACCTTGATTTTTCAAGTATATATTCCCTATTAGCACAGAATATAATCGTTTTTGAGACCAGAGAGTCTTTGACGTTGTAAAATATGGTAATTTATTGTTAATAAAGTTGTGACATATATCTTCTTCCATTCTTATTTGCCAAACAAATAAGTATCTTCTTTTACTTGCTGTGTACCTTCAAGAACAGTCATGGCTCTCTACAACTTCCTACCTTTTGTTGACCTTAGCCATGTTTATTTTTACTATCCCTTCCAGTCCATTCTGCCATCCAAACTCATTAGTAAGGTTGCTTGCTGCTTCCTTCTGTCCCTCTTGCCTTCAATATCCCCTGTGAGTGTCAAATTTTCCAAGCCTTCCTTCCTCATTATGTTCAACTGTCAAGTGTCTTTTCTCCTAAAAACTTCCTTGGTGTTCACATTTTCCATACATTATATTCCCAGAAACCACTGTAGAACAACATTTCTCTCACTTTCTTTATGAAATTGTCAAGCATTCATTGTCATGGAGGGAGATTGTGATTACATGACAGTTCAACACTCTTTTCTGTATCTACTGATATTAAACAGAAAAAGGTTATAATCTATTCATTACTTGCAAATGAATCGTGACATGTTCTTCCCACTCCATATACATACTCACACTCAATCATGCCTACACACAGTCGTACACACTCACATACCTACACAGTCATACATACGCTCATACATGCATGCCTACAATCATATATACACTCATACATGCACTGATAAACACATGCCTACAGTCATATATGCTCTCATACATACTCATACACATATTCATACATGCACACCTACACACTCATACATGCACTCATAAACACGCAGCTACAGTCATACATGCCCTCATACACACACACACTCATACATGCATGCCTACAGTCATATATGCACTTATACACACCCATACATGTATTCATACATGCACACCTATGCACTCATACATTCACAGCTACAGTCATACATGCTCTCATACACACACAGTCATACATACACTCATACATGCATGCCTACAGTCATATATGCACTCATACACACCCATATATGTACTCATACATGCACACCTACACACTCATATATGCACATACATTCACAGCTATAGTCATACATGCTCTTATACACACTTACCTAAACAGTCATACATACACTCATATACACATGCCTACATGCACTCATACATGCATTCATATTCGCACGCATACACTGGCCACACACATTCAAGAATGGCAAATCCCTACATAATTCTCACCTCACAAATGGCATCAAAATAAAAAGTTTCTATTTCTTTCTGCTTCCTAGATGTCTATCTGTTTCAAGTAAACGAGACAGCACACCTAAAACAGGCACTTTTTCAAATTTCGGCCACTGATATAGACAACGATAACATCATTTATTCCTTAGCAGGAGATCATGTAAGTATTGTCAATGTTTCTTGTTTAAGCAAGTATGTAAGAAAGTTACATTTAATTTAACCTTTTGTTAGAACTGTCGGGAGCTGCAGATGGTTTAATGGTCAGCAAATCAGAATGAGAAATTAGAGAGCCAACTTCAAATTCAAGTGCTTACATTCCCTTTCATGCAAATATCTTTGGAAAAGGTATGAATCCATTTCTGTTTCCCTTATCTAGTAGGGCAAACTGGGCTCATGCCTGGCTGTATTTGGAAACCAGTCAAGGAGAAAAACAACTCTGAATTTAAAACCAGTTGGACTAGTGACTCTATCCTGTAAAATCCTTGCTTTGGAAACTACAGTAGCAGCAACCTAGCATGTTGAGAGTTGTGGCTCCATACTCTTGGCAGCAGGGTCAGTGGAATGGTCGTGTAACCCCCACCAGTTCCATGATACAGGGCCCCTCACTCTACTACATCTCAAATTTCATATGATAGTATTCATATAAAATACATATTTTTGTAACCTAATTATGCACAATAATGTATCTTATGCAATATAAGTGAACAATTCAACTAGAAAAATTTAAAATAAATACATTATATCTAAATACAAATTAGAGACATGTCATAATAGGTCATTCCATCTTAAATAAATCAACAATGTTTTGCAGCAACTTGAGATTTTTTAACAACTTGAGATTTTTTGTGTTAAAAAATTAATAATTTTAACACATTCAACATTATGGATAAAAAAAATAGTGAATTTTATATCAGTTTTTTTTTTCAAATCAAATTCAAGGATTTGGACCCCCCAACCCCGCCAAAAAAACCCTAGAATTATGTCAAAATCCATGAAAAGTTTTCATCCTTTAATTGTCATGTTTATAACGTATATAAATCTGATGTATATAAATGTAATGTATATAAATGTAGTTAAAAAAAGAAAATGTCAATAAGATAGTGAGGGTCACCAGGAGACCCCCAATCAAGCACCCCTCCCGGGTGGGGGAGACAGGTGTAGTACATGAGGGAGTCTACAGGACTTGAGTGAATGAATAGTACTCTAGAGAATTGTGATGGTATCAGTATCATAAGATATTCAAATGCCACATTTATTAGGTTGGTGCAAAAATACGTTTTCTCACATAGTAACATATGTGAGAAAACGACATTATTTTTGCACCAACCTAATAGAATACTATAGATCTATCATATATTTCTTAATTCTCCAGTTATATTTTGTCATGGGGGTTCTTTCTAGATTTTATGTGATAAATAAAGATGAAAGAAAAAAATTATTTTGAAAATTCAAGTTAAAAGACCAGCATTTAAAAATGAATTTGTAAGTTTTGAAAGTTCAAATATGTAAAAATAAGTTTCATTTTATTTTCAGTAAACAAATAAAACTGCTTGTAATTTACACAAATATTATGACTAAGACCAAAATCTCCTTTTACTTGACCGCGCTATTCAGACACACTATTTGACTAATCATGAAAATTTGACTTGCCACACACTAAATATTAAGGAAAAAAACTTTGTGGAGTTGGAACAGGGTGCTGGCCTTGGTTCATCATTTAGTTGCCTGAGAAAGCAAAATGGTGGTTTGAGATGATTAAAAATTAGAAATGAATTGTGAAAACTCCCAAAAGGATATGTTAAATAATTAAGAGGAAGGTGAGAAAAGAAACAGAGAATTAAAGTTTAATTAAACATATAAAATGAAGTCAATAATGGATTGAGAGAGTTGGACCCCAGAACAAATTTGGTGAAAAGTCATTAACCTTGAAATTTCTCCAAGGTGATCTTCTCTCTGTGACAAGGAAAAATATCTGCTTAAATTTCCAAGATGAAATCTGATCCAAGAGACTTAAGTTTGGTCTGTTTTGTTATACAGCATATGAACCTCACTGAGTTATTTAATGCCGACAAGATTTTTATTGCTGGTAATATTTTTTCCAAAAATGTATTGCTGCTAATATATTTTTTTTCCAAAAATGTATTGCTGGTAATTTTTTTTTTCCCAAAAAAATGTATTACTGGTAACATTTTTTTCTTCAAAAATTTATTGCTGGTAATAATTTTTTACAAAACTGTATTGCTGGTATTAAAACCTATTTTCACACTTTCATAGTGTTTTGACCCCAATTTGGGGGTTAACTATTTGCCCATAGCTGAGACCCTAACAGGTGCTACCACCACAGTTCATGGTGGACCTGGGAACACCAACAATTAAAAGGTGGTTCCAAGCTCCTCAAGACCTCGTGATCAGAGGCCTTGCTGTTTATCGTCTTACCCAGGATGTCAAGAAACTTAAGTTCTTAATGTTACAATACTAAGCTATAAGGCATTTCTGATTAAAAGTTGGAAAAATAGTTTGTTTTTTTTTGGTTGGGACCATGTGTTTCTTTTCTTTTTTGGGTGATAGGTATGCTGAGATAATCCAGGAAAAGGTGGAAATTTTTACATACATCAATGTCAAGCTGTGACGTGATGCAATCAGAGGGTTGTTGTTATATGTTGATAGGAATGGATGGTTTGTAGATGTCTGTTTATGGCTGCATGAATAACATGACCACACGATTTATATTTGACATAAAATACCACAAAGCATGAAATACAAGAAGGAACAAAAATGGTTTTAAAAACATAACATTTTTTTGTATTTATTTGTCTATACTGATGTACATGCTTAGAAGTTAAAGATCTGTTGGAGTTATGTCCCTTAGACTGGAAATATTTTTATCTGAATTCACAAAAGTTGAATTAATTATAAAGCTGAGAAATGCTGAATAAACTGTAGCTTTAGAAGAATGTTTCAAAGAGAAAAGTTCTTGTTGCATATTTGGAAATGTTCTGTATGTTTGTAATGTAGTTTGGAAAAGTTTTTACGTACGTGCTTATGTGAATATGCTTTTAAGGTCTGACCGTCCATGGTCTCTAGACGAGAATCCTTTTTTGGGACTACGTCTTGCAACAAGAAGAGAGAGAAGAGAGAAAAGAAAAAGCAGCAAGCTTGTGTCTGCTATTTATAGATAATGTAATCACGTGACAGGCTCACAGCAAATTGGCAGGAAAACTTGACTTGGTCACGCACTGGAAAAATATTTTTACGTGGGTGAATTGCAATGCCCACTTGTGTGTTTATTGACCGATTAGAAGTTGATATTTCCTGAAAATATTTACTACGCTCAGTAGGCTCTCTGATTCACTTTTTTTGCACAAAATTGTACAAAATTCAATATTTATAAGAAAGTGGTAGTGGGATGCTAAAGGGTGGATCGCTTATATAAACTGGAGAAGCATTTGATTTTGTTAATCACCAGGAGTTCTCAAGACAAGAAAATCCACATCACTCAAAGACAAGAGCATACATGTATTCTGTAGATGGAATGGACAAACAAACACAAAAGAGATGGGATTGATGCAGACTCACTGTGAGTCATAAAAATGCCTAATATTACAATTATCAATTGTAATAGTCAATGTCAAATAGGGGAGAATTAAAGAAAAGGAAAAAGTAAAAACTGCTTTAATTTGGTAAAAGTAGAGAATGAATCCAAGGCTTCAAAATCAAAATGTAGATAACGTATGTTTGTGTAATCTTCCCTCCTAACAAATTATTAATTTTTCTGAAGTAGTCACTTGTCTTGAAAAGATTTTCCACCTAGGTTTGACATTGAGGACCGAAACAAGTCACTATGTTCCCCAGAAGAATTTAATACCTCCTCCTTGGAAGACACAACAAACCACTAGGTGATCGCCTCTGAAAAACAGATTCACTTCAAAAAATGTGAGATGGACCAGAACAGCCAACAAATATACATATTCATACATGGCCTGCCAGACAGACCAGACAAGAGAACAGCCTTGTATGTCTTTGCTCCCCAGCCCCACAGTTCACACCAGATAACCCAAGAGTATTTCATTGATGTCTGTTTTGAATCCATGTATATCAGTTTATAGGATGTTTATTTAATCTATAGTACTAACAGATGGTTAATATAACTACCACTATCACAAGTTCCATAACCTATTAGAGTTGTGAAGCCACCGTACATACTGCAGATATAAATAGTCTGACAGGGGCTAACTCTCATCAGTCTGGTTCTGAAAACAGAGTTTTTTTTTTTTTCAACTAAACTCTCCTTCAAGGCAAGAGAGCTCAGTCAGTTCTGCTGTTTGCTAGGCTTATTAAAATATCAATAAAGTTTATTCATTTTCTTCTTTTTTTAGACTCCCTTTGATATTAATACATCAACTGGAGATATTTCATTATCCAAAAATTTAGATTATGAAAAGGAATCTATGTACAATTTTTCTGTCTTGGCAACTGATGATGGACAACCTCAAAGATCTGCGTAAGTAAACATTTTTACAGTAAATTTGATTTGTCTCTTTTCAAAATCAATTCCTTTGCTTACAATGCCCCAAATTTCAGCGGTAATCAACAACCACAGTACACTTGTTGGTATTAGTTCTCCCCTAAGCTTAGCTTGAGGCCACAATGAACTCAGTGGAGCACATACTTGTAGGATTAACACACTTGTTTGCCAAAGAATTTCTTTTAATAACCACTAAAAAGCATAGCTAAAGCAGTATATAAATACCATATTTTCTGGCTTACAAGATGCACTATTTTCCTGAAAAATATGTGTGCATCTTTTATGACAAATGTAAGGCAATGCCCAGGCTCAAGTAAGCTTGGATGGTCACCTAATTGGCTTGACTGATAGGGACGTGGATTTGTATATTGAGTCATTACACTATAATTTTGTGTCTCTATCTAATTCAGCTTCTTATATGATGTAATCTCAGTACTTAGCTGTTACAAGTATTTCCTTCCTGGAGCCAAGACATAAGCTTAAACATTCTCTGTTTACTAGCAGAGGCAGGAGCCTTTCTGCTCTTGACTAGTATGTCTTTGCCATACAAACAAAATCGAATGAGTGATTAATGTAAACAATACATGGCACCAGTATGTGAGGGACACATGGTGAATGTCTTGTTGTATGAGAATGACATTTTTACTCTTAGAAATTTATTTCCAATATTAGGGTGTCTTCTAAGCCACAGCATCTTGTATGCTGGAAAATACAGTAAACAAAAAAAAGATCTTTTTTTTTTCTTAGAAATAACATGCATCTTGTTTCTCCTCTAGGGAGCCTTTTGAATCTAATATTGCACTAGACACAACACAGTATTGTACACAGCATACAAATGACTTATGCTTGCTTGACTCCACTCATATCTAGGAGTAGGTAGGCTTTCCTACCGCCCGGTCAACACTCCTCCCCCTTCTCTTGGACATGAGTAGAGGCTTACGCTTTGTTTCTTATTTAGGAAGGGGTTCCCAGTACTCTCTCTCTCTCTCTCTGGCCTCTGTATTAGTGCAGCTCTGTTTCTCCTGTGATGTGTGCAGTCTGTGGCATTACCTCTTCATTCTGAGGGTACACGGTTGACAGTTCTGTGGTTGCTGTTTCTGACTGGTAGTTAGGAGCCCTAACTCTTGCGTAGCGTCTTGAGTGGGTGCTCTGATCAACAGTTGTATAATACCGGGGTGTTTGTAGTGCCATGTCGTGCATGGAAAGGTGTCCCTGCAGTCACCTCCGGTGGGCAACCCTGAGGCCACATTAAGATGCAGGCTGTGCCAACTCCTCTCTGCTCATGTCACGGTCAATAGCTGTCTGCTTCTTTTACTTTGGGCCTTCTCATCTTCCAACCAAAATTCCACATGACTTACAAAGACCGAAAAATTAACCCTATACCAGCCACTCATAAATCACCTAAACCCCTCAACATTTTATTCTCCAACATCTGTGGCATTAGAACAAACTTCTGCAGTATGGAATCTTTCCTCACTGCAAACTGCCCAGATATACTGGCCCTCTGTGAGACCAACCTTGTCTCGTCTATCCCCTCCTCTGATCTCTTGATCACAGCCTACCTTCCTCTCCTCAGAAAAGACTCTCTAACCCACATGCACGGTCTTGGTGTCTACGTCAAGGACCATCTCCCTCTGGCCAGAGAGTTCTCTCTTGAATCGCCAGACCAGTCATACATGTGTCTCCGACTATCTCTTCTCAATGCAGTAAGCTATCTCTTCTTTCTTTACCGCTCTCCATCCTCTCAAGACTGTGGGATACTCAATAACATTTCTGACAACATAGACAAGGCTCTCTCCCTCCACCCGTTTGCTCACATATTTGTGTTTGGCGACTTTAACACCCATCATACCCATCATGGCTTAAGAATGCTACTACTGACCACACAGGCATTCAAACGCTCAATTTTTCAGTC
This sequence comes from Acanthosepion lycidas, assembly GCA_963932145.1. NCBI lineage: Eukaryota > Metazoa > Mollusca > Cephalopoda > Sepiida > Sepiidae > Acanthosepion > Acanthosepion lycidas. The sequence goes on from OZ010581.1 coordinate 6,343,315, forward strand.
TCTCAATCCCTCACGCGGATAGTTAACTACCCCACTCGTTTTGCCTTCAACCGGGAAGGTAAAGCCTCTCTTCTCGATCTGTGTTTTACCTTCATCCCCGAGTCTTGCAGCACCACGCAACTTTGCCCTCTTGGTAACTCTGATCATGCAGTAGTATCTGTTAACATCTCCTTCAACCCCACTCCCTGCAAAGAACCTCCTAACACTAGAACTTCATTCTACTATCAATGAGCTGACTGGGACGCGTTCCGTGATTTCCTCCACGATGTCCCCTAGGATAATGTCTTTACGCTCCCCATCCAAGAATGTGCTTCTGAGGTCTCATCCTGGGTTAAAGCTTGAATCAACGCTTTCATCCCCTCAAGGAAATATAGGCTCAAGTCGCGCTCCTCCCCCTGGTTCTCCGCTGCTTGCTCAGCCGCCATCGCCCATAGGAACCATTTCTTTCACCTATTCCGTAGCGACATTTCTGACTGCAATAGACGTCTCTTTGCCTCCACCTGTAATGAGTGTAAGCGTGTCCTCAATGATGCTAAGTCACTATTTGCTGCTCGGATGAAGGAGCGTATTGCATCTCGCAAATTTGGCTCCAAAGATTATTGGCGTCTCTGCAAGAGCGTATTGAACAATTGCAAACACTCTATGCCTCCTTTGTTCAACCAGTTCAAAGTCCTGACCTCCTCTGCCAACAAGGCTGAATGCTTTGCTCAGAAATTTTCATTCAACTCGACACTCGACTCTTCCGGTGTACCCATACCTGACTTCCCTCTTAGAACTGAGGCCCTATTGAGTGGGTTACATATAACCCCGTCTTTGGTATTGTGCATTATCTCTAATTTAGACCCAAACGAGGCTAGTGGTGGAGATGGGATACCAGCCATTGTCTTGAAGAAATGCGTGCCTGAACTAGCGCCCACCCTTTCTAAACTATACAACTACTGCCTCAAGGAATCTTGTTTTCCTGACTGCTGGAAGTCCTCTTCAATTGTTCCTGTCTTCAAGATCTCTGGCGACCCCTCTGACCCTTCTAACTACCGTCCTATCAGTCTCCTACACCTCTTCGGCAAAGTCTTCGAAGCCCTAATCAATACCGAGGTGGTTAACCACCTCACATCCCATAATCTGCTCTCAGACAAGCAATATGGCTTCCACTGATCTACAGCTGATGTGTTTACGGCCATCACTGAAACTGTCTACCGAGCTATTTAAAATAACGGGGAAAATCGTGCCATGGCACTATACATCTCCAAAGCATTTGATAGGGTTTGGCATGCCGGCCTTCTTCGCAAGCTCCAGGGTTATGGCATTACAGGTCGATTGTTTGACCTAATACAATCATTCCTGTCAAACCGTGAATTGAAGGTCGTTCTCAACAGATTCTCCTCCAGTTCCTATCCCACGATTGCAGGTGTTCCTCAAGGCGCCATCCTAGGCCCCATTCTATTCCTTATCTATATAAATGACCTTCCTGATGCCATAAATTCCCAAGTTGGCATCTACACGGATGACACCACAATTTATTCCTGCCTCAAAAACAAATCTAGTCTCACTGACAAAACTAACCTGGCTATGCGTCTTGAAAAGGACCTCCAATCAGTTGTGAACTGGGCAGGAATTGGCTGGTCAACTTTAATGCTTCAAAAACAAAACTGCTCTTTATTAATCACCACAGAGATCCTTCCCTGCCCTCCATTAGAATGTCTAACGCTCAACTTCTCGAGAGCAACTCTCTGCGGCTGCTTGGCCTCACGTTGACTTCTGACCTGAGATGGAATAAATACATTGAGTCAATTGCTTCGTTTACCGCAAGGAAAGTTGGCTCCCTGTGCCGCACCAGGAAATTTTTCTCCCCAGAATCGATCCTCCAGATCTACAACTCAACAATTCGCCCTTGCATGGAGTATTGCTGCTATATATGGTCTGGAGCCCCTTCTGTTTGCCTTGGGGTTCTTGATAGGCTCCAGAGGTGGATATGCAATATAATTGGCCCTGCTCTGGCATCTCGTCTACAGTCACTTTCTCACAGATGCACTGTCGCCTCTCTCTGTCTGTTTTACAAATACTTTCATGGCAATTGCTCCGAGGAGCTGCATTCGCTGGTTCCCAGACTTCATGAGTTCAAGCACCCTAGGAGGCTGGCATCCCGCTCTCACCCCTTCACTGTTGAAACTCCTAAATGTAGCCATCTCTTCTACTCTAATAGCTTCATGTCTCGCACCTCTCGCCTGTGGAACTCCCTTCCCTATTCCAGTTTCCCTGAGAGCTATAATCTCCAGCTATTCAAATGTAATGTCAATCGACATTTCCAGTTGCCTTGATTTATTCACTACCCTTCTCCTCTTCTATCACTCCTATCTGATCTTGCTCCAAATTTTCTGTAACCCCTTGCGTCCTAGTGGCTTCCCACCTTGCTTGGGGTGAAATGCTTAAAAAAAAAACAAAAAAAAACAAGGGCCTCATCTCAAATATAATTCATTTTCAAATCTTTCCTGTGACGCTTAGAGACATGAACAAACTTAAAAGGACAACTCTACATACAAACCTTCATTTGCCCTTTTTTGTATTATATTTAGTTTGCTAAGGCAATAAAATATGTTGTTCTTAATTGTACATAATTGTTTTTACATTCATTGTTATATGTTCCTGTTTGAAAAAAAAAACATCAATTCATCCACTATCAACAAATATTACTACACTATCTCTATCACTAAATATATTCGCTCAGCAATTAGCAATAATAACTGTAATTTCCTTGCACTCATGAACTGGTCTTACTAACCATCACAGCTTTCTGTTGGTAGTAAAGGCTCAAACAACCATCAGGTAGAAATTCATTTACTCAACCACTAAGCAGACCTATTATATATATATTATAAATTAATTGATTTAAAATATGTTTTTTTCGCTACACAGTTCTAACCATGTTTCAAAAATGGAAGCTAAAAGCTTCAAATTTAATTTTGTAATTAAATTAAAGACATTAGTTCCATTTCATCCTCAAGCGAATTTTGGAATAACTTATTTTTAAATTTACTGGGTTTTAAAGGCATGGCAAAAATCATAATTCACATTTCCAAAGATACAGAGAAATCTATTCATTGAGACAAGGGGTGTTTACGTGTTCATTATTGCTGTATTTTGATGTATCATTTATTACTTACGTTTTGGTAGGGGGTAGGGATGTATTTTTCAATAAATTCTGAAATCTGTTAAATGCATGTCATCTGGATTTTTAAAAACATTTATTGTTAACGGCAAAAATTCTTACGGCATTTTTTTCTATTTGTATACTTAAAGATTTTTGGGGGGTGTTTAGGTTAGAATATGTTTTATTTAACAACAATTTAAAAAAAATTTCCTTTTAATTTTTAATATACTATATTTCTTTTTAAAACAAGTAAATATATTAGAATCACTTACAGTATATAAAATTATTTTCACATCAAGTATAATTATGTATATTACTAGGTCAGAATTTTTTTTTTATATTTAAATATTATTTAAGTAAAATTTTTGACAATGACGGCAAAAATATCTAATTAATTTCTCTGATTTAGTAAACTTTTATTTTTTTATGGATTTTATATAAATCCAGTAATATATAGTTTCTTATGTAAGTACAAAGGACATGGGTCATTCAATGGCTTACATCTTCTAGCTTTTCATATTAATTTTATTTTACTGTAAGTGTTTTATTGGATTCTACTAGTCTAGTAGTACTTTGAGAGAAGTGTTTAGGTTAGAATTCGTATTATTTAACTACAATTTTAAATACAACTTTAAAATATTTTCACTGTTAATTTTAATAGACTATATTTCTTTTTAAAATAAGTAAATATATTAGAATTACTTACAGTAAGTGAAATTATTTTTCCATATCAAGTATAAGTATGTATATTCTGAGGATACAATATTTAAAAATTTTATATTTCAATATTATTTAAGTAAAATTTATGACAATTACACCAAAAATAGCTAATTTATTTCTCTGATTTAGTAAACTTTATTTTTTATAAACTATAAAAATATAAAAAATATCTATAAGAACACTGGATTATATACCTTACTGTTCTTTCTCTTTATATATACAGGTAGTAATCTGTTGGTATAATCCAGGTGAGTCCTATTAACACAACATAGAATTTGAAATATGTTAAAACTGACTCACAAAAGAGCACTCAATATTTATTTTCATTAAACAGAGCAAAATTTTCTTTACAACTATAATTAAGATACCTTTAGTTAATGACCATCTTCATAGGTGAAAATGATCATTAACTAAAAGTATCTTATATATATATATATATATATATATATATATATAACTGGCCACTCATATTTGAGGATACATGTCTACTAGGGCGGCTAGCCGATCCCTATTGCAGATGCTTGCTAAGGTGCATTTATTCAATACCCACAGAGCCCACGTGTGGTTTATACTGCAACTATGCTGAGCAGACCTTAGTTACAGTTTCTGGGAAAGAGTGTGTTATCAACAATTTAAATAAGGTCAGCATGCTCAAGCCCTTGGCCATGATGACTTGTTACTAGCACAGTTATTGAGGGCCCCCAAGTGTTCCGTCTACCCAATTTTGCACACAAGGCTTGGGTCAACCCGTGGTATGGTTTTCAGGCACTTTCCAAAGGTGCCGCATGCTGAGATTGAACCCTTCAGACTGATAACATCAGGAAGTCTCCTTCCTGAGGAATTGACCATGTTAAGATTGGAACCTGGATCTCATGGTCAGAATGCAAATGTTCTAACCACTTGGCCACATGCCAATATATATATATATATATATATATATATATATATATATATATAAAAGTGAACATTGAAGTGAGCACTCAGACAATGGTGGTCTGATGATTGCGTTTAGCATGAAACAGTCTGTCACCTGTCAGTGTTGACTTCAATGTCCACTTTTATATTTACACAGGCTCTATCTCTGATATTGAACACTTTATCCCATAAATATAGCACACCTTAAAACTATATTTCTTCATATATATATATATATATATATATATATATGGAAATTATTAGGAGAATTTTATAATTATATTTAATTAATTAATTAATCGAGTCTGAAAGAAACCTCAACAGAATGCAGAAAGCACTGGACGGCCGTTTCGTCCTATATTTGGGACTCATCAGCAGATCCTAATACCTGTTCTTCTCTTTATCCTTTCCTCAAACACCCCCCTCTTTACTCTTACTTTCACTCTCTGTAATCCCTTGTGTGCTAGTGGCACTCCTGCCTTGCTTGGGGTGAAATGTTTAAAAAATAATTAAAATAGACAGACCTAAAACGATATTAAAAAAAAATAAGTTATTATTTTATATTAAATATAAAATGGTATAACTGTTTTTTTTAATTACCTTTAAAAATCTATTTAAAAAAACGATATTAAAGCAATATCTTATATTCATATATATATATATATATAGACAGATTGAGATAAAAACATAGATATGAAGAAAATGAGATGACTAGATAGATAAATATCAATCTTCACTTAGCTTGTTTTTTTAATTAAATTTTGAGGGAAAAAACTGTGATCACTACATAAAATGCTCAAATGGCCGGCTTTAAAGACACAGCTTATGCGGATTTATCAGAAAGATAATTGGTTAACCCTAGAGTTTAACAGGTTAAAATCATAGTGATTGGGAAAGCCTTTTCTTGGGAGTCAGTTCCAAAAGCAGCAGTTTGATGGAAGATGCTGCTCAACTGGAACTTACCAATGGAATACGAATGGAATGAGGGTCAATTACTACAATGGGCGTGGCATGGTGGGTCTTAGCCATGAAGATTAGAACTTGTGGAAATAAGGAATGCAGTTCATCTAAACGCTTTTCATGGAACTAGTTATAAAGCAGCAAGTAGCTTGCAATGTTTCATCTGTGGGAAATGGCTTCTAGGGTGGAAAATAATTCATCAACCACAAGGACACAGAGATGCTTTTGCACTCCAAAGCTGGAGAATGAAGAATAAAAAAAAAATGGAAGTGATTAAGCGTAACTTTGTTTTCAAGAGCAAATTTCTCAAACTTCGAGTTGCACCTTGTTATATTGCGTGCTAATAGGAATATATACTTGACAAACACATGTGGATAAAATAAGTAAAGGTTTATTGTAAAAACCAGTACAATAAGAATAAAGGTAACAGTTATGCACACGATCATCGCAAGTCAATCTAGTAGTGAGTGCTGCTATTGGAAGGTCGGTAGTTCTCACGTAAGTCTGAGTCATACTCAACAGATCCCAGCTAGAATATTTAGCTACCCCCCCCCCCATGAGGGTTGCATGTGGCACAAGGCCGGTTTAACGTGGGTTCTCTGAGTCTGTAGGCTCGGCCAAAAATATTCCCTTTTTGAACGGGTTCAGGGTCAGTCTAAACCCCACCCCCCCCTGAACGAGACTCTGCCCTTTGGTGGAGCCTCATCTGGGTTCGACTGTTTAACTGGAACAGGTCGCAGCTAGTCTCTGTAGTCCATTAACTTACAGATACTTATAGGGAGTTACTACTTATAGTGTAATTACTCATGGGGCTGGCAGGTTATTCCATTACATCACACCTCATAATTCAGAATTAAAATCGTTTTCTATTATTTTGAAGGCAATATTTTTCTAAAAGTGACAAGGGAAACATGAATTTCTGTTGGGTTTGTAATTTGCTTTGTCACCGAATGAAGCTAAAAAGAATATCAGTGAATTTGAAAATTTTATTTCAAATCAGACTAAAAAGAAATTTTTTCATTTTCACTTGTAAAAACCATGATATTGATGAGCTATAAATAGCATTCTATTTTTATTTGACAGTTCAACTGGCGTTATTATTTTGGTGAAAAACATGAACAACAAGACTCCAACTGTTAATAGCAGATTTACTTTCTCTATTTTGGAAGGACAACCAAAAGGAACCTTAGTTGGATGCATACACGTTTCAGACCCTGACGGAGATGACTTAATTTATTCAACAAACAGTACAGGTAACACATCTCTCTCTCTCTCTCTCTCTCTCTGTCACTCTCTCAGATGTTGTGATATATTTTTCTCTTTTTTTTCTTCTTTTTTTTCTTCATAATTTCTCCCCAAGAAAGGTCGTCATAACACTAAGAGAATGAGAAGTGTTTAGTGAGGAGAAAAGACAATAAAGTGATATGATTCAGGAAGACAAATGGCGATTGATGTTGCAATTAAATCTTTGATAATTGGCAGGAAAGCAAGAAACCAGTAGACAGATGAGAAATGTGAGAAAAGAAATTATTAGAATAGAATATATGGTTGCATCTAAGCAAGTTCAACAGGAGAATGATGAATATCAATGTAGTAGTAGTCCACTTAAATGCATGCAGTCAAGGCATCAACAAAAGCACATCAGAAAAATTACCATCAAAATATTTGTAGAAAAGACAAAAGGAAGCCACAACATGTTGATGAGAAAGTGACTGAAGTTATGATGCCAAGTCAGGATCAATTACATTACAGACATTTCTTTGAATTTTGTCAAGAATCTCAATATGTGTATATATATATATATATATATATATATATATATATATATATATATATATATATATATATATATATATATGTATAAATATAAATATAAAAGTGAACATTGGAATCAACACTCAGAGGTGACAGGCTGTTTCATGCTGGACACAATCATCAGGCCGCAAATGCTGTTTTTTTCCTCCGCCATTTATATATATATGGGTCTGTGGTGCATTGTGGGTAATCTATTCTGGCAGTTATTTTTACAGGAATGGCTTGTTTGTTTATTTATTTGTTTGGGTTAATTTATTTTACTTGAATTTCATTTTCATTTTGTATTATTTATTCTTTTTTTGATGTTTTATTAACGTAGTAAAAAATTTTTGGTGGGGATTTGCTTAGGTCACTTATTTAATAGCTTGTTTTCGTCCAGAAAGATAATTAAAGCCATTTATTCGTCAAATGTTTAGATTGCTTGCCGTAGTCTATTCTGTTATTTTGGTGGGTGGACAGTTTTTAATTTATTTATTTGGATTGATTATTTTTACTTGTTTATCTATGCTTATTTTTATTAGTACCACTGGTTATTTTAGTGGGTCGATTTGTAAATTTGTTCATTTATTTATGTATTGGGATTAATTTTTATTAGTTTTTTTATTTATTTACTTATTTTTTATTTCGTATATTTTTATTTATTCCATTTGGTTTTCGATTTTTGAGTAACGTAGTATTTTTTTATCGATATATATAGCAGTTATAGCTATTTTTATGTCCAATTTATATATATATATATATATATATATATATATATATATATATTAAATTAGTATCATCCTATGCAATGCAGTACAGTCACTAGCACAAAAGGGAAGAATTAAAAACAAAAAAGACATTAATGATGAGCAGAAAGAGAAAAGAGTAATCAAGAGGATGGTAGATAGCAATTGACATTGTATTTAAATTTTTGCAGATTAATTTTGGCTAGAAAGCAAGGAGCCGAAAGGGAGTTCCACAAATGTGAAGTGTGAGAGAAGAAACTGTTTGTTTAGTTTTCTTTTTGCCATCTTTATATTTTTCAGACATTATCCAGCAGGAAGATAGTGTAGTCTGTTTTTCAAAAGGAACAACTTCAAACACATTATTATCAATCAAGTTATTCAGCACACTCTCCTTAGCATCCACAACATCTTGGGACATTTCTTGATCCACAGTTGACAGTACAATATTTTCTGGATAAGGTAGTCCCTTTCAATCATCAAAATATGATTCCACTTGACACATCTTTGTTCTTCATCGCCCCCCCCCCCACCATATAAACATTCACCCATTCCTTATATTTTCCAGTTTGTTTAGACTGTATACTTAATACTTTGGCTTGCCTCCATATCGCTTCATTCCTCATCTTGTATGTGATAAAAGAATATCTTTTTGGTTTTATGCTATTTCTTACATCCAGAGCTGAGTTTTCCTATCTACTATCAGACATAGCTTCTTTCTGGGACTTTGTTTCATGTGGCGTAAAATATTCACGAGTATCATACACCTTCTCATCTACATCAATAATATTCATAGTTAGTTCTTCATCTCTACTCGTATATTCTTTTCAGCCTGGTACATATTACTACAATCTTTTACATTCAATAATTGACGGGGATGAACATGATAGTAAGCTCCTTGATGGCAAACCAATACAGTTTGTCCTTCTTTCCCAAGCACAATGGCAGGACCTTTCCAGCCTTTAAAATTTTTTCTGTGATAATGAACTTTATCACCATTATCATACACGACATCTGAATAAGTGTACACCTTATGTTTGAACGCTTTCCTGATCTTTTCACTCGACTGTTGCAAAATATTTTTGTCTGGCACTGTGTAAATCTTCCATGTTCTGACATGTAATATCCCTAGATGAATGCTCCATAGCTGGAAGTTCATCCTTTAGCGTTGACAGAAGGTTAGGGTTAACTCCAAATACTATTTGGTTTGGACTAAAACCCCCATTATTTTGTAATGTGTTCTTGGCACTTACTACTCATGCAAGTGCAAGTTTTGGTTCACATTTCACATTTGCAATAGTCTTGTAAAATGTCTCTGCCAATATCTGATTATGCTGTTCCCTAATCCCATTGTTGAATGGTAACTCACCTGCTGTCATTAGTTTCTAAATTTAGTTCATCATTCATTTTCTTGTATCTTTCATTTGAAAATTCTCCTTCATTATCACTCAAGAATTTTCTAGGTGCACCAAAATAAGCTATTTTCATTTGGTAAATGTTTTGCACAATTTCATCTTGTTGTTTAGAAAACACTAAACAGGCTGCAGGATATTATGTGGCATATGCAAAATCCAAGTTTTGTTGTGAATATGTTTTTTTAAGTCCATACACACAAATTTATCAGCTATGGGCAAAGCTACAATTTGACATGTTTATATTTCATGCATACTTCATATGAAATGCAATATTTTTCAATTATCTTAAGGAATTCATCATCATTAAAATCCTTACTCCCCTTCACAAGTTTACACAACTTTTTTTTTGAGGCATATGAAAATTGTTTGTGTAGCTTCATTGCTTTTTTTCTTTTCTCTTCAGGTGTTAAGGTTTTTACAGAAATGGTGTACAACACCAATGACACTTTCAATTCACCCCGCTTGTCAAATAACAAATTTGTAAGTGGAATACAGGTAATGAGGTGCAAACCAAATCTACTGTATTACCCAGAAGCTTTGCTGTGACATTCACAAAATTTTAAATAATTCCAGCTTTCTTCATTGTGGCTTTACTCAATAACAATGGAATTTCATTATTCACTACTTAGGACTTAATCATTAGCATTTTTCTGCCAAAAACTGCCAGAAATTTCACTTTCCTAGTTGTAGTAACCTCAGCTCCATCTCCAAACTTGAATGTTGTCTCAGTCGAAAAGCATTCAACAACATATTTGTCTTTATCTGACAAAGCATCAGTAAAAACATCCAGCCATGTTTTACCAGTGACAGCTTTCATACATGCCCTTTCCAAAAGACTCTTGAACTAACCAGGAAGCATGGAATTCTGTGCTATAAGGTTAGCAGAATATGTTTTTTTTTTCCTTTGCACATTTCTTGTATTTTGTCAACAATGTTTAGAATCTCTTGAGAAGTGTTTTGTAGAGGGCACATGCATTCTCTCGTAATTCACCTCTAAAATTATCCAGTTTGTAATACAGACAGGTATTCAAACTGAATGAAAAAGTCTGTCATACTTATGCTGGAAGGGTGTCTGTAATCATAAAATTCTTTAAACACTAAATAAGCCTGGGTGTTTTTTCATCTTTTAAAAAAATGTGTCCAGTTTGTCTATTATTTTCTTGACTCCATTTACCTGACCAAATTTCCTGAGGTTGCAAGTCCCTAACACAATCTCTTGCTTATCCAGTCAACCTGAGAAAAACTGCCTGACCTTGTTTACATTTATTTAAGTCTGTGTACATCTGCTATATTGTTAAATCATTTTTCCATTCAACATATTTCTCTTCGGTCATCAACGCAGAAGATTTTTCCAGCAGTAGGTTGCCATTTTTTCTGTGGTAGACTGGTTATCAACCAAAGCTAAAGAACCTAGTCTGTTCTACTATCCAACCCATAGCTGGGAGGAGAAGTAATGGATTCATACCTTTCCCAAGGGTATTTGTGCATAAGTTAATCTAATGAACTCGAACATTAAACAAACCTAAAACTCATCCTCACTGAAGAGTTCCTTTTATAGAAATAGTTCAAGGGAGATAACTGATAATCGACAATAGTTAGCAAAACCTGAAAATGCTTACATATATATTGGGTTGTCCAAAATGTTTGTTTATTGAATAGAAAATTCAGTTAATAAAACAAACAAACATTATGGTTGGTGGTGGTGGTGATGATGATGATGATGGGTGGTGTTGGTGGTGGTGATGATGATGATGATGATGGGTGGTGGTGGTGGTGGTGGTGGTGGTGGTGGTGGTAATGATGATGATGATAATGTCCAAAATTAGGAGTCACTTGACACTTTAATCTTTTTCACAGGTAACTTATTGATACAAAATAAAACTTCAAAATAGTAAAAGGGTTTCATATCAGAAAGATATCTAACATGTATTGGAACATGTATTGGAACACATATTGGAACACTTGTGATGATCATCATCACACACATACATACATACACAAATTCAAATTATACAACAAGAAGCATTCATTGGATAATAAATCAATACTACTGTGTAATGTGACAATTTTATAATCGCTATATTTTCATGTAGTTGATTTTGTGCACTTTTGGGAGAAACAGATCCTAGAAGCTTTCTTGAGCCTCACCAAGACTTGCTCACTGATTGGTCAATGCCAACCAATCAGTATGTGAAGAACAATTCTTCTTGCAAAACGATTCAGAGCCGATGATCACCTATATAAGCAAGAAATATTCTTAAATAATTAGTGAGATTTCAGCTGCCAAACGAATCCACAACAGTTGAAACCATGTGCCAATCTTCTCCCTCACATGCTGAATATTCCCTACACTCACATAATCTTTTTTCTTACACAACAAAACTGTTGAAAACATTTATTACCAGAAACTATGACAACCTTCTTTCTTTCAATGAACTTTAGAAAACAAATAGTAATTAAAGAGAGACAACTCTTGTTTTACTCAATGCATGTTTTTCTTTCACATCTTTGTTTGTACATCTTGTTAAATACAAATTTTATTTGTAATGATGTCTTTGACTTATCCTTTTTTTCTTCATGTCAGTTTGGTTTCCTAATCTAAGTTAAATAAATGTGGTGAAGTCAGCTAAACACTCATGACTGTACAATGCTCAACAGTTGTTTCTTTTAGTTGCATTCATTTTTTTTGTTTCCAATTAAATTTTTTTTAGTTGCTTCATTTTATTCTTCAGCTGTTGGAATCAGTTTTACTCGAATCAAATATTTGTTTTTATTAACATAACCAGATAAAAAGCATATTCACAATTTTCTATTCAGTAACCAAACAAAAAAGTGAGTTTCAAAAGCAACAAGTGAAAGAGAAGAATCTGTTAGAATAGAATTGCATCTTGCAATGGCAAAAACTGTGAGGATCCTAGTTGCTAATCTAGTAGCATGCTTCACTTCATGCAGTCAATGCACCAAGCATGAATGCTCATCAGGACAATTGCCATGGAAATATATGTAGAAAGGACAAAGGGAAGTCACGTCATGTTGGTGAGAAAGTGACTGAAGTCGAAAAGCTAGGTCAGGATCGATTACATCACAGACCCTTCTTAAACAAAATTAATTTTCCAAAATTTCTATGGATAAATTAAGAGTGTATCATGGGTGGTAGGAAATATTTAATAAGTATTTATGGGGGAAAAAATGATGATGATGATGGCTGGTGTTGGTGGTGGTGATGATAATGATGATGGGTGGTGGTGGTGGTGATGATGATGATGGGTGGTGTTGGTGGTGGTGATGATGATGATGATGATGGGTGGTGTTGGTGGTGGTGGTAATGATGATGATAATGGGTGGTGTTGCTGGTGGTGATGATGATGATGGGTGGTGGTGGTGGTGGTGATGATGATGATGATGGGTGGGGTTGGTGGTGGTGGTAATGATGATGATGATGATGGGTGGTGTTGGTGGTGATGATGATGATGATGGGTGGTGTTGCTGATCAGGACCCAGAAACAAATGAATATACACCAGAAATCAAAGGAAATGAAATAATAATAATAATAATAATAATAATAATATGGAGCATGAGGACATTAACAATTCCAATTGTATTTGGATCCCCCGGATTTATTGGAAAAGATTCCAATAGATTCATTGAAGTGATTCCAGGTAGCTCATGCCTTAAAGAAATACAAAATAATTGTTCTCATAAATACAGCCCACACCTTACCAAGGGCTTTGTCTATATAAAATATGTGAGATTTTTTTTTTCAAAATTGATCTGTGAAAAATGACATGATGCCATTTCTGACCTTAGATCTCTGGTCGGGACCCAAAAAGAAATGCATACACACCAGAAATCAAAAGAAATAAAATAATAATTATAATAATAACTTTTTCATATTTTCCAGATTTTTCTGTCAATTCTACAACTGGTGAGCTAAAAAGTCAAACTGTGTTTGACTTTGAGAAGAACAACCAATACAACATTCTTGTCGAAGTTACAGACAAAATTCACAAAGCAAATATAATGGTAACAATTAATGTGATCAATGTAAATGACCATAATCCTCAGTTTTCTCAAAATGAATACAAAGTAAACCTCACAGATTTCAAAAATGGAGCAACAGTTACCCAGGTAGAGTATATTTGACTTCATTCATGGTTCAGTAATATGGATAATTATCAAAGACTGGTTCAAGTCCATAACTGAAGGAAATCTTAAGTTATGAAAATGCATAAAAAAAAATCAGCATTTAAAATCCTGGCTTTTATCTGGACTTGAACATTGTCTGACACATATAACTATCTCAGCACCTGCAGCAGGCTCTCTTTCTCTCTCTGTATGTATATATATATATATATATACATATATATATATATATATATATATATATATATATATATATATATATATACATATATATATATATATATATATATATATATATATATATATATTATCCCTCACTGATAGCATGAATCTGAGTATATACTGAGCACCTGAAGACTGCATGGTGTATGAAACTCCAAGTTATCGGTGAGAGATAATATGTATATTTATTAATATATATACTTAATAGTTCCATTGTATGACATTGAGCACTGTTTTATTAACACTAGCACTATATGTGCAATATATTGTAATTGTGTGTGTGTGTGTGTGAGTTTGTTTTATATGCATATAACACGCATCAAAATGCTTCCTCAGTGATGTCTATTCTGGTGTCAAAGAAACATTCGGGACTCCATGACATCAGATTATTTCTCCCATAGGCCCAGCTAAGAGCAAGCATTTCTCAACAAGCATTCTGGTATAACTTTCACATGATTGTAAGAATAACTATTTGTGTCTACTCATACAGAATGTGATGCATAAATTTTTTTTTCTGAATTCCTCAAAAATGAAAATAACAGACATCTCATTTTAACATATATATTTGCCAAAATTACACAAAACTAGCTTGAAATACTAAAAAGTAAATTTATTTAATAAAATAGCCAGTAGATTTAACTATGACCTCAAGACGACTTCAGAATCTCCTGCATCTCTTCTGGACAGTCTCCTTGTTTAATTTGGTGAATGCTGCCATAATCTTTGGTGTTACAAGGATTTTTTTTAGTCTCTCTCTCTCTCTCTCTCTCTCTCTCTCTCTCAACTGCACCCTACACATAATAATCAAGAGGGTTGCAGTCTGGGGAGTTAGGTGGCCAAATGTAAGGGGTGATGTGTTTGCAGAAATTGTCTGACAATCATGAATGACTGGGTTCTCCTACTTGTGTGGCATAGTGCAGAGTCCTGATGCCAGATAAAAGGTCTTCCACCCTCTTGGCCCAGGGCAGCACTACCTCTGCAAGGCAATTGATGTAGGCCACTAGCTGTGATTAATGTAAGACTGTAAGCAGAGGTGTGGCCCTCGAGGCTACAGATGTGGCTCTACATATGCCCTGAGTTTGACATGCCTGGCCTATATAATTGTTTATGAATTTTGATTGATCAGGAATACAATTCCTTAATGGATATTTAGATTTGTAAATAATAGTTGTTCTAAAATTAAATAGAACAAATATTATATTTAGAAAATTAATACACAGAGAGTTTTAAAGCCTAAACCTAAAAGTTACCATTAATACAAATTTAAAAAAGGTAAACTTCCTCGATGAAACACTAGACTTAGTAAACAATATATACCAACTGTACAAGAAAATGATACACACTGTTTAATTAAAAAAGATAACAGGTGTCTAGTCAAAATTAGGTATCCACAAATTAATGTTTGAAGTAGTAAAAAATAATATCAGATTAAACATTCATTGACTCGTTATATATATATATATATATATATATATATATATATATATATATATATAAAAATATTATGACAAATTGGACATTGTGATAAATTTTGATGATGTGTTTCCTCCATTAGAATTTTATCAGACTGGGTTTTATTGATGTACATATGCGCACAAAACAAGAGACACTGGTAGTTGCAAAATTTTTGAAAAAATGTTTTTTCAATGTAGCCAAATTCATCTATGTTCTTTTTCTTTTTTTCTCTCCATCACCTTTGTCTCTGACTATCCCACATTGTGATAACAAAAAATCTTCCAAGGATTCATTGCTAGTTCAGCCTTAGGTAAATTTGCATCCAGGCTTTTGCAATATATCTCCATTCTTGGTAGATTTTCTAAAATTTTGAAAACTACCAGCATCTCTCATTTTGTGCACATGTATCGACATGCTAACATCAACAAATGATTGTGATATATATATACATATATATATAGGTAATAACCCATTGATATATAATCCAAGTGAATCCTATTGATACAATATAAAATATTAAATATGAAAACTGATTGATACATAGAGCTCAATGTTTTAATTAAACACAGCAACATATTTTATACAATAGGAATTAAGATTACGTTGGGTTAATGATCATTTTCACCTTGTAAATTGAAATAAAATTTACTTGGATTTTTCAGACCATTCAGTGGATGATAAATTATTGAAAAAAAAGTAATTTATCATCCATTGACTGGTTTGAAAAAAAAAATTATCATCCATTGATTGGTTTGAAAAATCCTTGTAAATTTTATTTCAATTTACAAGGTGAAAACGATCATTAACCTAATGTAATCTTAATTCCTACTGTATAGTATATATATATATATATATATATATATATATATATATATATATATGATTGGCAAAAGAACTCTGCTCCCTGGCCAACAGTAACTGATAAAATCTTGAGTTGAATAAAATGTAATATGTATAAGAGATTTTCTTTACATCTGCCTGTATTGATCAATGTTGATCCCAGTAGGAGGCTTGATGAACAAATAATTATATTAGAATTAAAAACAAAATTACTAATCTAGTTTCTAATTAATTATGTTTATGCCTTTTTCTAGGTGTCAGCAAATGATGATGATCCACAAGATCATATAGTGTACAGTCTCATAGGGGATTCTCACTTTGAGATTCATCCAAATGGGGCAATTGTTCTGACAAGAAACCTTGATTGGAAAACAAAAGAGGATTCTATCACACTTATGGCTACTGCTACTGACCGTGAGTTTGTGTTTTCAACTTGAATGCAAGTTCTCCACACCTAACGCTAAATAAGAGATTTATCTTTATAAAAAATTTTTTATTTTTGTTTATTTTTTCCTAACTGCTTATATTGTGTATGGATGATTCACTGATTAAACATCAAATCTAAATTTCTAGCCATTCTACTGCTGTCTCCTGCACCTCTCTGATTTTCTATGTCACCGGTGTTTGTCTACTTTGCGATTGGTTTAAGTTATTTCGTCTAATTTTAGAGGAAGCATTTTCACTGTTATTATCAACCAAGTTAAAAAATATTGTAAAATTAAATGTCAATAGGCAGATATTCTATGTGAAGTTCTGTTGCTTGTACAAACACCATCGACTGCCAGTGCTTCTATGAAACCAAATGCCATAAAACTATGAGATTAAATATAGAGTATCTCCCAAAGATTGACGTTATTTAAAATGTCCATATCTGTGTAACTACGTGTCACAGACAGAAATAAATAAAAATAATTTTCAGAAAATCTTTCTCCTACATTTTTTAGAAATAAACAAGAAATATTATCATTTTAAGCAATAAATATTAAGTATCTTAACTGGTTTCATATTGCTTTTTGCTCCTTATAAAATAAGTTTACTTTTTTTTATTTACTTGTTGAATTAATTTTGTTTATCAGAAAGAAACTCAAGTTCATTTAATTCATTTTTCACTTGACTCAACCAAAGTTACGTAAACAAAAATGATTTCTTATAAATTACTTCAAATTTTACTTAATGCTAAATAATAAAAAATTTCAATAGGAAAAGTAATTTAGTAAGAAGCCCGAAAAGGACCTCCAATTGGTTGTGGACTGGGGCTGGAATTGACTGGTTAACTTTAATGCCTCAATAACAAAACTGCTTTCTATTACTCACCAGAGAGAACTATCCCTGCTTCCCATTAGAATGTCTGACACTCAACTCCACGAGAGCACCTCTTTGTGACTACTCGGTTGCACATTGTCTGCTGACCTGAGATGGAACGAATACATCGAGTCAATAGTTTCATCCACCGAAAGAAAAGTTGGCTCGCTGTGCCATGCCAGGAAATTTTTCTCACCAAAGTTAATCCTTCAAATCTACAAATCAACCATTCACCCTTGCATGGAGTATTGCTGCCATATATGGCCTGGAGCCCCTTCTGTTTGTTTCATAACAAATAATAAAATCCAAAGACAGATATGCAATGTAATTGGCCCTGATCTGGCATCTCATCTGCAGTTGCTCTCTCACAGACATATCATCGCCTCCCTCTGTCTTTTTTACAAATACTTTCACAGTAACTGCTCTGATGAGCTGCTTTCGCTGGTTCCCAGACTTCATGAATTTAAGTGTTAAACTAGGCAGCCATCTTGCTCTCACCCTTTCACTGTTGAAACTGTTAAATGTAGCTGTCTCTTCTACTCCAATAGCTTCATGTCTTGTACTTCTTGCCTGTGGAACTCCCACCCCATTTCCTGTTTTCCTGATAGATATAATCTCCAACTATTCAAATGTAATGTCAATTGATGTCTCCAGATAATCTTCTCTTCATCCTTTCCTCTATCATTCCTATTTGCTCTCACTCCAACTCTCTGTAACCCCTTGCATGCTAGTGGCTTCCCGCCTTGCTTGGGGTGGAAAAAAAAAACTTAGAGATTGCACACCTCTGCCAACAACATCATCACTAAAACAAAAACCTGAATAAAAATAACTCAGATTCACTGCAGAGGGGAGAGTAACTATGTAAGTTTAGGTTTTTAGGATTTTTGTTCAAATATTCTGCATTATTGTCTTAATATATAAAATATCTCCCAGTGGAGCAAAATTCAGAGCTTTGCTCCTAAACTGAATTCATCATTCTTTTGTTTGTAACCTAGCTTTCTGCAAGATGGCACTGGAATTCCTTAAGAATTTTGGGGGGATATTGTGTGGAAAAATAAACAAACTGTAAAATGTCAGATATAATGAATTAAATTATTCACAATAACATTTTTGTCTGAATTTTTGGAAATGAGGTGTTGTAGCATTCATTTTTTTGTTTTTGTTGAGAGCAAGGGGAAAGGTTAAGCACAATATTAGAACTCACAAGGAAATATGCCTGACATACATGATGCATACACACACCTCAAATCAAGATTCAACTCAATAGCCAGTGTGTATGACATGAATAACAACTTTTTATTCTAAATTTACCATTTCATTGTACTGTGAAGAGATTAATAATAATCCAAGACTTTCAGCAAGCACAATGATACCAAACCCTAAAACAGCAACAAACAACAACATTATTAAGAGATACCAAACCCCAAGAAACAACAATATTACTAAGATATACCAGTCCCAAAACAACAGCATTGCTATGAGACACCAGCCTCAAAACATACTGCTAAAAGGTACCAGCCCAAACACAACAACAAACAACAACATTGCTAAGAGATGCCAGCCTCAAAACAATAATAATATTGCTAAGAAACACCAACCCTAAATCAACGACAACAACATTGCTTACTAACCACAAAAAAGAATATTATTGCTAAGGAACACCAAATCCTAAACAACAGCTTCATTGCTAAGGGACTCTAACCCTAACACAACAACATTATTGGTAGAGGACACTAACCCCAAAACAACAGCTTCATTTCTAAGGGACACCAACCTCAAAAGAATACCATCATTGCTAAGGGACTTTAACCCTTAAACAACAGCTTCATTGCTAAGGGACTCCAACCTCAAACTATAGCATAGAACATGGGATTGGCAGGCAGGCAGAATACAAATTCCTGCTGAGATTATTGCATTTGCTCAAATATTGTTGGGAAAATGTATCTCTTCTCCACCCCAGTTGTGGATTAAAGTGTACGGAAGACTGGGTCCTCTAGCCATAGTTGCCGACTAGTCTAGGAGAACAACTTTGAATTCAACTCATAAAACCTCTTTCCTACTGAAACCATAGCAGCATCACCTAGCTGTTACCCAATACTCAAAAGTGGTTGTGCACAAAAAACTCCCAGAGTTAGGCTTTGGCCCAATACTTCATAAGGAATTTTATAGGTTCAGCCACACACTGAGACAATACACAAGTATATAACATTATAAATAAATCCAAGTTACTTATTTTTTTACAATTATTTGTTTCATTTTTTTAAGAAAGAAAAATCCTGAATTTTTCATTAAAAAATATTCTCTAGAAGAAATCAAATTTATTAATTCCTTTGGTTCAAGTCATTCTCATTCTTTTTCTCAATCCTGGCCTTAAAATTATCAAAATATTGGAATCATATTGGCTTAAAGTATTACTTAATATTGTTATAGTCCATGCATGTGGACTGGTAGACTAAAAATAGACTTGTGTGCTAGCATAAAAAAAATATAGGCACTAATTTTTTTTTCTTTTTGCTTCAGTAAAAAACAGCTCCACCTCAGTACTTGTGTCACTTACCCTTATAAAACCACTGGAATTTGCAAGAAGTAATTTTACCGCATCAATATCAGAGGCTGCTCCAACTGGAACCATTGTTTTTAAGGTAATAATTACCAAAAGATCTAAAAGAAACAATAAGAACTACTAGAAATCTCATAATACATTTGTGCAATATATATATATATATATATATATATATATATATATATATATATAATGATAAAAATATAATTTTAAGGTGTGTTATATTAATGGTTAAAACTGAGGTCAATGCCTCATGTTGAAAATTCAAACCTGAAAATTTTATTCAAGCATGAAACAGACTGTTGCTTCTCAGTGTTAAACTCACTGTCCAGTTATACATATATATATATAGATTGCAAGGTCATCTTAAGTAAAAATATAAATATATATAAATATATATATAATAAAAAAGCTTAAACACTAATATTCCATGGTCATAATTTATTCCATTGGAATCGTAAATATGATCAAATTCATCAGACCTACAAATTCAAAAAGAAAACAGAAAAAACAACTCCAGGAATAAAAAATAAAATTTAGAGAGAGTGTACATATGAGAGTGTGGGATGAATATTAGAGCTAAAGAGAGGAGTAACAGACGAGGGAAGGTGGGGGATTCAAATTTAACAGAGAGAAGTTTTAGAGAGGTGAGTCAAAGACGGTTTAAGTGAGAGAAATATGAATGTTGTCGGATGTCTAATACATTAAAGATGTAACCAGATAGGATACATTTTGTGGTGACATACACACACAATAGACGATCTAATCTTAAAGGTCAGAAGAAGAGGAAGGGAGAGGAAAAGAAAAGAAAAAGGGGGTGGGAGAGAGAGATGGGGTGGGGGGAACTAAAACTGAAGGGCATTTACTAAAAGGGCTGCTGTTTAATTAAGAAAATTTGACAAAATTAATATCGACTACAGGTTACAAATCAAATATAAACATGTAAAAATAAATATAACGATTATCTATATTAGGACCTATATTTTTATGTTCAAAAACACATGCGTATACACACATACACAATAGCATATACATGTACATACATACATATAGGCAAGTACCCACATACACACATATATATACACATGTATACACATACACATATATCCATATATATATATATATATATATATATATATATATATATATATATATATACATACATACATATATACATATATATATTCTCATATACATATACATACATATATACATATATACATACACACACATACATATACATGTATACATATACATACATAAATACACACACACATACATAGATATACACATACATCCATACACATCCACTCCTACATATATATACACGTATAAGTGTATATAATGTTTTTTCTGGTTTCTTTATGAATTTGTAGGTCTGATGAATTGGGTCATATTTACGATTCCAATGGAATAAATTATGACCATGGAATATTAGTGTTTAAGCCTTTTTATTATATCCTTACTCTGTCCTGGACATTGAGTTCTACCTGGATTCTATCCTCTTGGAATTTTTTTATTCAAAAAATATATATGTATGTGCATGCATGTATGTATATATATTTATATATTTTGCATATGTATGTGAATATTTACCACTAATATTATCTATCTATATATATATATATATATATATATATATAATGAAAATTTTTGTTCCCAGAGCACACAGATACTACACTCTCATGCAAAAAAGACTTTGATCCTTGGCAAAATTACCAATCCTATCATTTTTGTATTTTTCTAAAAATGAACAAATCTTATTTCAATCAATATTATCATTTTATTTGTATTTATTTTCATCATTTTGTTTTTTCACCATTTTGTGTTTTCTTTTTATCCCAACTTTACTCAAGCTGTCAAATTCTATTGCAATGAGCAGACAGTATGGATGCAGAAATAAAATTGTTGGTGAGATTTTAAACCACATTCCTTGAGTCTCAAGAAAGCCTGGCATAGCCCCAGCTGCTTCTTTCATTGCTAATCTGGATGTTTTGCCTTTGAAAACCATCATTTCCTTTCACAATCATTGACAGATTTCTTTTTTTAGTGAAAAATTAATTTAAAAAGTAAAATAAAAAATTTAAATTTAAAAGTTAATTTTAATGCTAATAGTACATTAAATGTATTTTTATTAAGTGAATCATTGTTAATCATTATTATATTTTTTTAACAAATATTTAATTTAATTTTAATTTTGATTTTTTTTTTATTCCAAATTGGACAATAGTGGTGAGTTTACATCAGAAATGAGTTGAGAGTAAGTGGAGGAGAACTGAGTAAACTGCACAGGTCAGAAATGAGTACACAGCATAGGATCAGAAATGTGTACACAGCATGGGTTCAGAAATGAGTATACAGCATGGGGTCAGACATGTTTATACAGCATAGGGTCAGAATTGAGCATACAGCATGGGGTCAGAAATGAGTATACAGTATGGGGTCAGAAATGAATAGAGAGTACAAATCAAAACATGAACTCATCCTTTATTTCCAATCCATGTTATTTGTTCATAGCCATAGACTGAGTGACTCCATAAAAACTTTGATGAGAAACAATTAAAAATTACAAGGATACTAAATACCCACCAAAAAAATCCATCATAATAGTCAACAATGCTTCCTTTTTGATTTTCAACAAATTTCAGGAAAATTATTTAGGAAACTATTCTTTTTAACTCTTAACATGGAGCAAAGGGTAGCCAATTATTTTTATAGACCTATACTAATTTAGTGAGTTTGATTCTCACTGTGTGTCCCCACATTTGTGTTTTGCTTTTGTGCTAAGCTAAATTTTGTAAAGACTTTGCAAATTGCCTTTGTTATCTTCTACTGCCATTATTGGTTGGGATACAAGTAGACAACATTTCAAATGAGGATTTTAAGATATATTGGCTCATTTTATATTTTAAGACAGACATGTATTGCATGTATAATTGATATCAGCACGGAAAGTGGAATTGGTAAGTCAAATTCAAATTCCAGTCTATTGCATGCACTTTTGCACAAATGCTCTTAATGTAGGATCCATCACATCTTCTCCCAACTAAGAGTTTAAATAGTTTTCTAGCCTTGAGTGACAACCAGTCTAATAGAAGGGAAATTTTGAATTCCAAATGACAGAGAAGGAGACAATGTTTCCGGCTACTTTCTGGGGACATTATCTTTCTCAACAATACATGGTAATTTAAAAATGATAAAGAAAACAAAATTGTGGAGAGCCATGTTTGCCTATATCTGGAAAGAAGATGATATTTTTTTAAAAAAGTACTCCCCACTTGGAGCAATAAGTTCATACCTTAATTTTTTCTCTTCATTTGTTTAATCTTAATTAATCAGCATAATTCGTAATATATGCATATATTTCATAAAATCAATTTCATAATACAGTTTTGAATCCACTGGCATAAATAAATGTTATTTTCATTAGGTTTCTTTTTAGTAAAAAAGTAAACATTACATTTACAACAAAGGAAATCCAACTAATTAATTAAAAATGCCTAAAATCTTTAATTACATATGGAAATTAACTTTTATTTTAATACGTATTATCTTCTTTATTTTTTTAAATCAGTATCACCCCATGCAAGGCAGTAAAGCCACTAAGACACAAGGGGTTATGTCATGTGGAAGAATTAGGGACAGAAACATTAATAATGAGTAGGAAGAAGAAAGAGTAATCAGGAGGACAGTAGATAGTGATTGACATTGCATTTAAACTTTTGCAGATTAAAGTTGACTGGACAACATGGAGACAGAAGGGAGTGCCACAAGTGAGAAAAGAAACTTTTACCGTAGAACTTACAGTTACATCTAGCAGTTCAATTGCGAAATATAAATTGATGTGATCTCAACACTAGGCTATTATTTTTCACATAAGACATTTACATTATTTAAAATGCATTTTTCAAATTTTTCTAGAATGTCCTTGGTGGTACATATCTCTTGAAATAAATATAATTTTTCATTTTTTATCTTTTCAGTTGGAACCTTGCAACTTTGTTGACAAAACAGTTAATATCTACAATTTAGATATAAATTTGTCAAAACAAAGTCTAGTTTACTATGATAAGAAATGTGGATGCATCCGTACCAAAGTGCTATTGAATCGAGAAGTAGTAGAAATGCAAGAATTAACAATGGAAGTGAAAGATCGGCATGGAACTCACCAGGCAAATCTCACAATCAACATAGAAGATGTTAATGATGAAGTTCCCATTTTGGATCCTGTGAAGAAAGTAATTGAAATAAGTGATGATTCCAAACCAGGATTGATCATTATAAAAATGAATGCCACTGACAAGGACAAAAATAGTGGTTTCACCTACTTTCTTGAAGAAACATATGGAAAATTTGTGATTGATGCAAACAGTGGCATAATTAGGACTTGTGGTAGATTTAATAATCATTTAAAATCCAAGTACAATCTTACAGTTTTTGTTCTTGATCATGGATCACCTCCTCTTGAATCAAATCAAACATTGAGCATAAAAATCACTGATGGCAACAAATGTCAACCAATATTTACAAAACAAATATTTGTAATTACAATCAATGAATCAACTCTAAGAGGTCATTCAATTGGCCAAGTAAATGCAACTGATTGTGATCAAGGAGACAACGGAAAGTTCATCTTTCAAATCAATCAAAGAAATAATAAAAATAATGCATTTGCTATTGATAAATTCAACGGAACAGTCTGGGTTAATAATTCAAATGCATTAGACTATGAAAAGATACATACATTCAATCTGACAGTCGAGGTAAGAGACAGCGGCATCAATCCAAGGTCAAGTACTGCCATCTTATTGGTCAATTTGCAAGACATCAATGACAATTACCCAGAGTTTCAAAGTCCAGAGTTTGTCTCTCTGCATTTACCAATTGTTAATGATACTTTACTTTTCATCCTTCGTGCAGTGGATGCTGACAGCAATAAGAATGGATATAACAAAATTGAATATTTTCAGCTTAACTTTAATCAAATATTCAGAACGGATCGTGACACAGGAAAGGTGTGGTCGAAATCCAAATTGCTGAGAACTGCGAAGATGTATAATATGAATTTCAAAGCATGTGACAAGGGAGGTAACTGTGCCAAGCAGAATGTCAAACTGTCAACTTATTCAGATATACCAAATATTGTTCAAGTCAATGAAGGTGTACAAGATGCCTTTATTATTGATATTAATGCAACTGACAATGATTCTGGTGTGTTTTATACCTTAACGTCATGTCATGAGTACTTCACAATTAATTCATCAACTGTAAGTTTGTTTTTTTTTCTTTTTTACTCCATTTCATTAATTTCTGTATCTCAGAGCATGTGAGAAGAAACTTGCTGGTATCAATAACTATGATTGCCTACAATAAAGTTCATTTTACAGACCAATTCATTGAGTTTAACCTCCATTTAGTATCATACTGCTATAATTTCATAACATAAGCTAGTCTCACAAATCAATTGAGATGTACTACAGGACAATGGTCTACTAGTAGAATCATCATCATCATCATCATTGCAATCTTGGAAGACCATTGATTTTTCATGTTTAAAAATCAGATTCCCATTTTGTGTTTCACAATGGCTGCAAAGTACAATGTGTGAGAGGCAGACATGGCCACAGATGTCACATGTACCAACCTACCCCACTGATGATGATGATGATAATGTAATGTGCCCTCACATTGCCTCTGTTTCCTTCTTGTTCTCTTCACATCTCTAAGATAAGCCAAATTAGTCACATGTATCAACAGCCCACGGCAGATTTGATTGCTTCCATAGAAGTCAATGTTGAGCAGTTTTCTTTTTTTCTAGGGTTGATATTAAACAATAATCAATACAAGCACTGATTAAATGTATCTAGTTACTTGGCATTCATAAGTTCAATCTCTGGTTGAATAGTGAAAAATAGTTATTATGGTGTTGTTAGTAGACATGGTTAAATGCAAAATAAGTAACAGAAATGTCCAACAAACAGAAGTGACAAAGGTTGCAATAAACAACAAGAAAAACAAAAGAACACGGCAAAAGATAATATAAAGCAAGCAAACAATATATGCAAGGCAAATTAACATTAATAAGGCAAATTAACATTAATAAGGCAAAACAACAGTAATAAGGCAAAACAACAGTAATAAGGCAAAACAACAGTAATAAGGCAAAACAACAGTAATATAACAAAACGTTGACAAACTAAGAATTGGGGTTGACACACAAAAGCAAGTTCAGACAAGCGAATGTAGCATTCTGACTTCAAGACAAGACAGACCAGGACTGAGTCAGATTAAACTGAGAACCGGCCTATTTTATTGCCTAGGAAAAAAGTCCCAGCATGCATTTGTGTACTTCTGCCTATAAAAAGGGGAAGGGCAAGTGTTTACTGTCATTCCCCTATTGTGGCTGACTCAGCTTGTCAACAACCAAGGTGCACTCTTTCTGGTCTTGGGCACCAGCAGTGGATTATTTTAACAACTCTGAGTTTTCACTTACCTGGCAATTGATCTGGAATGCACTATCTCTCAATGACATAGCCTTCAGAGGGGGCTGGGCAGATTTACCCAACCATCATTGGTGCAACCTTGATCTACAGGAAATGGCTTCACATCCCTTCTACCATTGTCCTCACATGCACCTGTTCTGGAACTATGTCAGTGAGTTGATGGCTCATATTGATCCCAAACATATTGTGTCCATCAATTTTGCATAAGTGTCACTGCTATATTGTGGGGTGAAACAGATGGAGTTTCTAACATTGCTAGCTGTGGCAAGAATGGTGGTATTGATGTCATAAATGGAGGGAATCTTGCAATATGAACGCTATTCTCATCAGTGTCTGGTTGGATTCTTCAGGCATCAGCTCAGGATGAAGATCATCACTGATAGCATTTGTTATTGACAGATTTCAGTGAAAGGTTGGTGAAAGTGGCGAGCTTTGTTCAAGTGAATGAGGCCAGCTTTGATTTTCTTTCATAGACCCCTCCCCTCTCTTTGTTTACCTAGTTAATGTAAGTAAGTGTTGTTCCTGGCCTGTTCCTGGCAGTTTCTTTTGTTATGATCCATGTCGAGATTTGCAACCTCCCCAGTTTGTTTTTGTACCCTTTTATTTTTTCATCTCGACTGAGTTAGACTTTGATTTTCCCACTCCACCATTTATTTTTATTTTTCTCTTTCCATTAGGGAGCAAACTTCTTGATTAATAGGCAGAATAAAGCAGTGCTCTCATTTTTGTGGGGTGGATGGGTTCTACTAACATCTGTTATGTTTAGTTTGAATGTTTTATTATATTTTAGTTTATTTTCTGGGTTCATTCCCTCCTCCCTCATTTCATATTGTATTTTTTATATATTTTTGTAAGTAGAAGAGAAAAAAATAGAAAAAAAGAGACATTTTAAATTTTTATGCGATGGTTTTTTTTTAGGTTGCCTAGTGTGGTATTGTGGTATATGTAGGATTGATTGGAGATGGATGAGTTCTTGTAGTGAATGAGAAAATTGTAATGAATGAATGTGTCATGAATCTGATTAGCTAGGTCTAGGATGGAAAGTGTTGACCCATCCTACCCCACTTCCCCTTTGGCCTTGTGCCAAAATTATTTTTTAACAATAAATCAGCATTCCTTCCTTGGGTTACTTAAGTAAACCTGAGTTTTCACTTATCTGGCAATTGATTCAGAACATGTTATTTCTCAATGACATAGCCTTCAGAGGGAACTGGGCAGACTTGTCTATCATTGGTGCAACCTTGGTTTAGGAAAAATGGCTTCACATGCCTTCTCTCATTGTTCAGAAATGAGCCTGTTCTGTGACTATGTTGATGAGTTGATGGTTCATACTGATCCCGAACATCTAGTGTTCATCAATCTCACATATGTGTGTGATAATTTGTCACCCCTGTATTCTGCAGTGAAATGAATGATGTTTCTTACATTGCTAGCCGTGGCAAGAATGGTGATATAGACATCAAAGATGGAGGGAATCTTGTGATACAAATGTTATTCTCATCACAATCTGGTTGGATGCTTTGGGCATCAGCCCAGGATGAAAATCTGATCTGATAGAAAGCATTTGCAGTCAACATATTTCAGTGAAATGTGGGTGAAAGTTGCAAGCTTCATTCAAGCAAATAATGCAAGCCATGATTTTCATTTTTTAGTCCCTTTTGATGAAATGGGGCAGTTTCCAGATGAACCTTCCCCTGGTTAAGATAGACTTTGTTTACCTAGTTAATGTGAGTAAGTGTCGTTCATGGTATGTTCCTGACATTCTCTTTTGTTATGATTCATGTTGAGATTCCCAACCTCTCCATTTTGTTTTTTGTCTCCTTTAATTTCATCTTAACTGAGTCAGACTTTGAATTTCTCATGTGCCTTCATTTATTTTTATCCTTCCCTCTCTATTAGTGACCGAGCTTCTTGATTCTGCCTATCATCAAAATACAGTAGCTGCTTTTATTTTTGTGGGTTCGACAGGTCCTACTAACATATGTTATTTTTAGTTTCAATGTTTTGTTATAATTTGGTTTCATTTTCTGCGTTCATAGCTTCCCTATCATTTCATAACATTATATTCTTATATATTTTTGTAAGAAAAAATTAAAAAAAAGAGACATTTGAATCATTTGTACATAATGCAATTTTTATGTCGTGTCTTTTCATTTTTTAATTTCCTTGTGAAGATGTTGTATTGTGGTACATGTCAGATTAAATGGTAATGGATGAGTTCTTGCAGTGAATGAACAAATTGTAATGGATGAATGGGTCATGAATCTGATTAGCTCAGTCTAGGATAGAAAGTTTTGACCAGCCTCTCCCCAATTACCCTTCAACCTTGAGTCAAAAATTTCTGTAATAATTTAACAATAAATTGACATTCCACATGGGATGGAAATCAGCAATTATATACGGAAAAATAATATCTCAAAAACAAATTAACAAAATAGAACTAATTGATATATGATATCTTTTGGAACTGACAGTAAGACAAAAACAATCTCTTTCCATGGATTTTATTAAAGAGATTGTTTCAAAGTTACAAAAATATTACTAACTACAGACATTTGAAGAAGCCCTGAGAGTAAAACAGCCAAAATGTTTTTGCAATATAATGTTTAATAATATCTCATCATATCAAAAATTCAGATAAAATGTAAATTACAATTTAACTGTTTATAGTAGTGCAATGGTTAACAAGCATGTCTTATGAGCCAGTTCACAAATGTAATGTGATTGATCTTCACTCAGTGCCTCACTAGTTTAACTGCATTCAAGATTAACAGCAGTATCAGTGTGAATACAATAAAGTGATGGTTAACAAGTCTGTTTTTCAGATCAATTTTTTCTAATGTAATCAGTTTTACTTTCACTTGTGTGGCCTTGTACCAAACTAAACTCAATAAATACATTTTCTACATCCACTATATTGCAATGATTAGTAAGCATATTTTGTAAGTGTAAGTGTAGTATGTTTGATCCTCACCAGGTACCCCATTACAATTAAACTAATATTGCAGAGGAGGAAATGGGTAACCTGGAAGACAGAACCTTGTTGCTGTTGTTACTTTTGTAGAGTTTCCATTCATTAGAACAAAACTAATGATAAAGGTGTGAATCACAGTGCAGTTTATGAGGTGACAGGTTAACCTACAACATAGAGTGGTGGTTGTATGTCCAACATGTGAATTTAATGTTTGTAAATCATAGTGAATTATAGTGAATGCAAAAGAATTCAGAGATTGTGTGCTGTAGAAGGGGTTTTTGAGGGTTCGCATTGTTAGTAATAATGAGGTTGGATTATTTAATTTTTTGAAGTAAATTATTAACCTTATATATTTTATTAATCAAGGGGCAGTACTTCAAAAAATATTTCAAGAGTATTGGCCTAAAAGAAATTGTGCTATGATGTATGTTTTCCTTTCTTACATTTATAATCACAAAAGCTTACAGAAATCCAATAATTATTATTGCAGACATTATTTCAGCTACTTTTCTCTTGAATAAATTTTCAAATTTCTTCTGCCTTTAAACACTTCCTGTGCCTATTCTATAGTAATTGATAAATCTTGAAAATCTATTCATTCATAATCTCTTTGCTGTTTTCTTTGTTTTTTTTATACCTGCAGGGAATTGTTCGAACACGAAAGCCCTTGATTTGGCATCGCCAGAATAATAAAATCCCAATAACAGTTGTGGTGCATGATTCTGACAACAAAAGTAATCAAACAGAAGAACATGTAAGTCTTTATTCTGTAGTGCCAACACTCTAAACAGATAGACATTATAAAAAACTGCTCACAATAAAAGAGATGAGTAAACTATAATCTGGTACAAGGCTAGTGAATAGGAGTCTCTTGGGAGGGTGAAAAGTTTTAAAAATTACTGTCACTAATTTAGGCTTAAACTAGAGATTTTTAAACCAGTTAGGTCTTGATCACAAAAATAAGAACAACACTAATGATAAAGGTGTGAATCACAGTGCAGTTTATGAGGTGACAGGTTAACCTACAACATAGAGTGGTGGTTGTATGTCCAACATGTGAATTTAATGTTTGTAAATCATAGTGAATTATAATGGATACAAGAGAATTCAGAGATTGTGCACTGTAGAAATGGTTTTTGAGGCTTTGCATTGTTAGTAATAATGATGGATTATTTAATTTTTTGTAGCAAATTATTAACCTTATATATTTATTATGTTCAATGTATGTGTTCTGGCATATAATGCCTGTAATGGATGCTTCAGTTCATTTATACATTGGCTGCAATAAAATAAGTTTATTGACTTTTAGATACCAGGCCACAGCAGTGGTGAACCAAAACTTGGAGATTTGAGTTAAAGGGAAATAACTAAGACAGCTGGAAGAGGCATGGCAAGTGGAACTAGAACAATCTACGTCAGTGTACAAAATAAAGGGTCTGGTTCAAAATTCCAATCATGGAACATTGTGAACATGGTAATGAAGATGAGAATAACAGTCTGAATAATGTAAATAATGCAAGTAATCATAATACTTCATTTCAGAGATATAGACAGATATATAGAGAGACATAAACATAATGGCCAGAGCGTTCAGTGGCCAAAACATTGTGAATATGGCAATGAAGATGAAGATAGCAGTTTGAATAATGTAAATAATGCAAGTAAACATAATACCTCATCTCAGAGATATAGACAGACATTTGAGATTAACTGTGTGTTGTGACTCATTTGGAAGGTTGAATGATTAGCTTCATTTGTCTTTTCCTCTAATTGATTGGAGAAACTTTACCTAAACCTCTGTGCCCTTTCAAAATTAAATGCTGACAGTTTAACTTGACTACTTAGCAACACACATTTTCCTATAATCCCTTTCTTTGTAGGCCCTTAAAACATTCTGCAAACTAGCCCTAACCCTAATCCTTTTAAAATTCAAATTTAAAGTCATACTCTTTTGCTGTCAAAACAAAAATCTCACACTAGGCTTATGTTCTTGGTGCAGAAACATTATAAAATGTTCATATATAAATTAATAGTAACTGCCTCTTCACTTTTGACTTAGGAAAGTTTTTATAGGAATTTTCTCATTGTGGGTGTTTGGGAATTTCTATTAATAATTCCATCTTTACTCGAAGAGAATACATTCAAATGCTAGTCAAAAATATTCTTTTTCTTTTGTGTAATTCCAGATTACTGTAGAAGTCATTGATGTTAATGACCATGTTCCAGAATTTTCTCAGAAGTCCTACAAATTCCAGATAGCAGAAAATATTGTGAAGACATTTAATATTCAAGCAACTGATATGGATGGTGGGAAAAATGCCCATGTAACCTACAGTTTCTTCCCTTCACAACCACAAGGTATATGTTGATCTTAATTTATTGATTTTTCTTTACTATTTTAATGTCTTGGATAATATCTGGTGCGCCATTTTTGGGGTGCCATAAGTGAGAGATAACATAATGCTATGTATCTGGTGCCAAATTTGAATTTCTCATTTGTCTTTTAGATGTATTAAGTGCATTAACAAGTCAGTTTCCAATCTGTCACAGGAAATGAAAATTCATGTTCTGCTTGTGATATTATTATTATATATTTTATTATTGGGAATGGGACATTTTGGTGTAGCCAATTTGGCATGGCTGATCAAACATTGGAATTTTTCAGCAGAGAGACGATTATGCATCTGATTACTACTTCATCATTATAGTCAAATTTGCATTCTGTCTCTATCTCTTTGTCTCTCTGTCTCTTTCTGTATCTCTCTGTCTGTCTGTCTCTCTCTCATTTAGTAGTCAAATTAGTACTTCATCATTATGCTCAGATTTGCTCAAATAGTCCAATTTAAGAAAACGGGTAGCTGGAGGTATTTTTATATTAAAAAAGCAAAATAGTTGGAGGTTTTACTAAGTTTTTTAATTTAATTTTTTTAATTTAAATTATTCCATTAATGATTTAATAGGATCCTTAATTCCCTAAATGAATATTGAAAGTTGTTATAAAATTTGATTCTCTCAAAATATGACCCAAATATACAGGCTGCATCAGGTAATTAAGAACACACAATGGAGTAGATAGGTTCACCTATCACCCAGTTCACACTTCTCCCCAATGTTTTGAACAGGACAAGAGGTTTATCCCTTGTTTCTTGTTTAGGATTGAGTTCTAAAGTTTTTTCATTCTCTTTCACTTTTAGTAGCCTCTTCAGTCTTAGAGGCAGTTGTTGGTTTCTATGTAGGCTTTGGTTGCTATCTACATGTTGGAATTCCAATCATTTAGCTGCAACAACAAACCATCTTTTTAATGAAACATAAAAAAGGTTATTTTATGAAGGAAAATAAGCAGAACATCAGTTGAAATAATATTTATATATTCTTTTCAGAAATTTACAATAGCAATAAAATGTCCAATTTTCCTTTCAGTGAAGCTTATTTTATGAAATAATTAAGCGTTCTTATTGCTGTATGAAATGTGTGAACAGACTTATTTTATGACGGTTAGCCTAATGCATTTGTGAGTTCGTAGACAAAGTCTTAGCAGGCAGTTACTGCTTAATCCCTTCTACTGTGTGTGTAGACGAGGCATTAGTCGGTGGCTGATGGCTTTTTCTTTTCTATTATATGCATATGTGTGAGTGTGTGTGTATGCAAGTGTAGATCAAACCAGCATCAGAAATTGTTGTACGAGAAACTGTGCAGCACCACACTAATGTTATATGCGGATTTTCATTCACTACAAGAAAAGACACCTATCATATTATGTTTATTTACTCCAAAATACCAATCATATAATGTTTATTTACTCCAAAATACCAATCATACAATGTTTACTCACTACAAGACACCAATCATACAATGCTTATTCATGACAAGACACCAATCAAACAATGCTTATTCTCTACAAAACACCAATCACACAATGCTTATTTGATACAAGACAACAATCATAAAATGCTTATTCGATAAAAGACACCAATCACACAATGCTTATTCGATACAAGACACCAATCATACAATGCTTATTCGCTACAAGGCACCAATCATACAATGCTTATTCTCTACAAGACACCAATCATACAATGATTATTCGCTACAAGACACCAATCATACAATACTTATTCGCTACAAGACATCAATCATACAATGCTTATTCGCTACAAGACACCAATCATACAAAGCTCATTTGCTACAAGACACCAAACATACAATGCTTATCCTCTACAAGACACCAATCATTCAATGCTTATTTGCTACGAGACACCAATCATACAATGCTTATTAGCTACAAGACACCAATCTTACAACGCTTATTCACTACAAGACACCAATCATACAATGCTTATTTGATACAAGACAACAATCATACAATGCTTATTTGATACAAGACAACAATCATACAATGCTTGTTCACTACAAGACACCAATCATACAATGCTTATTCTCTACAAGACACCAATCATACAATCCTTATTCGATACAAGACACCAATTATATAATGCTTATTCACCATCAATATTATGTTTATTCGCAACAAGACACCAATCATACAATGCTTATTCACTACAAGACACCAATAATACAATGCTCATTCACTACAATACACCAATCATACAATGCTTGTTCGCTACAAGGCACCAATCATACAATGCTTATTCGCTACAAGACACCAATCATACAATGCTTATTCTCTACAAGACACCAATCATACAATGCTTATTCGCTACAAGACACCAATCATACAATACTTATTCGCTACAAGACACCAATCATTCAATGCTTATTTGCTACAAGACACCAATCTTACAATGCTTATTCTCTACAAGACACCAATCATACAATGCTTATTCACTACAAGACACCAATCATACAATGCTTATTCTCTACAAGACACCAATCATACATAGCTCATTCGCTACAAGACACCAATCATATAATGCTTATTCTCTACTAGACACCAATCATGCAATGCTTATTCGATACAAGATGCCAATTATATAATGCTTATTCACCATCAATATTATGTTTATTTGCTACAAGACACTAATCATACAATGCTTATTCACTACAAGACACAAATCATACAATGCTTATTCGCTACAAGGCAATAATCATACTATGCTTATTCAATACAAGACACCAATCATACAATGCTTATTCGCTACAAGACATCAATATGCTTATTCGCTACAAGACACCAATCATATAATGCTTAATTGCTACAAGGCACCAATCATACAATGCTTATTCTCTACAAGACACCAATCATACAATGCTTATTCGATATGAGACACCAATTATATAATGCTTATTCACCATCAATATTATGTTTATTTGCTACAAGGCACCAATCATATCATTTTTACTTACTACAAGACACCAATCAAATTGTTTATTCACTGCAACACACCAATCCTATTATGTTTATTTGATACAAAACACCAATCCTATTATCTTTATTTGCTACAAGACCTAACATATTTTTATTCTCCACAAGACACCAGTTATATTATGTTTATTTACAAAGAAGTAACTTTTTTAAATATTTACATAAAATAATAAACATATTGTATTTTTATTACATAACTAAATTTCTACTCAAATCAATAGCATCATATTTTGTCAAAGTCTATGCAGAATTATATTTACTCAGAATCAAACATAATATTTATGTAATGCTATAAAATAAAAATAATTATTTAAAATGAGAAGAAAAAGTGAAAAAGTAGAAAAACTACTACTACCATAAATAGAACTTTGAAAATGAAAAAATATATATTAAGAATAGTAGAAAATAGATAAAGCTAACTGGTTTTTGTCTTGTCAGAGATCACAGAAGGAAAAAATATCTACATGTCCATAAGACCACTGCCTGGTCTATTCCTCTTATTTTCTCATGAAGAAAACTTAAATAAAAACTGTAATTAATATTTAATAGTCCTGGAGTTATTTCCCTTTGACACAATTTTTTGTCAATTTACACTTGATTAAAAATTACCTGATCTCATAGAACTGGAAATAGCCTTATTCTTTAAATTAGAACATTTTAATAATATTGCACTAGTAAAAATTGTGCTATGATGTGCCTTTTTTGCTGTGTTGAAGTAACACTGAAAAATACAGAAATCAGTTCTTTATTATATAAGGTACCTTATTTTATTCCTTAGAGACTGTAATCAAGGAACCTTTCATGTTTACTAACATCAGTGTAACCAAAAATAATAAATTTTACTTTACACATATATCTGGTGCCTGTTCTTTTTTGGGGGTTTTTTCCACATACCCTCAGTTTCTTATCTTTTATAAGAAATAGAATATTTTTTTATTGTGAATTTTTTCCTTATTTTTCATTGATATATGTTTCTGTCTTAACTTTTTTGCTAGTTGTCAAAGGAAGTATTTTACTAAATGCAACAACAGGCACCTTGTCTATCTCTTCCTTAGACAGAGAAGACAAAATCGAATATACATTCGACATTATGGTAAGATATACTTTTCATTTTTATTAAATGATTCCAGATTTTGAAATGTTTTTACTTATAAACCAAAACATATATGTTAATATGTTTCTTTATACTTACCTCTCTCTACATTGTAACAATTTTTAGACTCCCCAGTTGGTTAAAATTTTTAGACTCCCCAGTTGGTTTAAATTTTTAGACTCCCGAGTTGGTTTAAATTTTTAGACTCCCCAGTTGGTTTAAATTTTTAGAATCCCCAGTTGGTTTAAATTACTAAGCAACCCTGTAGCTCCATGAAAAATTATGATAGCAAAATGAACATTATTGAAGTTTTTCTTCACAAATATCATTACCGACTGTGTAAATGTGGAGATATTTATTTTTTCTACATTCAAGCTTTTTTACTTGTTTGTAAATAAGTAAATAAACATGGAATAATTAAGAAATTAAAAAAACATTTTTCAAGGGAGATAAATGGCAATGGTATTCTAAAATTACCATTTGCCACTTATCTCCCTTGAAAAATGTTTTTTTTTTTTATTTCTTAATTTTTTCAGTTTGGCATAAATACAAACCCCACAATATAACCATTGCATTGCAAATCACACAGATTTTTATTTTGTATTCCTTAATGAATTTAAGGGTATCTTCCATTTTCAAAATTCTGTGAAGAATTTTAAGAAAATCTAATTTGAAATAATGCCTTAAAATTGAGAGAATTTTCATGGAATCAAAAATTACTACTGAATAGTATTTAAAATTATTTACAAGCGGACTATTTCACCCATTGTATATCAATTCAGGTAACGTAATGCAAATGCATTGCACTCTCTATGCTACTATATGGCACTGAAACATGGCCTCTCAGCAAGAGCCTTGCTGTCTGCAACCATGGCATCATTTTCCACACACTCAGGACCATCAAGCAGGTGCACTGGTCTGATTTCATGTCCAGTGAGGAGCTTCACTGGAGGAATGGTCAGCTGAACATCCTCCACACCTTCACTTAATGCCATATTTGCCACTTCTGTCACATTCTGAGATGACCTGATGACCCACTCTAAAAGAGTTATCTACCAGTTCAACCTCATCATCTGTAAACTGGCAACACCCTCTCAGCAGGCCACTGGAAGGATATCATCCACCAGGATCTCCAAGAGATTAATCTGAAGGACATTCCCAATGCTCTGCCAAGACTGTGAGAGATGGTGAGGGGACAAGATGACTCTCAGGAGCTCAACACCTTCATCACATCAAATTTAGAAGCAGCAGCAAACAAAACTATTAACAGTTATTATTACAATCAGATTTTAGCCTTAAATTGATTAATTTATACAACCATCAAATATTAATTGAAATCTTCAAGATGCTTTCAAGATTATTTTATAGTCTCTTTTGGTGCATTTCTGTTTGTTTTTTGTTTTTCTGTTTTTTTAGGCTAAAGATGGAGGTCATCCTCCCATGAATTCTACTACCAAAGTGACTGTTGAAGTACTGGATGTTAATGATAATGCACCTGTGTTTACAAAAGCTGAATACAATGCAACTGTAAATGAAAACAGTGAACCTCAAAAGGTCAGATATTCTTCGTCATTGTCTTCTTTATTATTTGACTCTGCAAGTGATGTTGTAATGTTGTGTGTGTAAAATAAACAAGACTAATTTGAGTTTAAGAATTAAGAAAGGTAAAAAAAGATCTCCTGACTTAATAAACAGCCACAATAGTATTTTCGAAATACAATATATTTCATTATGTAAGCTGATGGTCACAAGTCCTACTAAAATATCAGAAAAGATGTGTTTGGTGCCATTTCATTGGCTCGTGAATTGAGGAATCAGTAACAAGCAAGAACATGAGATTTTGGGATAAAAAAATAAGAGTTTCTTCCTCCAAAATTCTTCAATAAGAATTCTACTTCTGGTAGTAAACACAAGGGTCTGCAAGATGCTAGGATATGGAACTTTTTCTTACTCATTACACCTTCTCTTTCTCTGACAAGTAGCCAGTGTAATTTCCTTACCCAGGACAATAAAAGTTGCCAATAGAGACCATACACATTGATAAGATATTTTTCTAAAATATTTTGATGGCTATATTTGAATTCTTTTATTGTCATTACTGGTTGTTGTGGCTGTGTAGGTAATCTAATATTTATCAGGATGGGAATGATAATTTTGTTTACTTAACACTAATGTCCTTGGAAAAGAAATGGATCCATAACCCCCTAGCAAGGTCTCATTAAACTTAGTCTAGGAAAATTCAAAAACAATCTGAACAGAGACAGACTCTAGTAGGTTATCCTGCCCTAGCCACATCTGCTTCAGATACAGTACATGTGGTACTTCTACAACCCTAATAGGTTACAGGATGTGTGATTGTGATGTATTTTCTGTTTCTATTAAAAGGAATCAGACTATAATGTTAAGAACATACAAATTGGATACAATCAATTCTTGGTCACCCAAGAGAATATGATGTTAAAAAGAGAGTTTTAAAGGAGAATCCAAAAATAGTAGTTTGATGATAGAACTGGATACTATCAAGTAACACTTCTTGCCAACTGAAATGCCATCATTTAACAGCTCTTCCCAGTTATAGACCATTTACCCGGGCTGGTTCTTGCACCTTTCTCTTTCAGAGCGAAATCAGCTCTTCTGTCTATGGCAGTAGTTTCTCATAGGTGCAGTGGAAAAGGATAGTGGGTGAGGCAGAATCATTGAAAGACAATCAAAATTTTAGAAACAGTTTCAAAAAATTCATATGCCAAAAATAAATGATTTCAAAATTTATAATATTATGATGGATTACTTGTAATTGCAAGCATAAGTCACATTATAAACAGTTATAAATAATTTTTGACCAATTTTATCCTTGTGATATTTTTGCATAATATCTAGTATTAAGAATAGAGTAACTAGGGTCTGCAAATTGGAGGAGAGAGTTATCAATTATAATGTTCTGATTTCGAATCCATGGTTATCTCCCTTTAACACGATCTCTGTTTTTTATTTTTAAATGTACTTTTTGACATGAAATTTGGTGAAGCACAAGCAAATTTTCGGATGGTTCTTTGTTAGTCGGTTTTCAGTTAACATCACTTCTGCTTTCTATTAGGAATCCAAGAATATAAGATATCTAGAAATCTGATTATTGATATAAAAAAAATGCATTGTTTTTTTTAATTTCAGCTCCTTACAGTTCATGCTGATGATAAAGACGCTGGCCTGAATGGATCAGTTTTTTATAAACTCCAAAACAAATCTGTACCTTTCATTATCAACCAAATCAGTAAGATCAATTAATCTTTTCAATTAAATTAATTATATTTATTTCACTTAGTTACATGCACATTAATATGTTGACCAAAAAAACAAGGTGTGGTTAATGTATCTCTCATGACAATGTCTACTTATGTGAACTGGTCATTTTTACAGGATATTTGCAAAGTTCTGCTATCAATTACTTGTCGTCACAAAAATAACAATAGAAATCAAAGATGTCAAGGTTTATTGCATAAAATACACAATTGTGGCACAAGACCAACATAGAAATACATGGATCCAGTAGAAATCAAAGACTGTGTATCCATGAATCAAAATGGAGGAAATTTTCTTCTTTACTTTCTTATGAGTCAGGATCAAATATAAATCAAATATGGATCCGATTCTGACAGAATTATATGATAAATAACAAATAGGAAACATTTATCAATCTAAGGACAGTCACAAGTGAGGAAAATTATACTGAGAGGTGCCCAACCCTAGAGAACAGATGCCTAAGACTGTGCCCTCTCACTGCACCAGAGATCAGTGCTTACGCCGAGGTCAGCGCAACCGATGATTGCAGGGGCTTGGGCAATTTTTGTTCCTAGCCCAGTTGTACGCGCTCGGGTTCCCACCTTAAAAACTGACCTTGTGTCTAATCTTGTCTTATTGGGGAGACAGACTAAATACCATGTGTAAATTGCTCTCTCAAGTAGTTTATAACATGTCTATTTATCATCTCTCAGTTGCGTCTCTTTGTTTGACCAGAGTGTGCTCGGAGGCGACTCCGTGAAAAGACAGAGTTGCAACTGAGGAAAATTATTCTATGAAGTGTCCAGCCTTGGGGAACAGCTTTCTGAGGCTGTGCCCTCTCATTGCACCAGAGACAGTGGGGTTGGGTAAATACAAATTACTCTAAAGTAGAACTGGGGCTTCTTAATCTCAGAATTCATGGGAGAATTGACCTCCAATTTTGAATTTATTCATATAGATTCCATAATATAGGTTTTACTTAATTAGCTATTATGTTTCTCTAACACTTCAAATGTTGAATGTATAACTAATTCTAATTTCTATTTTCCCATCTTTACACTATATTAATTTTATCTCATAAATTGTCCCCTGTTCTGTCAACCATGAAATAAAAATAATTGTTTGTACGGAAAATAAGGATCTATATACATCAAATTGTCTTTAAATTAAGAGGCAGCAGAAGAATTATCAATGAACTTTTAAAAGGTAAGCTTAAACATTAATTCAGTACTTAAATGCAGCCATCAATTTTTTCCATGTCATATGAAGTTTTTAGATTAGCAGCAATTAAAAATCAGTTACCCAAAATATATTTGTTCTTGTAAGCTGGCTAAGTCTGTGATGCAAACACAAAGAAAAACTTCAAGAAGGTGTCTCCACCAAGAAAAGAAAAGGAATTAACACCATAAATTGTAGAATGCATGATCTCCCATAGATCACAACCAATTTCAATCTTTTCACAACAGCTGCTGTCACTTCAAGCATATCCTTAAATACTAATTCATCAATTTTTATTAGCTGATATTATTATAAAGATTTTACTTGTGCACAAGCATTTTTTGCATTGCAAATATCCGCCTACATGGGAAGCACAAAAAACATCATGCTCATTTAACTCCAGGTAATTTGTCACATTATTTAAAAAACTGAAGATCCTAAAATTAGTGACTAATCAAGATAAAATATAGAATATGTGCAGCTGGCGCTGTTGTAAAAATTTGTTTGTTACTATAACTACTAATGCTGCACTGGTAATTAATACAGTCAATGTGTAGCTGCAAGAGTGATTACTTAGTTAAATGAATTCCTTCATAAGAAAAACTAATGTTTTTCTTATATTGCAAGCAGGATTACTTGAGCAGGTGTCATGGCTATTGGCACTGAAAATGGAACCAGCAAACTTCAAATTCCAGCCAAGTTTGTTTGCATTAATTTTGCACTAATTCCCTTGGGAAAGGTATGAAATTGCTTGTCTTCTTAAACATGAGTGAAATAGTATAGCACACTGAGCCCTTTAGCCATGGTAGGGCATCCACTCTGAAAGAAGGACAAGAAGACTGAAGAAGGTTCCATCAGGCTGTCTTGTTCTAGACACATTTATTACTGCTGCTGAAGCTGAAGTACATAGTGTCTCAGTGACCCCCTATCATCCAGTTCACATGCCACCCCAGTCTTTTGGGCAGATGTAGAGGTTTATCCCTTCTTTCTTCTTTATTTTTGGCTTTTCAGTTCCTTCTAAAATCTTCTATTTTCCTTCCAGTAGCCCTCTTGTGTCTTGTTGGTGTTATCACCTTTCTTGGAGTGGTGCCTCTTACTCTACCTAGAGTGACTCTTGGGCCTCGTGAAGGGGGAACATCATTGTAAAAAAAAACAATAGATTAGAAGACAGAATACAAAGTAAAAAATTTAATAAATTATTTTTTGAAAACTTTTTCTACAGCTGGTGATATCTGGTCAATGATGGGTCTTGACTTTGAAAAGAATCCAATGTATAAATTTCAAATTCTGGCCACTGATCAAAGCAGCAATCCAAAGACATCATCCTGTTCTGTCACCATCAATGTCTTGGACATTTGTGATGAAGTTCCTCAATTGACTACCGTCATTTCTCTTTCCAAAGATAAAATTGTAGGGGCTTCTGTCTTTTCACTAAAGAGCTCAGAGAATGGTACAAATTACAACATTTCTGCTGGTAAGTTGATAAGCTTTGTTACTTATATATTTCCAAAATTGAATGTCAATTATTTGAAGAATTTAAGAGAAATATACTGAAAAGAAATGGTCCTTTCAAGATGGAGTAAAACTGTATATGAAAAAATGTATGTCAAAACACTATGAGAATATAAAAATATATTCTTATAGTAAAAATTTCTACTAATAGATTTAAATGGTAAAAACGAAAATTTACCAAATCCAAGAAGGAAATTAAATTTCAACATTAAATGACCCATAAAGAGTTGATATGCCATTAATCAAAAACAAAACCAAAAATACCTTTTTGTAGTGAAATTAGCAAAAATATCTATTTATAGTAAAACTACCAACAATATCTATTTATAGTATATATTTAGTTGTAGGCATAAAATTCTGTTCAAAATATTTAGATTTCAGAATTAAATAACCCATAGAGGTGTTGATATGCCGCTAAACAAAATCAACCAACAAACCAACTGTTTTATGAGATGTTCATACATTTAAAATTGATTCAAAATTCAATCAGCCTCTGAACTGAGGATTAGATTGGGTTGGCTGATTTTATGTTGAAATCAATTAATTTTTTTAATTATATTTTAGTCTGTTAGCATTTATTTGGTTTGGGGATAAGATGATGGATGTGTGGATGGTGTAATGGATAGCAGCTCAAAATGAGAAATCGGAGAGCCGAGTTCAAATTAAAGTTGAGCTTGTTACATTCACTTACACACAAATACCCTTGGGAAAGGTATGAATCCATCTACTCCCTCCAGCTATGAATTAAATAGTAGAACTATCCATATAAGATTTCTTATTTTTAATTATTTTTGATAAAGTAATTTGAATAATTCATAACATTAAATATTATAATACTTTTTATAAAAATATTTTAGAATTTCAATTTACTTTATTAAAAAATACATTACAATTTACTTTATTAAATTTAATTCAAAACAAAAAACTACTTCATCTTGTTTTTGATTTTTTGATTTACTTTATTAAAAAATAATTAAAAACATCCGTTTTACTGAATTATTTTTATATGTCAATTTAATTCATTAAAAAATAAATTTCTTTATGATTTATTTTATTAAAAATAATTCAAAACAAAAAACTGGTTCACATTTTACAAGGCCTTTTCAAATGCCTTATTTGAAGAAAAATATTCACTAATTAAGGTTTTAACCATTAATAAATTACTTTTATTTGGTTATAAAAAACATTTTTCTGATGTTTAGTTGTCCCCCACTCTTGAGAAGTGTATATTCAGATGAGAAAGAAGATCTGTGAATACAGTTTCAATTCTTAGGTCAGGATGTGTGCACAAGATGAAAATGAAGATGCCAAGAAAACATTTCCAATTTTGAGAAACAGGAAGGGACAACTCAACACTGTCAATTGAACCCCGGGACTAAAACATCAAAGAAA
Source organism: Acanthosepion lycidas (assembly GCA_963932145.1). Classification (NCBI taxonomy): domain Eukaryota; kingdom Metazoa; phylum Mollusca; class Cephalopoda; order Sepiida; family Sepiidae; genus Acanthosepion; species Acanthosepion lycidas. The sequence continues at coordinate 6,386,887 of OZ010581.1, forward strand.
AAACTGGTTAAAATTTTACTAATGTTTTTTCAAATGCCTTATTTGAAGAAAAATATTCACTAATTAAAGTTTTAATCACTAATAAATTACTTTTATTCAATTATAAAAAAAAGTTGTTTTTCTGTTGCTTAGTTGTCTCAATCATGAGTTGTCCCATTGTTCAGTTGGTAGTGTTGAGTTGTTCATTACCCCTGTCAGACTTCCATCTCTTTAGTCTAATGAAAGAGTCACTGAAGGGTAAATGTTAAGATGATGATGATGAAGAAGTGAAAATTGCTGTAAGAAATTGGCTATATCTGCACATGAAGGCATGTATCCTAGCTTTGTAAAATTCGGCTGGCTCCTTACAGCAGTTTTCACTTCATCACCATAATGTTTGCACCTCAGCAGTGATGTGCAGAGGTTTGGTGATGCCCAGTGTCAACTCCTTGATTGTATGCTCCTAACACTCAAGTAGGGAGACCTATAAGACATAATACTGAGAAATGTAAGAAAGGAAGACATTTTAATATGTAAAAACAGATGAAACATAAAATAAACACTTTATTCAAACTAAATATAAACTAAATTTTTATTTTATTCTTTGATTGGATGTCCTCCCAATATGGACGCTCAGGGCCATCATGGCAACTCCCAACTTCTGCATGCTACCTCTCCTCAGTGCATCTTTCATTGAACCAAAAAGATGGAATCTGAGGTGTGTTAAGTCAGCTCCTGAAAATATTTGTAATTTATGTGTTTTCTTCTAATATCTTTTCAGAACATGATATTGTTGACATAAATAAGAAAACGGGAAATGTGTTTACCAGTTCCCAAATTCCAAATACTGCCACCAACTATCACATGACAGTGACTGCTTGGAGCCAGTGTCACCTGCCTGTGCTTACCAAAGTAAGTTTATTTAGTTTTGGTCTTATAAATGGACATCAAATTAAACAAATTTTTTCCTCAAGAAACTTTAAAGCATCTTAAGAGGTACTGCTTCTAACTCATGCTGCTAAAAGGCTTAATCATTTTCTACCTTGTTCTGAACTTACATCAACTTACACACATAATTATTAATCTAAATATTTACATTATTCAGACTGTTATCCTCATCTTCATTGCCATATTCACAATGTTTCAGCTGTTGTATGATCCGACCTTCTTCTGGTGATTAGAATTTCAAACCAAACATTTTATATCATCCACCAGGGTAGATTGTTCTAGTTTCACATGCCATGCCTCTTCCAGATGTCTCAGTTATTTCTCTTTAAATCAACTCTCCAAGTTTTGGTTCACCACTGCTGAGGCCTAGGACTGAACTCACAACTCTTTGAGTCACTGGATCTAACCAATGTCTTTATCCAATGTGTCCTTAAGAATATGGCAATGAAGATGAGGATAATAGTCTAAATTAATGTAAATAATGAAGTATTTCTTATTACTCTGCATATTATTTCAGTGGATACCCAAGTTTGAGTAGACACCCTGTGTGTTTATGTGTGTTTTAAACACTGTGAATATTACCAGCCTGCACATTTAAGAGAATTGATTAATAAAATTCAAGACAGCACATTTTCTTTATTAAGTCTTTCAAATTCACACAGTTTAAGAAAAAAAAAACAGGGTGTCTACTCAAACAAGGGTAGCAACTAAATTCCAATCACCTGAAGAAGGCCGGTGTGTACAGCAGCCAAAACGTTGTGAATATGGCAATGAAGATGAGGATAACAGTCTGAATAATGTAAATAATGCAAGTAATTATAATACCTCATCTCAGAGATATAGACAAACTGAATATATTGTATAAAAATGATTTTCTAAGTATTTTTAGAAATAAAAGACAAGGTTGGCAATATGTTGTGTTGAGTAGAAATATGTATTTTATTGCAAGAAGGAAAGAACGTAAGATATGGGAATAATAAGCCAAAGAGGAAAAAAATTTTCCTAAATTTGCTATTAAATGAAACACAGAAAATGCTATAAAAATGATTACTATAAAGAATTTAGGTCTCACCTAAGAAAAAAAAACTCAAGGTCACCAGAGAAATATATAATGGGATTTGGATGAAGCTGATCAATATCAATATATAGAGAGATCAATATCAGCTGATCAATATCAATATAATATATCTCTATATATCTGTCTATATCTCTGAGATGAGGTTTTATGATTATTTCCATTATTTACATTATTCGGACTGTCATCCTCATCTTCATTGCCATATTCACAATATATAAGCACATAATAATGTAAATAATGGAAATAATCATAAAACCTCATCTCAGAGATATAGACAGATATATAGAGATATATTATATTGATATTGATCAGCTGATATTGATCTCTCTCGATCAATATCAGCTGATCAATATGAAACAATCATGGAAGCTTTTGACCACTCATACTAGGTTCCTTAGATTTTTATTAAAAGAAGATTTTTAAGAAGAGACAAAAATGGTCTCAAGTAAGAAAATGAGTTATCAAAGAAGTCACTCAAGGTTGAAAGCTATTTGTATACATTAGATTAGATTTCTTTGAAACAATGTGGTTCACAAAAGAGTCATAGGATAAGGCAATGTAAAAATGATTATAGGACGCTTATCAACAAAACAACTTTTGATAAAGTCATACAAACTCTCAAATGAATATGGCAAGATTACTGACTTTTGTGGATAAAATGCACAACATATCTATCTATATGTATTAATATATATCTATATAGAGAGGCGGATAAACAGATATAAGACAAGGAAAGTTTCTTAAGATGGAAACTTACAAAGGAACATGCCAAAATTGTGTGTAATTTTACAAGTACTTTGAATTATTGGTTATTTCTACAGACAGAAAGTAGAAGTTAAGAGACAGACAACAGAACATTTATGTTGTTTAAATTATATGACTATACAGTGAAGACAATACTGCCATACAGGTTTGACATAACCTTACCAATAGAAAAATGAAGAAACCCTGTTAGCAATTTTTGTCCAAAAATGAAAAAACCCTGCTTACAATTTTTGTCCAAAAATGAAGAAACCACTGAAGAAACATTATGGTCCAAAAAAGAGTCACATTACAAGGCAATGTAAAAATGATTACTTAACATTTATCAATAAACCAACTTTTGATGAAATCATGAAAAATTTTAAATGAATACAAGAGACATATGAAAAGAAGTAAAGAAAATGAAAGGATAATCTGTAGGTGTGGATTTAAGTGTTTGTGTAATTGGTAAAAAATACTTGCCAGATTTATTTTGGAAGTTTTCTTCACCTCATTTGAGGTGGACAAAGAATTCTGTTAGATGTTATGGCTGACTTTATGCCAAGACATTGCGAATGCTGCTTTTTATAAGGAAAGGGCAGACATAGTACTAAGCAAGTGAATAAAATTTTTATTTTTAGTCAGCTAATTATATTTCTTAAAAAATTATATTTATTGTGACTTTGAAATTATGAAATCTAAATATTGACATTTGCTATGCAAGTATCATAGGGAAAAAAGAATTTGTCTGCAAAATCTCTCAATTTCTGAGACTTTTTGCAAAAAATTACAAATTTTTGGAACAAAATTACTGATTTTTGTGGTGAAAATGATGAGAAGCACTTACGCCCCATTGTTAGTGTAGTGAGTGTAATCGTCATTAGTCGTCCTGCAATTAGTGCTTTTGTGCCAGATAAATTTCATAGACTCATGTAGTGGATAGAAATAAAAGACAAAAAAAAAAGATGCTGTCCAAAAGCTAAACTATTAAGAAACAAGAAAATTCTCATTAGAAACAAAGAAAAGAAGGCTGAACTGCTTTGTAATATCAATCCTCCTATATTGAAGTGAATGCTGAACAATTTTCTCACAGAAGGAGAGATGACTGGAGGCAACAGAGATAGTGGTTCTACAGAAGGATGATGAAAATACAATGAACAGATCATGTCAGCAACAAACTGGTTTTAAGGAAAATGATAACAAATTTATACCTAAAATCGGAATGAGAACTTGAAATTTCTGAGACACATAATGAGGAAAGAAGGAATATTTGATACTCACAAGATATACTGAAGGAAAAAGTGGGCAGCAGACAAAGTACCTGAATGTCTTGGCAATTTGTTAGGGTGGTGACTTCCTGAAAGTTCCTGAAAACCACACCATAGCCTTATGAATGAAATTCGGTAGATAGAACCACTTGGAAGTTGTCAATGATTACACTAGCACAAAGTTATAAGTCACCATGACTGAGGATGTGATCATACCATATTATGAGCTCTCTCTCTCTCTCTCTCTCTCTCTCTCTCTCTCTCTCTCTCTCTCTCTCAGTAAGCATAACTAAGGTCTGTGCATTGAGCAAATATCTGTAATAGGGATTGGCTAAGCACCCTGGTAGACGGGTGTATTCAGAAACAAGTATGAGTTGGCCATTACAGTCATTAACAAAAGTTTAACCCATTAACTGCCAAATTTTTTAATGCGCATTTTTGGTCCAGACGGGTGTCTTAGGAGTTTATTTATTCCTTATGTTTAATTTCAGTAGTTACCATTGTCATTTTTATAGAAACTAGAACATCAAATATATATGTGTATAAAACATCAAAAAATAATATTGATTAGAAATAATAAAAATTACTTTTCAAAATAGTCATTATTTTTTTACTCGTGAACTGTAAAATTACGACAGAAAGTGTCTTCTTACAGCTAATAATAAAAACTTTAAAGACTAAGTGTTGTAAAATATACCTCTACAAATGCAATGTATGTAAGTAATTCAATGTAAATACAAGGAAGTGAGTTTAATTTTAACAGGTCTCCAAATAGGGTTCATGGCAGGTAATGGGTTATGACCACTTAGATGCAACAGTTATTTTCATTTTTTGTATTACTTTGTATCATACAAGATTGACATTATTCACACAAATATCTTTGTCATTGCTAAATTAGCAACCATTTTCATAGTATTTGTATAGTGAATTAATCTTAGAATATTGGCAAAAAAATCCTCACTTTCACCTACACAAAATTGCCAAAATTGTGGTTCTATGCATTGACAATTATTCAGAATGTGAAAATAGATTATAGAAAAACTTCTCTGCATATTAATAATTTGAAATTCCCAAATTCAGGAACATTTAGTAGCAAGTGGAGAAGTGGATGTCCATTGATGGATGAATTGATGAAGTGCATTGCTACAAGATCCCCAACAATTTCTTGTGATGCTCTGCTTTCAAAACATACAAATTATGATATTTTCACAAATTTTGCTTGGTCTGAAATCATTCAAACCAGCTTGTAAATGATGGTTAACTGCAGCTATGAAATCCAGCCGTTTGGCATTTACTAAGCAACATGAATCCTGGATAGTAGAAGACTAGAGAAAAATTGTTTTCAGATGAATCTATTTGGCAACAGTTCATTATTTGTAAAAGGAACATTAGAAGTCTCCCTGATAAGAGATTTGATGAAAAGTATACAAGCACCCACCAAGACAGACGATTGGAGAGGTATGTCCAAATCTGGAACATCTAGACTCTACTTCTTGCCTCCAAGAACAACGTTGAATGATTCAATGTATGTGGACCTACTGCAGGAGAAGGTGGAACTGCATTCATTAGTGCATAATATTTACGCATATTGGTGCTCAATACCACAGGTCAAAGGTCATTCACAATTATTTGAATAGGACCAAAAGGGACAGTCCAGATTTGAATGCAATTGAAAATTTATGGGAAAATGTCAAAAATAAAGTTGCAGAAAAACAACCTTTAAGTACAAAAGTACTGAGAGAACCTGTTAAAGAAATCTCAGATGAACTCCTGTATCAACTTCATCATCAGCATGCCCCATCCACATCCATGCAGTAGTCAAAAGCAAAGGAAGCCATAAAAAATTAATGACCATGGGAGTATTTGGCTTGAAATGAATAGAGAACATCATTGTGTACAAATATGCAAGTAAAATTGAACCAGCCTCTCATAAATTATTTGTTACTGTGTTGTTTTTTAACATTTAGATACTAAACATTTCAAGGTGGTTGTAAACTTTTCTTAATGACTGTATTGTACAGTTTTTCTATACATTTTTATCATATCAATCATATGATTCAGTAATTTTATTTATTTCGAATATAAATATAAAAAAATTAAAATGTAAACGAGAAGATGATTTACCTCGTGTGGCAAAGTGTGCACGTATATGCCTGGCTTGCAAAATGTGTAAAGAAAAGGAAAGGAAAAAGAAATATGGCCATCCTGACACCTTAATTTAAGAAAGACACAGTCTCGGAGCTAGGAGAATTAGTAAGAGAAGTTGGGTGTGTGCAAATTTTTTGCAAGATCAGCTCGGCATAAAAAACACCACGCAAGACATAATAGACAATTCATTCATGAACGTAGTACTGCTTTCATGGAGAGACTTTGTCATTTGGAAAAAGATTACTTGGGTCAGTTTCACACATAAAATATATCTATATATTTTTCCATGGATTCTGACCACTGATATAAAACAAAGGTATAAGTAAACTAATGTCTATATACTTTTTCATATGTACATTGTCTGTAATACTTTCAGTATTAATACATTACTTTCAAATCTATTGAATATATTATTACAAATTATCCTAAGTTTAACTACTAATTGTTTGTATTAATGATAGCAATGTTTCTGTTTCAGTTTGAAATCAAACCAGAAGATCCTATCCTCAAAACTGATGAGAAAGAACTTAAAGCTGAACTAACAGAGAATCACTGCTCGAACCAAAGCATGTTTAACCTGTCAGGTCTTCCAGAGTTTCAAGGAAAGGATGTTAGCTTTAACTTGAGGACATTCAAGGGTAATCAACATTGTTATTAAAAGAGTGTGTGTGCAAAAGGGAGAATGTGTATTTCTATGATAAATGAAAATGATAGCATCATGAAGGATGGTGAAACTATTGAAAATATTGAAAACTGTTTTTCTAGGACCAATTGTCCAGCTTAGGAGGGGCATGCTAGAGTAATGGATTGCAGCTTGGATTTAGGAATCGAAGAGCAGAGTTTGAATTCTAGCAGACTTCATTACATTCACTTATGTGTTAATACCCTTAGGAAAGGTATGAATCCAACTCTCCCTGACCCCCTGCCAGCTATGGGTAAATAGTAAGACAGACTCGGTTCTATAGCCTTGAGTTGCAAACGGTCTACCACAGAAAGAAATAGCAAACTACTGCAGGAAAATATTCTGCCTAGCCAATCATGACTAAAAAGAGACATGGTTGCCCAAGCATGTAGCACATATGGCACTTACTGACTGACTATCCCAGCTATGACTGATGATATAAAGCAAAAAATAGTATTTGCCTCAACTGCTTTGGAAGACTGAAAAAAAGATCTGGGACAGTAAAAACATTTTATACTACATCAAGACCAGGCTCTACTACGTACGGATATTCCTCATAACAATTTATGCCTGTGAAAATAATTTGAGCTTTTGATCATATTTTAGCCATTTCCAAGCATTTTGGTTGTGCTATTGCAAATGGTGTGTATATTGATGATATGTAGACATGTTTTTAAATTTCTAAACATGGTAAGTACATGTTCATAGTTGATGTTGTTAAGGGCTGTCTTTTATAAAAGGGAAAACAAACTTATTCCTATTTCTATGATAAATGAAAATGTTGAAAACTGTTTTTATATGACCAGTTGTCCCAGCTACGACTGATAATATAAAGCAAAAAATAGTATTTGCCTCAACTGCTTTGGAAGACTGAAAGAAAAAAATCTGGGACACTAAAAACATTTGATCCTCCATCAAGAGCAGGTTCTACTATAATCCCCATAACTGTTTATGCTTATGAAACGAGGACACTAGAAAAACATTTTATACTACACCAAGACCAGGCTCTACTATGCACAGATATTCCTCATAACAATTTATGCTAGTGAAAATAATTTGAGCTTTTCATCATATATTAGCCATTTCCAAGGATTTGGGTTGTGCTATTGCAAATGGTCTGTATATTGATGATATGTAGACATATCTTTAATTTCTAAACATAGCCAGTACATGTTCATAGTCTTATTTTTACAGCTAGAGATGTGTAACATGTGATCTGATATTGGTAGGAATATATTAAGATGTGATCTTACTACACTGGTTGGATAAGTGATAAGTTTATTTGCAACAAAGTGTTGTCGTTGTATGACAAACATAAACAGAATTTTGTTTGGATTTGCAATAAACATAAGAATTTACATTGGTTTTGTCTATATTTCTAAGATGTGCTATTGTAATTATTGACACTATTTACATTGCTTGGACAGTTGTCCTCATCTTTGTTGTCATATTCCCAATGTTTTGACTATTGTAAGCTCTGGCATTCTTCAGGTGATTGGAATTTCAAACCAAACACTTTATTTCATCCATTGGGGTAGATTGTTCTAGTTCCACATGCCATGCCTCTTCTGGATATCTTCATTTCAATTATTTCACTTTAACTCAACTCTCCAAGTTTTTGTTCACTTCTGCTGTGACCAGGTATTGAACTCACAATTCTTTGGGTCAAGTCACTGGATTACTTCAACCAATGCTTTTATCAACTGGGTCATGTGTCCTCAAGAAGAGGCATGGCCCGTGAAACTAGAACAATCTACCCTGGTGGACGAAATTAAGGGTTTGGTTCAAAATTCCAATCACCAGAAGAAGTCCTGAGCATACAATGGTCGAAACATCGTGAATATGACAACAAAGATGAGGATAGCAGCCTGAACAATGTATAATATTGTCAAAAATTACAATACCACATCTTAGAAGTATAGAGATGGTTTTGTCTAATATTGTTTTAAGATTGGAGTTATTAGTGACAATAAGATTGTTGTTAGTATTTTATAGTATTAATTGGCTACTTTTGTTAAAGTTATCAGGGGATAGTTTTTTAGATGTCAACACTTTAATCAATAGCTGTTTTGATTTCTACAATGATGTCTTGTAATGTATAATATTTAAACCATAACATTCTCTAAAAGAAATACCAACACAACATCAGTTTAAGGTTATTGTCTCATCTTCTCCTTACAAATAATACCTATGTTTTGTTTCTTAGGATTACCAGAGAATGACAGAAAGTGCTAGAACCAACAATAAGAACAAGGGACAATTCTTGCATAGTCTTGAACAAACCATATTTTTAATCATTTCCCCATAAGCAAGGCAATAAAGCCACTCAAGGGGTTACCATGTGTGAAAGAATATGAGAATAAAACCATTATTAAGGGGCGAGAACAATAAAAGAACCTGAATTAAGAAGACAGAAGATAATGATTGATATTGCATTTAATTTTTTGAAGATCAAAGTTGACTGAGAAGGAAGAAGCCAGAAGAGAGTTCTACAAGTGAGAAATGTGAGAGAAGAAACTGTTAGCATAGAACTTACAGCTACATATGGTCTTTTCAAATGTAAAATGAGGAGACCTTGCCACCAATCTATTATTGGGCTTAAATTTATAAAGTCTAGGTACCATAGAGGAAAGCTTGTCAGAACAATTGCCATGAAAATATTTATGGAAAAGGTACAGGGAAGCTATGTTATAGCAGTGGGAAAGTGACTGAAGCCAAGATGCCAGGTAAGACTAATAACATTGCAAATTCTTCTTTAGATTTCAAGAATCTATATATACATAGCAGAAGCACCAAAATAGATATGGCAACACTATTCAATGCATTGATTCAATATAATCTTTCCACTCACTTCATGCTGATGAAAGGCAAATAGGGTTCTCTCAGAAAATTAAAAGAGAGAAAGTTTAATTTTGGAAGCATCAAAATTAACATGCCATTCCTTGCACCAGTTAACAACAGATTGTAGGTCATTTTTGAGATCAGCTGCCAATTTGACCTTATCAAACTGATCAGACTTACTATGAAGACAGGAGTAAATAGTTATGTCATCAGGATAGAAAACAAGTTGAGAACTCACAACATCAGGAAGGTCATTGATGAAAATTAGGAACAATGTAAAATCCAAGGATAGAAACCTCAGGGACATCTGCATTAATGCAAAATGATCTAGAAGAGTGGTCATTCAAGACAACTTTCATTTTGCAATTTGATGAAAAATATTGAATTTGTTCCCTTATGCAAAAACAAGAGAAACTACACAAACAATTTATCAAAGTATTTTTTATATTATTATATTCAATCATATATTACGCAAAATGTGAGGGCTTGGGATGAGAAATTGGAAAGCTGAGTTTGTTAAAGTTAGGTTTGTTACATTCACCAATGCATACCATGGAAAAGGTATTAATCAATGTCTCCCACTAGTTATGGGTTAAACAGTAGAGCAGAATAGGTTCTTTAGCCTTGGTTAGCAATCACTCTAGGAGAAGTATAAATCTGAATCTAAAACCTGAGAAAGTGGTTTAGAGACTTTGTGGCACACTATGTGCACCTTTTCTCTGTATTCAGTTCTTCTGAAAAGTGTGGTTGATTTTACACAAGAGCCGTTAACACTATTATCAAATCATTTGTGCTGGGCAGTTGAAGTGTTCATTTTTAAGAACTAAAATGCAGGACCCTTCTACATTGAAGATAACAGGAGAATTCATCATATTATGCACAGAAAAAAAAATTAAAATTATCCCAATTAATACAGACATGACAAAAGTAAAAGTAAATACTTCTGTTTTTAAATAAGACTCTCTATTGGACAATCAAAACAATTCAAGATTATTTTATTATAGAAATTAAAATTTTATTATATAAATTAAAATTTCATTATAGTATTTAAACTTTTACTATAGAAATTAAAATTTTATTATATAAATTAAAATTTCATTATAGTAGTTAAAATTTTATTATAGATTTAAAATTTTATTATAAATATTAAAATTTTATTATAGGAATTAAAATTTTATTGTAGATTTCGAATTTCATTATAAAAATTAAAATTTTATTATAGAATTAAAATTTTTATTATAGTAATTAAAAAAAATTTACAGGAATTAAAATTTAATTATAGGTATTTAAATTTTATTAGAGTTATTAAAAATTTTATCATAGAATTAAAATTTTGTTATAGATTTTTAAAATGTTATCTAGAAATTAAAATTTCATTATACATATTAATAATTTTATTATAGGAATTAAAATTTCATTATAGATATTTAAATTTTATTATAGGATTAGAATTTTATTATAGAAATTAAACAAATTAAGAACATTTTAAAGGTTTTACTATTCTTGACATTGAATTAATGAGACCTGCAATCTTTTCTTCTTGAACATCCAGCCAGGCTACATTGAAAATACAAAGCAAATTTTCTTTGGAATATTCCCAGATATTTTCCTGCCATGTTTAATAGGATTTCTTTCAGGAAACTCATTAAGCCATATCTTTATGGGAGCGTCATGTTCAAATCTTTTTCTTCTGTTGTTTTTTTTTTTTTTTTGCTCTATCACTCCATCCTTCGTAAACAAAAGCACTGTATTTATCTAAAGAATCACCAATAAAAATAGGAAATATTGAATGTATACATATTTTCCTAAACTGATAATTTGAACAACCAATGCTCTAAACCTACATTCTTTGCTAATCGTTGACAGATTTAAAAAGTGACTTTCTTCTGGCTGCTCAGCCAACATACTCCATATGGAAAAATACTTCTTTTGATGGACTGTATTAGTTTTCTAATCCTTTTTTTTTTCATTAATGAAGTACTCTGTTTTAATGAAGTAACTGTTTTGAAATCTGACAATTCCAATGCTCTTGAAATGCTAGGCATTAATTGATGAAGCAGTTATTTTTGTCAAATTTTAAAATTAAATTTATCAATAAAAATATAAATGTCAAATATAAATGAAACAATAAAGTTTATTTCCTTCTGTTGCATATGTAGCTGTGTACATGTGATCCTTAAGAATAATCAGTGGAGTTTCTAATATAATTTTCCTTTCTTTTCTTTTACAGAATTTTTCAGAATTGAAAATGGACAAATTTATTGTCAGGTTGCAGTGGACCGGGAGAAGTATTCACAATTTGAGTTATTGATAGAAGTCTCTTACAAAAACAAGCCAATCATATATACTGCAGGTTGATATCTTTCCATCAATTCTGTTCATATCAATCTATCAATCTATTTATGTTCCTATCTATCATTTGATATCTCTTCCCATTCCTCTTGATCAGTTGATTGCATTTTGTTTATATGAGTCAATCAATCAAGCTCTTTTATTTTTCTTTCTTTCATCATCTCTGTTAGTCTGTCTGTCTGTCTGTCTCTCTCTCTGTCTATCTTTCTTTCAAACAAATCAGAACATCATACTTGGCTACATTCATATTCCATTTGTCATTGCCAAGTTGTATACAATTGTTGGATGACATGTCTGGTAGCTAAGATATTGTGGCATGAAAAAAATAACCCACCCACCAATCTTAATTTTCTTCTTTAATGTAAATCTGACTTTTAATTGGTTAATCTAGACATACCCATAAATATATTTTTTTCATTCTGACCTTATGCCTCTCCTTTAACTTTTGAAAAGTGGTAAAAATTTGTTCTTAAATTTCCCAAATAAATTATTTTTTATCATAATTCATCTGTCATCAGCTGACAAATACAATCATAGTATTGAAAGATGAAAGCTTTTGTGTAGTGATGTAAAATACTTATTATAATCTATTATAATAAAAATATTATAATTGAGCGGCTTACGCATAACCCCGTCATCAGTACTGGGTATTATCTCCAAATTAGACCCCCACAAGGCTAGTGGTGGCGATGGCATACCAGCCATTGTCTTGAAGAAATGCACACCTGAGCTAGCACCTGCGCTCTCTAAACTGTATAATTACTGCCTCAAGGAATCCTGCTTTCCTGACTGCTGGAAGTCCTCATCCATTGTTCCTGTCTTTAAGAACTCTGGAGACCCCTCTGACCCCGCTAATTACTGTCCTATTAGTCTCCTACCCCTCTTCAGCAAAGTCTTCGAAGCCCTAATCAACGCAGAAGTGGTTAACCACCTTACCGCACACGACCTTCTCTCAGACAAGCAATACGGTTTCCACTATGTCGTTCTACAGCTGACGTGCTTACGGCCATCACTGAAACCGTCTACCAAGCACTTCAAAATAACGGTGAGGTTCATGCCGTGGCCCTAGACTTCTCCAAAGCGTTTGACAGGGTTTGGCATGCCGGCCTTCTTCGTAAGCTCCAGGGTTACGGTATTACTGGTCGACTGTTTGATTTAATACAATCATTCCTGTCAAACCGAGAATTGAAGGTCGTTCTCAACGGTTTCTCCTCCAGTTTCTATCCCACGAATGCAGGTGTTCCACAAGGCTCCATCCTTGGCCCCACACTTTTCCTTATTTTCATCAACGACCTTCCTGACGCCATAGGTTCCCAAGTTGGCATCTACGCAGACGACACTACAATTTACTCCTGCCTCAAAAACAAATCTAGTGTCGCGGTCAAAACTAACCTGCCGCGCGTCTTGAAATGGACCTCCAATCGGTTGTTAACTGGGGCAACAATTGGATGGTCAAATTTAACGCCTCAAAAACTAAACTACTCTCCATCAACCACCATAGAGATCCTTACCTGCCTCCCATTAGAATATCTGATAGTCAACTTCTTGAAAGCGACTCCCTGTGTCTGCTCGGTCTCACGTTGACTGCTGACCTGAGATGGAACAAATACATTGAGTCAATTGCATCATCCACCGCGAGGAAAGTTGGCTCCCTGTGCCGCGCCAGGAAATTTTTCTCCCCTGAATCGATACTTCAAATATACAAAACGACCACTCGCCCTTGCATGGAGTATTGCTGCCATATATTGTCTGGAGCACCTTCTGTTTCCCTCGGAGTTCTTGACAAGATCCAGAGACGGACATGTAATCTGATTGGCCCTGATCTGGCATCTCGCCTGCAGCCACTATCTCACAGACGCGCTGTCGCCTCAGTCTCTTCTACAAATACTTTCATGGCAATTGCTCCGATGAGCTGCTTTCCCTGGTCCCCAGTCTCCATGAATACAAGCGCCTTACGAGGCTGGCATCCCGCTCTCACCCTTACACTGTAGAAACTTTAAAATGTAGCCGTCTCTTCTACTCCAATAGCTTCATACCTCACACCTCTCGCCTGTGGAACACCCTTCCCAATTACTGTTTCCCTGATAGCTATAATCTCCAACTATTCAAATGTAATGTCAATAGACATCTCCAGTTACCTTGATCTACACACTATCCTTCCCTTCATCCTTTCTTCTATCACTCCTATCTGCTCTTGCTACAAATCTTCTGCAACCCCGCTGCATCCTAGTGGCTACATGCCTTGCTCGGGCCACTAAGCTTATGAAAAAAAAAATATATATATATATATATATATGTAAATATAAAAGTGAACACTGAAGTCAACACTCAGAGGCGACAAACTGTTTCATGCTAAACACAATTATCAGGCCTGTCAATTGCATCTACCATGAAACAGCCTGTCGCCTCTGAGTGTTGACTTCAATGTTCACTTTTATATTTACATATGGACTATCTCTGATATTGAGGACTTTATCCCATAAATATAGCAGACCTTAAAACTATATTTCTTCATATATATATATATATATATATATATATATAATGGACTCTCCTGGCAATTTTGACATATAAGGATCTGACAAGCTCATTCAGTTTTTAGGTTTGTGTCATATGGGACATTTCAGTCCTACAAGTAACCTGCATACAAGTTCACATATTGTGCAACAATGGGGATCTTGTGATATAGCAACAGGAATATTTTCTGACACTTTTCAACATTCTCTTTTGTCTCTTAGCTGGTCAACATAACTGATTTCAAAATTTCTGATACCAATCTGGCACAAATATCTCCAGTTATTTCTTTCCAGGGCACATTGAAAGCAGTGAATGTTACTCTTTAACTTGTCTTTATATCTATCAAGCTGGCTATACATGAGGGCCATAGGTATTCAGTCATCACTCATCCTTGCAACAAGACCAGTCCAGAAAAGTTGTGACTGCATCAAGAAAGTCTCAATTCCATCAATGCTGCAAGAACATAATAAAAGTTATTTAACTTGAGCTTTCAGCTGTCTTTATGACAGAGAAATGAGCTTCACCAAACACAATCTTTATGTGGTCAGGAAGGATAGTAAAATTTTACAAGGATATTCAAAAAGAAACTATTAAATCAGGATTAGCTGAACATGTATAGGTGATGGAAACACAAAAATTCCTCTGCAATGGAGTTAAAATAATATACAAAGAAAAATTTAGGAAATAAGGCAATTCAAAGAAGCAGCATACTTTGTTGGTTAAATCCAGTGACAGGATCCAAAGAGTGTGAGTTCAATACTCCGTTAAGGCAGTTGAGAACTTTCAGAGGGAAATTAACAGGAGTTAACTGACATCCATTAAACATGATATGTGGAACTATAACAGTCTACCCCAGTGAGTGAAATAAAGGGTTCAGTTTGACATTCCAACCACCTAAAGAAGGCCAGTGTGTACAACAGCCAAAATGTTGTAATAAATATGGCGACAAAGATGAGGACAATAGTCCGAATAATGTAAATAGTGTACATAATACCTCATCGCAGAAATACAGACAGATACTGAAGGTTCGAAACGTTGTAATAAATATGGCAACAAAGATGAGGACAATAGTCCGAATAATGTAAATAGTGTACAAATACCTCATCTCATAAATATAGACAGATACTGAAGGGCTGAAACGCTGTAAGAAATATGGCAACAAAGATGAGGACAATAGTCCGAATAATGTAAATAGTGTACATAATACCTCATCTCAGAAATATAGATGGATACTGAAGCAGCATACTTGTTATGCTAAAAATATCCATGTTAGCAGGGCAGAATAGATACATGAACATCAAACAGCAGAGCCTCCAATCAAAGAAGAGATAGGTTTACAGTCTTAAAATCATACTGTTTAAATGGATTAAATTTATTGGTATTGTTTCCTGGCAGTCATGAGTTCAATTCCTTGTTGAAGTAGTACAAGAGAAAATCAATAGCGAAAGCTGTGGGACAACACAAGGAGAAAAGGAACAATTACAAAGTCTAGAAAGGACATCAGATATAAAGAATTATCACCCACTTCCTATACAGAACGATCACCTCACTCCAATCAGATATCAGTGATAAAAAAAACAATATACCCTTTGGATGAAATAAAGGTTGTTGCTATGCAAAAGATGATTATCTCCATTTGATTGAGATGAAGTCACAAGGGTCACAAGAGAAGACCAGTGAATGACATCAGTTTATAGAGAGTCAAAGGGCAGTTGCTATTTATCACACAGAGAGGCAAGACATGTCAGTCCATGCCAGTTGGGACATAGACCACACTGAACACTAGTGTCACAATCCACAAGAGAATACAGAGAAAATCACAAGGTCTCATCAAGTACACAGAAGACACCACCAGCTTGCCAGTTTTTCCATTGGGAAATATTATCCGTAAGACCCTCTCTCTTTTTTCTCCTTTCACACTGCTTCTTGTATTTATATGTTATAATCTCTTTGTGTGAAACAAATTAGTAACAAGCATATATAAATCCTCCTATATAGCAGTGAATGCTGGAATATTTCCTTAGAAACACGAAGCAACAGAAATGTGGTTCTACAGAAAGATTCTGAGAATACCACGGACCAAACATGTGAGTAACGACAAAGTTCTGGAGACAATGGCAACAAAAGGGAAACTTATACTTAACATCAGGAAGAGAATTAAAATTTCTGGAGCACTTAACGAGGAAAGACGACTTGGAAAATTTGATATGAGACAGATTGAATATAAGAGAGACAGTGCAAAGCAATGCATAACCTACCTGGCGAGCTTGAGTGAGTGTGAATAGATGGCAGAGCAGGGTTTAAAAAATAAAGCAAAAAAAGTTAAGAGCTACAGAGGACAGGAAATTGTGAAGTGTCATGATCACCAATATCCTGAAGGGACATGGCATATAGTAGGATAAGTATATCAGTATAAAAAATCTCTGAGGATCATGAATTTTGTCATTCACTTCCTTCAACTATCCTGTTCTGTCTGTGTATTGACGTGTTATTATATCACATATATAATAATGCCTATAATGGGGGAATTGAAACTGGCACTACCATTAAAGGTTTTCATTCAACATTCCCTAAAGATTCCCAAATGCAGCACAGAAGAATTGATAGTAAAGTATCTGGAATGTTGTGATTAAAACAGCCAAAATAAGGATAAAAGTTTGAAAGAATCATTGGCTAATAATAATATCAGGGTTTTGTTTTACACTTTTAGATGAGACACTGAAAGTTGTTGTGACAGTCTCAGATGTCAATGATAATCAACCTCAATTCCAGACCCCCAGCCTTTTCTACAGCATTCCATCCACTGCTCACTTCTTCTACCAAGTAGGAAAAATAAAGGTTTGTAAAATCTTGTCATCTATATAATTATTATCTGATTTCTTTGTTTCTGTTTGCTACCCTAACATACTCTTAAAATGCTCTAACTTGAAGAATAGAGCAATTTTTAATTCAATAAAGCCAATGGTTTTTTAGTAATTTTTAATTAATTAATCAAGTATAAATTAACAAAAAAATTTATCCAAAGTCTATTAACTGCTAATTACAGAATTGTTTCCCTTTTTTTGTGAAAATGATAAAAATAAACAGAAAAGAATCATTCAAACTTAGTGATAATTAATATTTGCTAATAATCATAATATAAGTTCCACAAAATAAAAACTTACTTGACATGAAGCATTTAACCTTTAAATGATGGGAAAAGGTTGCATGTCAAATAGGTAAAAAGTGAAAAAAATTCAGTTTTAAAAGGTAGTTTTTATACATTATTTACACTATTCAGTCTATTGTCCTCATCTTTGTCACAATATTTATTACAATGTTTTAGCCATTGTAAGCTCCGGCCTACTTCAAGTGGTTGGAATGTTGAACTGAACCCTTTATTTCGCTCACTGGGTTAGACTGTTCTAGTTCCACGTGCCGTGTTTAATGGATGTCAGTTATCAGTTATCTCCTGTTAATTTCCCTCTGAAAGTTCTCCACAGCCTTAGCCGGGTATTGAACTCACACCCTTTGGGTCCTGTTACTGGATCTAACTAATGACTTTATCCACTGTGCCATATGTCCTTGACAGGACCCAAAGAGTGTGAGTTCAATACCCGGCTAAGGCAGTGGAGAACTTTCAGAGGGGAATTAACAGGAGATAACTGACATCCATTAAAAACATGGCACGTGGATCTGGAACAGTCTACTCCATTGAGTGAAATAAAGGGTTCAGTTTGACATTCCAACCACCTAAAGAAGGCCGGAGCGTACAACGGCCAAAACGTTGTAATAAATATGGCGACAAAGATGAGAACAATAGTCCAAATAGTGTAAATAATGTACATAATACCTCATCTCAGAAATATAGACAGTTTTTATGCTTATCTTTGCTTTAATGCAATACAAAATCTTTAAAAATGATATTTTAACTCTTTTAGAAAAATAAAGAAGAAAGAGACATAGACAAATGTTAAATTCATAAATTTAACCTTTTTTTTTAAGCATTTTTAAGTTTTTAGACTCATTGAAGCATCCCTTGAGTTGTGTAATTGTTTATATCAGATTGACACCATTTCTCCACCTCATTTTATACAGTGATAGCCTTTATCTTTTACTTTTTCTTGCTGCTTTCTTTGAGGCGAATACTCCAGGATATGATGTAACTTTGTGATTCCTTGTAACTTTATGAATCCTAGAGATGTGCCAATTAGGCATAAATGAATGCCTTATATTGTTAGAAAAAGTTTAAATGATATTTGCTGATCTCCAATGAAATGTTAATCGATCATGAGGGTTAAGCAAAAGTCTGTGTATAAAAACAAAAAGACTCCCTTCAACACACCTGGAAGAGAGGATGTTAGTTTTTCAAAGGGGAATTGGGACTACAGTTTGGTAAATTGAAATTGTCAAAATCTTTTTTTTTTTTTAATCATTTCACCCAAAGCAAGGTAATAAAGGCAATAAAGCCACTAAGATGCAATGGCTTACTGAATCAGAGAGAATGATAAAAAAAGAAAACACTATTAAAGAGAGAGAAAAATAAAGAATAGCAATATAGAAAGACAGAAGATAATGAGTGATATGGCATTTAAATTTTCAAAGATCAATGTTGAGTTGAAAGCAAAAAGCTGGAAAAGAGTTCCACAAGTAAAAAGTGTTAGAGAAGAAACTCTTAGCATAGAACTTACGGTTTCACCTAGCCATTTCAACTGTAAAATGATGAGACCTCATTGCCAATTTAGTACTGCATGCATTTAAATTCATAAAGTCTATGTACTAAAGAGGAAATCTCATCAGAACAATTAACATGGAAATATTTATAGAAAAAGTACACGGACGCTGTGGTGGGAACGTAACTGAAGTGACAGGTCAGAACCAATAACATTGCACATTCTTCTTTTTATTTTACCAAGAATCTCTAGATTGACAGCAGAAGCACCAGACCAGATGTGGCTGCAATATTCAAAGCCTGGACACAATGGTAAACTTATAAACGTGTAAAAAACTGTCTAGCCAGACACAGCAAACCAAGTTTCCTACCAGTTATAAGAATATAATTTATAATATATACAATTTATACAAACTACAATTCTACAATGCACTCTTTGAGTCAGATACTCTTGGAAACTCTTTGAGTCAGATACTCTTGGAAACAAATAATAACATTCTGAAATATGGCAAGTGGTGCATGGACAAAAGTGATCAAGATTTAAAACAAAATGCAGGAAAACAAAGTTTTTTATATCATGTAAATACAGTGCAATTGTAAAATTAATTAAATATTGCTATTAGTTTCTGATGGTATAGATAAACTAGTAATAATAATAATAACACATTCACCCAGTCAAGGACAGGATGCGAGATCTATTCACAGTAAACAAAGAAAGTCTTGCAATGGATGCAGTTTTTCTAGTAGTAAAATTGAAAGAAAATGAAAAGTTATAGTTATTGCTTGTTTGAAAGTTTTTTTCATCTGTATCTTCTTTGTAGGTCATTGATAAAGATGATGGGGAAAATGGAGCCTCCCGCTTTAGCCTCAGTAAAGATGATAAAGATTTGTTTTATATAAATCCATCATCAGGTGAACTGCACACATTGTTTAATGCAGAACAAAGCAAAAAATCTGAATTCAACTTGGAAGTAATAGCCATAGACCAAAATGGCAAAGGTCTAGAATCAAAGGCACCCTTAAAAGTAAGTTTTATAAAAGCTTTTTTATTTCTGGGAAAATTGTTATATCTTCATTAGAAGTTATTGGTTCCAATGCAATAGTAGAATGACTGAAAACACATCCACAAATTTATAAACAAAATACACAGATGCATTCTGGGATTTCTTCCTAGCCAATAAGATAGGCCACATCTTGGAGTCATCTGACTTAATTCTGTTCTTTCTTGTCTTGAAGTCAGAATGCTGTAATCACTTGTCTGTCTCCACTTTTGTATGTTAACACTGTTCTTGTGTCCCGGATATGATGATAAACTACATCTGGCAGCAAGTTCTCTGATCAGGTTTTGAGGAGCATGGAACCACCTCTTAATTGCTGTTGTTCCCAGGTTCACCCTGACCCGGGGTGGTAGCAGCTGTTAGGGTCCCAGCTAACTGGGGTCAAAACACTATTAAAGTACAAAAATACATTTTTATAGTAAAAATTACTTGCAATATCTTTTTTTTTTAAAAATACCAGCAATATATTTTTAAAAAAAACATATATTTACAGCAACACATTTTTGTAAAAACAAGATTATCAGGCATACATTTTTGTAAAAGAAATTACAAATGCTCACAAAAAAATTAAATTTTGACATTAAATGATCCACTGAGGTTGATATGCCAGAAAACAAATCAAACCAAAAACCATTCTTAGTTTGTGAACCTTTTGCCTTATTACTATTATTTTGCCTTATTACTATTATTTTGCCTTGCATATATTGTTTACTTAATATTATTTTTGTCCTGTTCTTTTCTTTCTCTTGTTATTGTTTATTGCAAACTTTGTCAATTCTGCGTGTTGAGCATTTCTGCCAATTACATTTAACCATGGCCAGTGACTCTACAGATATTTTAAAAAAAAAAGACTTAATGCCTGTTTGAACTGAAATCAAATTAAATTCAGGTAAAGTTGTGTTAGGATTTAATCAATGTCCATTATTTATAAATGCTTTAAAGTTAACGCTAAAATTCAAAAGCATCTTGATCATCAAAAATATATATGACTGTTGTCCCCTATCACTTGTTTACTTCATCTGTAGACAATTTCCTCACTAAGAAAAAAAGAGACTGAAGACAACAGCAATATGCTTGCTAAGTATGCCATAGAATGTGTGAGCAACAAGGAAGCTTTGAGGAAAATGAGAACTAAAAAAAAGTACCCTTTTGCTTAGGTTTTAAAAGACACAGTTGAAAAGAAAGCTTGAAAAATTTAACACTCACAAGACATATTGAAGACAAAAGGAAACAGCAAGTTTATGTGAATTGATAATAGAAAAGGTACTGGTTAAGATAAGGGGACTGACATTGTTTAGAGTGGCAAAGGATAGGAAGTAGTGAAGAGTCATGAACAACCTACCTAACAAATTTACGTGAATGGATAATAGAAAAGGGACTGGGTAGGATAAGAGGACTGACATTGTTTAGAGCAACAAAGAATAGGAAGTAGTGGAGAGTCATGATTGTGCACATCCTGAAGAGACACAGTACATTACTTCCAGCTGAGAAATAAGTCATCAGTTCTTTCTCTTATGAATTCTTCACTTGAAAAAACCAAGAAGTAAAAATTTAAAAATTTTGTTTGAACAGAGAAATAGTTATACATATGGATTTGGTCTAAATCAGTGCTTCTCAAATTTTTCTTCCATAGAAACACACCTCAATGTTTTCAAAAATTCCTCCAAAGATCCTTAAAGAAATGATTTGGTAATTTTTGTAAAAAATAAGCCATTACTATCATTCAAAAACTACATTTATTAAAAAAAAAAACAAAAAAAACAATATTCTATAGTTAATATATATGATTTTATTAAAATAATACACATAATTTGGATTAAAATATTGGTTTGGAACAAAAGTTTGTATCATTTGCTAGCATGTGGCATTGAAACATGTGATTTTGTTTAACACATGTCAGATATACATATTCTTTTAAGGTGACTTTTTTAAATGCATCTTTCTACATGATTCATGTGTGAATATAAAATGTTTTTTACATTAAAATGTATTTCATTTTCTTTTATCATCACGATAAAAGAAAATGAAATACATTTTCGTTGTTTGATGCTCTTTTATTTCCAGAAAGGAAAGACGCTGTACAAACAGCAAAAAAGATACGTGCCATTTGCTGAGATGGTACCATAGCTAAGAGTATAACTTGTGTTTTGCTAGGGTCAGAAATAGAAATTTGATCTGGACGACAAAGAAGATTCCCATAGGCTTGCAAATCATTGATGATGACTAAACAGAAACACTGAACATAATCCAAGTTACACCACACAAGGAATCACAGATACACCGCATATTTCATATGAGACTTGGAAGGCATAGTGCATTACAAGCTCTTTTCACAAAATCATATATTAAATACAGACAAGTACTGTTTCCAAATGAACCAATTAAAGGCAGCAATTTATGAAAAGTCTTTAGAATTGGTCAAGGATATCATTTTCTGTCAGGACAACACTAGACCTTACATCTCTTTGCAGACCCAACAAAAATTGATACTGCTTGACTAAAGTGTCCTACTACACTGCCATATTCACCTAACCTTGCATCTTTGGATTAACACATTTTGATTCCTACAAAATTCTCTTCACTGGGAAGAACTTCAGTTCTCCTAGAAACCTGTAAAAGCCACTTAGACCACTTCATAACACATAAGGATGCCATATTCTGGGAGCATGGAATCCTGAAGTGGCATCAAAGATGGCAAAAGGTAATGAAACAAAAAATATATAGGTGTTATTTGAATAAATCTATGCACAAATATCTATGAAATTTTGTTCAAATTTAATATTTTTTTAATTCTATTTTATTTAATAATTCTGTATTTACTCTAATACAATAAGTTATTTCCAAAAACCTGTTTTTATAGTCCTTTTGCTTAATCTCTTTTAAAATGATTTTTGGGAACCTCTAACAAGAGTTTTGTAGATTACTAGCCATCTGCAAACCCCACTTTGGGAACTGCTGATCAAAATGGTAAAAACAAAATGATAACCCACTGGAGAGAAGTTGTGTAAACACACAAAATGTAATAAAATCACTGTCTTCAATTGACTAAGCACAACATTTTAATGTAAATGTCATATTTATTTAATTATTGAGTTTACAAGAATTCTCAGTTTCTATTTTAGATCTCCATATATGATAATCAGTTTAATCTTGAAATGGAAGTCGAAAAACCAGTGGATTTTGTGGAAAAAGTACTTGATCCCTTCATCAGGTAAGCTTTATGTGTGTAACAAGGCCCTCATCCTGGTTCAATATTTACATGAAGGAGAATGCAAAATGGTGATTTGAGATGATTAAAAATTAGAAATAAATTGCAAAAATTCCCTGAAGAATGTCTTAAATAATTGGAAGGAAAATAAGGAAAGAAATGGACAATCAAAATTACATCAAATATATAAAATGAAGTTGATGAGGGAATCAGAGAGAGTTGAACCCCCAAAGAAATTTTGTGAAAGGTCATTAAGTTTAAAATTTCACATGGGTGTTTATTTTTCACTCTCTCTGATAAGGAAAAATATTTGCTTGGATTTCCAAGCTGAAATCTAATCTGACAGAATTAAATTCCTTAATACTACCATGCTAAACCATTGTCTTTGCAGTCATGTGTTTTTCAGGACAATGGACCAATATATCAATGTCAAAAATGGGAAGCAGGGTTCCCAGGAAAATCACTTATATAAACCAATGAAGCATTTGGCTTTGAGAGTCACAAGAAAGATCTCAGTGATGTGCTAAGAAAATCTTCATCACTCAAAGACTTATAATGTAAATAGTGTATATTCATGATTTACTTTTATAATGAACAGGATTTTTATTTAAAAAGAAATCTGAGAAAATGATATTCTTTTTGTAATAACCACCAATATTTTCATGACTAAATTTTACTTGAAAAAAATGCTTAAGTCGCAAATGTTTACATTTCCATAAAGATTAATTGCCGATGCATCTCTGCTGATAAAAATTTTTTTACAAAGATTCAAACACAACACAAACATGATTGCCTTAAAAAATTGTTTTAAAAACAGTATTTCAGTTTTAGGGAAAATTTTTCATGTGTTGATATCTTTAAGCATTTTTATTTTTTAAGCAATCATGTTTTCAGTTTTATCTTTCTAGAAAGGTAAAAAAGAGGTACTAGAAATTTTATTTTAATTACTGAAAGTCCACAGCTAATATTAGTATTATTAAAAAACAAATCAATGATTTTACCAAGATATATTACTGTCTTAATTAATTTAAAAGAACTGTTCAGAAAGAAAATTACAATTTAAAAAAAAATAAATGCTACTGAAATTAACACTTCTGCACCCCCTTCCTAGTAGGCATGAGGCCCCCACGCAGTTGAGAGGTTCAGGGCAGTAATCACCGGCTCTGTCAATTATTATATTTGATGATTGACAATATAATTTAGGTAGAAAAAAAGTAAAAAGTACAAAAAGCAAAGCATGCTGATGAAATTAGCCCCAGCTGAAACTAGTTCCTGCAGATATGCAATGTATATTATTAGTTGATGATTAACAATGTAATGTCAGTTTTAAAATAATTTTAAAAAATGGCAAATGGCCATAAATCAGGACTGAAAAAAAATGTCAGAGGCCACAATAGGGCCCCAAAAAACATTTGGGGTTCAAGGGATAAGATACGTCAGCTCTGCTTTCAGTGGATAGAACAGATGCACAGACACAAAGTAATGCAATTGTTGCAGACTTACTTCAAGGTGAGAACTGCCACTACTACTACAATTATCAATAGTATCCAGAGGGAGAATTGAAAATATCCAAAAACAAAGATAAATCTCAAAATACTCAAATCCCCATTCTGTTACTTAGATTTGTAATCAACACATGTTTGTGTAATATTGTCCATCAATAAATTATTGTTAGATTTTCTGAAGTTGGTCATTTGACTTGAAGAGATCATGAAGGATAAGCTTTAGGATGATGCATAAAACATAAAACAGGTTACCATGCTTCCCCGGAAAAGTTAATAGCCCCTTCATAGGGGACACAGCAGACAACGAGGTGATTACCATTGAAAAACAGATTAATTTCAGAAAGCATGACATATATGGACTGGAACATTCAGCAATGATACATACCCATATTCGGCTGCAGATGTAGGGATTTGTAAACTTTAAATTTTCAATTACTAGTGTCCAATGACTCTAGACAAAGAGCTTAGCTAATTTCATTCAGCTTTCTAATGATTTTGCTTGTTTGTTTTTTTTATTATATTGCTGTTGTTTTTAAATAACTCACTTTGTGATAGTTTGGTATGTTTTACAGCAAATCAACCTCAATCGGTTATTTAATGCCAACAAGATTTTTATTGCTGGTAATATTTTTTCCAAAAATGTATTGCTGGTAATATTTTTTTCTTTAAAAATATTGCTGGTAATATTTTTCCTCAAAAAATGTATTGCTGGTATTAAAACCTATTTTTACACTTTCATAATGTTTTGACCCCAGTTTGGGTGTTAACTATTTGCCTATAGCTGGGACCTAAACAGATGCTACCACTCCAAGTCAGGGTGGACCTGGGAACACCAGCAATTAAGAGGTGGTTCCACACTCCTCAAAACCTCCTGATCAGAGGCCTTGCTGTTGAGCATAGTTTATCATCTTACTCAGGATGCAGATGTAGTTTATTATCTTACCCAGGATGCATTTGTGATAGCAATAAATTTGTTAATAAAAGTGAAATGTGGTATGAACCTGAACAAAAATTTACTATAGAAGACTCAGAAGTTGAAAGATCATATTGAATCAGTTGATATGCGTGCTGCTAGGAAAGTTGATTCACTGTGTCATGCCAGAAAATATTTCTCTCCAGAATCTTACATATTTATAAGTCTACCATTTATCCAGGCATATTGCTTCCACATCAGGTCTGGTTCCTCTGCTATATATTCTTGATAAAATACAAAGAAGAATCTGCAATGTTATTGGTCCTGACATTGCATCTTGGCTTTAGTCACTTTCCCACCAACTTCCCTATATTTCCAAGTGATCTCTCATCTAAATTCTGGGCTTTAGTGATCAAAAAAGAACCAGTGTTTGCAGCCTGATTTGACTGTAGGCTTTCTTAGGAGAAATGATATATAAACTCAATATATCAGATTAATAATAGGTAATTGTATGACAAAATGAAGAAATAAGCTATGTAAAGCATTTGATTCTTTAAAAGGACTTCATCTGACTAAAATAAGGTTCTTCTTGACAGAATTATAGATATATTTGGCAGGAGGGAGATATATCTCAGTTATAATTATTCATTGAAAGGTAACACTGAAGATGTAGGGATCTCAAAACTTTAAATTTAAATTTTCAATTACTGTTGTCCAACGAGTCTGGACATACAGCTTAGCTGATTTCATTCAGCTTCCCAATGCCTTTGCTTAAAGGGAGATAACTGAAACATTTTCAAGAGGCATGGCACATGAAACTAGAACAATTTATCCCTATGGACGAAATAAATGGTTTAGTTCAAAATTCCAATCACCTGAAGAAGACTGGAGTGTACAACAGCCAAAACATAATGAATATGGCAATAAAAATGAGGAGAACAGTCTGAACAATGTAAATAATGTAAATAATCACAATACCTCATCACAAAGATATAGGCAGCCTTTGCTTTTATTGCTGTTGTTTCTAACCTTTATCACTCTGTATGTGACTTCATTTGCTGTACAAAAAGTTTATCTTGCCACTGAAAGTGACTCTGATCCCTGAACAATAATGAGTTTGAATTTCACAGTTGTGTTGTCATATCCTGCTATGGCAACAGAAAACAACTTTGAGTGAAATTAACAATAAGGACACATGCAATTGAGAGGCCTTGAAAAAGAATGCAGTGGAAAGGGAAGTAACATTAATTGAGATCAATAACATAAATTATACTGATTTATGTGGATATATTTTGGTCTTAAGTATGCAAAATATAAAAGTTACATTTGATCTTGTTGTTACTTGGTCAGGGGGTCATGTGTTGAATAAAAACTAAGTGTTGAGTTGACTGAGTGAAACAAAGAGTGAAACAAAACAAAATAGAAATCGATATCGGAATTTTTTTTTTATGTAGAGAAAATTTCAGGGAATCAAAAATAGTCAAAATTTGTCTAGGAAAGATGTCCCTACCCTAACTCAATTTATAAAAGTTAATTATTAAATTTAAAAAAGGTAATATTTTCAGTTTATTGTAGATTTGTAACTTGATGCACTAAATTCAATGTATAATTCACTAATTGGTTATATTTTTCATCTTTGACATAATTCTCCTGGCCTTTCAATCTCATTTCATAATGTCTAATCCATGTGCAGAGGATGCTGCTCTAAGCCTTATTTGAAAATGAACCATAAAATCAGCAGAAATTCTGCTGAAATAATTTGTCATATAGAATAGACCAGGTCTGCAAATTCTGATTACTTTTGTGTAGTATCTGTTGATTATTCCAGATTTTATCTTGTTGTTATGATGCCTGTCTCAACTAAAATTTAACAGGTTAATTATTGACTAAAAAAATAAAAGAATTCCAATTTATTATATACTAGCAGTATAACCCGTCTTCAGCTGGGTCTTTCATTACTGGGATTTTTTTCCATTCAATTGGACCAGTTTAAGTTTAAAGTCAGCCCACCTAAAAATCAATATTGGTAACAACAATTGGCTGCAACTGAGGCACATCCCCAATTGGGGACAATTGGAGGGGGGTCTGAAAATTGCTGTTTTTGCATTCTCAATCTTGTTTCAGTTTCACACGCAGCAGCAGTTGAAGAGGCGTTTCTCCTCAGCCGTTGTGTCCTTTGATCACCATTTTCAGCTTCACACGCAGAAGCATTTAGATGAAAACTGTGGAAACACATAAACAACATCCGATCACACACACATACATACACACACATTTTGAGAATTATAGATATAGATATTATTATTGTAATAATTTAAACTATTTATTTTTATTAAAGTTTTTATGAAAGATATATATCCAAGAGCAGATAGTAAATAGTAAAACGTTGCTGAGAGTTATAATGGACAGGAACTAGTGGAGAGTCATCGTCGCCAACAATTTGGACTCAAAATCGGCACTGAAGAATTATCTATTAAACAAAAGAATTTCATCAAAATCGGATGAAAACTGTGGAAATGCATAAACAACATCCGATCACACACACACATACACATACACATTTTGAGAATTACAGATATAGATAGATTTGTAAGTTGAATTATTCAATATATAATACAGTAAATGTTTATTATAATTCCATTGTATCTTTCAACCTACATACAATAATATGCATCATGATGTCTAGTCAATATGCAATGGATGCTGCTCTAAGCCACATTTGATAACAGACAATAAAGCAGCAGAAATTTATACTTCACTTGAATTTTTTATATATAAAAACTTGAGTGAAAATTTTGTAAAATTTTTCTCTATTGTTATTATTACATTAATTTCTTGTCCAAATATTTAAAAATATTAGAGCAATAAGACATTTGATGAGAATTTACTTAATAGAGGTTGCCCAACTATCTTCATCAAGTAATTGCTCACAGTACATGCAAGTTCTAAAATGTTTATATTATTAAAGGATTTAAATTGGGGTAAAGTTAATATGGCTGAAAGCATTAAGGGATTTATGAATTTTTCTTTTTCAGGAATTTAAGTAAAATTCTTGGATTTGAAATTGTGGTTGACAAAGTTCAGGTTCATCAGAGTTTAGCCCAAAATCCTGATTTGCAGAGGTGAGTTACAAAGTACCTTATTGAAAAGATACAAATACCAACTTTTAGAAGTTTCTTTTAATATTAGCATAAAATCTGTATTATGATATTAACATAAAATATGAAAATAATATAATAGTAATAATAAAATAATATAATATTAGTATAAAACCTGTATTATAATATTAACATAAAATATGAAAATAATATAATAATAATAAAATAATATAATATTAGTATAAAATCTGTATTATAATGATACAATTTCTCTTTCATGCTGGGTTTGTTTGTTAAAAGTGTCACAGCAAAAACAGCATGTTGTAGCAGTTTTTGTTAGAGCAATAACATTAAATATTCTAACTTGAATAATAAAGCAATTTCTAATCCATTTTATGACTGAATAGTAGGGGGGGGTTCTTCAGTCGCATTCATCTTAATGATAATGATTCAGTTTTTGGATATTTGTGAGTTTCTCAGAAATACTTAAAAGAAAATTACATCAGTATAGAAAAACAAAATAATGAAATGACTACTAATTGCTGGATAGAATAATTATACTTGTAAAATAATGATATATTTATTTTGTATAAGTATTTTATTGCATATTTCTGGATATTAATGACATATTTTTATAAATAAAAATATCATTTTTTATGCCATTATGAATATTTTCACACTTTATTAAAGAAAAAAGACTTTTTATAATTTCTATGCACATCTGTTCAAAAATCATGTAACACTAAACTCCTGTTTTTTATTTGTTTGTTTTTTTTATAAAAAATTTTCAGATTTTGGTATACAGATAAACTTATATAAATAACATATACTCTGAAAGAGATTTTATATGAAGTTTTGTGTCTGTACCAATACAGATAATGATGTATTATCTTGTAATGCTCACACGGTTTTTTAAGTGGTGAAATTAAGATTTCACATAAAAATAATGTTTTGTATTTTCTGTATGTTGTGGTGTCCTCCCTCTAATGAGGCTATTGTGAACTCTTCCACTTACTATAAAGTTAGTAGTAAAAGTAAGCCTGGGGGGAACGGTGATATAGACTGAACGCTGGTCAACTGAGACACACTCCCAAGTTGTATAACACACTTCTGTTGTATTTGCTGTTCGATACACTATTTACCTACAACTTCTTGTTTTGTTATTTCTTAACCATTACTTGGTCACAACTGTACGTGTACAAAAAACATGATCCATTACTCACAAAAAATATATAAATGCAGGACTTTTTGACATTTTGAAATAATATCTTTACTGAGCATGAAACACCTGTTAAATAATCCATGAACAAAGGTGCTGCCAACAAAAAACTAGTGCCAACATAGGCTACATAGCTGCACTGTGGAACTCCCACCCAGGGCAGATGAGGTCACTTACAACAGCTGCACATCAACTAAGAACCTTTCTAGTGATGTCTGGAATTTCCCATTTGTAGCAAGTCATGTCAGCACCTGAAAAATTTCAGAATTTGGGATTTTGGGGGATAAAGGATATTCAACCTGTATAAGTAGAAAACTAATTTTTAATGTAAATGAAGTTAAACTACTTTAGATTAGTCTCCCCTAATCTTTTACTTGTAAATAATTCTAAAAAAAATCATATAAATATGAAGGATAAAAAATAAGGAAATAGTACTGTAATTAGCAGTTAATAAACCTGGAGTTATCTCCCCTGGGCAGACTTGTTTTGTTTTTTTTTTTGCTATTTTTTTTTCTCAGAAAATGTTGGTCAGACTTGAGTAGAAATTGTTTTAAGTTAGAACATTTTAACAGTAAAAAATATGCCATTTTTTATGTGTTATCACAACAAACACACAAGTACCCGACAGAAATCAAATTATTTGAACATATAAAATTCAATACATGTTTATATATATAAATATTGTATATATGCTTAACTCTTTTTTTATGTCACCAGAAGAGTCCACTACATAAAAACAAGTGCATTGCTCATCACTGTGCATTGCATTATTCTAATGATATAAGAATAAAATTTTCTGTTTAAATTTTTAAATTTGACAAAAATTCCATAATTTCTGTATTTCTTAATTTGCACAAACAATAATTTTTTAAATACATTAAACTTATAAAAAAAATATATACTGCCTTCATTTTTTGATGGTCCAGGTAAACTAATTATCTAAATATGGAATTTAAAATTGTCTTCATGAACTTCTGAGTTCTTTAATGCAAATCATCTTTGCTTCAAATTTTTTTTCAGGAGTGATATTTTATTCCATGTTTTGGACTTAAAAAATAAGAAGTTGGTTTCCGCAGAGTTGGTTAAAAAGTAAGTTTATTTTAAAAATTTAATTTGATATAATCCATTACCTAAAAACACATCACTGGCTTACCAATTCCAATTGTGTTGTCTCATGCTGAGAACCAAAACAGAAAATAATGAAGAAGCAAATTACAAATTTTGGATTATTTTCAATTTATCAATGGAATATTTGAATTCTAATTCAATTTCTATATAATATATTCAAAAGATTAACTAAAATTGAATTTTCTTTTCTTTTCACAGAAAGGTGAAAGCAGAAAAAGCTGCAATTGACAAACTTTTTCATCAGTTTGGAATGAAAACCGGTCAAGTCAAACAAGTTTCTGTGAGTCAAGTGAAAGAATCGCATAAAATATCCAATTCAGAAATCATTATAATAGTTTTGGCTTGCATCATATTTGTCGGCTGTATTTTGGGCATCATTGTAGCTGTTGCTCTGACAAGACAGTAAGTGCCTTTTTTTTAATCATTTCACCCCAACCAGGGCAATAAAGCTACTAAGATGCAAGGGGTTACTGAGTGTGAGAGATGATAAGAAAAAAAAAAAATACTATTAAAGAAAGAGAACAATAAAAGAAAAGGAATTAAGAAGACAGAAGATAACAATTGACATTACATTTAAATTTTTGAAGATCAGAGTTGACTGGAAAGCAAGATGCTGGAAGTGAGTTGTAACCCCTCACCCCTTCTACACATATACACCACACTCCTCTTCATCTTTGATGCTTCTTCCTCTCAGTCTCGGCTGCTAGTTCTGCTAGCTTTGTTGAGTAATACCAACCTTATGGGTCACCTGGCTTTCTTTACCCTCCTCAGATGGAGCTGGTGTACTGTCTTAATAGGGTTGATTTGGGTTTGCCAAAATCTCACAATATTGGGATTGACAGTGAAGTCTAGTGTGGATCCCTCTATGTATGTTGCGTATTGTAGTTAAGAAGGAATAATTCTCAACTCACGGCTGTGGTAACTTTTGTCTCTTTGTGTCCAAACATAACTTCAAAATCAGGCTGGAATACTCCTCCAATAAAATGCACAGCACTGTTTATAACAATAATAACAGCATTATTGAATATAAAAAAAAACTGGTTGAATAAAATGTCTCTATTAGCTACTGCAAAATCAAGGATGATGATTTGAGAAATAATAAATATTTTCAGTCCTTTGATATTTCTGTAGATTGCGGACATTTTTAATCGTGAAAGAGTTTTTCGATGTATTTCCAAAGGATCTTCAGTGGACGCAATATATTATATTGAGCGCACTATTTTATTAACATCAGCACTCAATGTGCATTATGTTATATTCATATATATATATATATATATATATATATATATATATATATATATATATATATATATATATGCACTGTTACATTAGAACATGTATATACCCACTACAAAACTGTACATCTTCGTTTCTTTCATGAGGATACCATCATGATTTCCCACCTGAAGAAATGTTAATTTTTAATGTTGAAACAAGATGTACAGTTTTGTAGTGGGTATGTGCATGTTCTAATGTAACACTGCATAAAAAAATAAATATTTATTGCTCTAGTTTTGTATTGAGCCCTGTTTTAAATTAATGTTTTGAACGCTGAAACATTACTCTTCATTCTTTTACATTTGGATAGATAGATAGATAGACAGATAGATAGATAGATATGCAGACATTTAAGCAAATATTTATTGTGCATGTACAAACCTGGATGAACATGTTTTCTGTTTTTTTTTTACTCCCCCTCCGCCTTTCCTCCTAACTTCCAGTGTTGGTATATTATGACGGTGCAATCCACTTACCTGAGGAGACCTAACGATTGAAACCTAGGTAGTGGAGTAGTTTGTGTTTTAGTGCTTTTGAATATATATAGATATAATGATAGATAGATAGATAGAATATTTGGGTTTTTCAGTTGGCAGTTATAAGTGTAAAAAATCTAAAAATTTAGTGTAAGTAAGCATTAAGAAAATAATCAAATATATATTTTGTAACTAATGCAATGATTCTTATTTGAGCCCTGATAAATAAGAAACCACAAAACCCTGAGTCGGTCTACAATTGTGAACTTAAACTACTTCAGATACAATTGTTATTACTCTAGACTACTACAGAAGATGTTATTAGCAGACATTCTTTGAAGTAAAAGGAAATATATTCTGTATATTTGGGCTGCAATTATTCTTTTAAAATTATATTGTTAAACACAAAAGATTTTTTATGTCTATTAAATTTTATGATCTTTTTTTATTATGTAAAATTATCCTTTTGCGGTTGTTGTATGTGGATAAATTGACCAAAATCCATGTTGTGTAATACAAGCTTTCAATATAAGTCATCATTGGAGGATGTGAGTGGGAAACAAAAATTAAGTTGAAAAAAAAGATGTAGACCATATCATTATTTTTTAAAGTGTTATTATGTTGTGGAGTACCAGAGCACCCCCACAAGATGGACCGATCTAAAAAAAATGTATAGCATGCTTTTGTATTGAGGGAGTGAAGGTTGGATAGAACTTCTTGTTGACCTCTCTGCTTCTGGGCAGAGAGGAACCCAGACGAGGTTATACCGAAGAGAAGAGTCTCATCTGGGAAGGTCAACAAACCTGACGCCATGTATACGGAGTCTACAAGAAATTTTTACCCTAGTCTATGGGCTCGGAATGTCCCACATGAAAAACTGACCTTGTGTCACATCCTGCCTTGTGGAGAGGCTTTGGGTAAATACCAAAGTTGAACAGAACTTCTTGTCGACCTCTCTGCCTCCGAGCAGAGAGGAAGCCAGACAAGGCTATTCTGACGGGCGGAGTCTCATCTGGGGAGGTAGACAGCCACCCGAGACCATGTATGCAGGAATTTCTGCCAGAGCTTATGCACTCAGAATGTCCCACATTAAAATCCATGTTGTGTAATACAAGCTTTCAATATAAGTCATCATTGGAGGATGTGAGTGGGAAACAAAAATTAAGTTGAAAAAAAAGGTGTAAACCATATCATTATTTTTTAAAGTGTTATTATGTTGTGGAGTACTGGAGCACCGCCACAAGATGGACCGATCTAAAAATGATAAATAGCATGCTCTCTTACTGAGGGAGTGAAGGTTGAACAAAACTTCTTATCGACCTCTCTGGAGAGTTTCATCTGGGGAGAGACTCTGCAGAGTCAATATTTGAAAATGAAAAATTCAAATGTTAATATCAACATGGACCGAGGATTCAAGTGTAAAAATTTATAATCATATACCAAGAAATTATTTGGTGACTACTCAACCTCGGATTAATTCCAAATCAGACGTGTGAAAACAAGTAAGAATTTTGTCTGGTTGCTCTGTTATATTTTGTCTCTATAAAGAAACATGGAGGATTTTAAAGAAGCAATGTTTGAAGTCATGAGAATCCAGAAGAAACAAAATGAACAGTTTGAGGAACAATGACATTTGGACCAATTGTCTTTAAATTAAGTGGTGGTAAAAGAATTATTGTTGAACTTTTAAAAGGTAATCTTAGATATTAATGCAATACTTAAATGCGGCAATCAATTTTGAGTTCTTCTGTAGTTTATTGTTGCTTATTGCATACAGCTGCAGTATGACTCACAAAAAGAAATCTCCACCAATAGAGAACCAGATTGCAATCAAAAGAGCCATGGCTGCAGTGAGAAAAAGAAAGTCCTATGCAAATGAAACCCCAGATCAAATGGCTGCCAGCAGGAGAACTTTCAATGCTGAAAATATGCAAAGACTTAGGGACTCTCAAACTTCTGAACTAACCAAAAGCCCAATCAAGTGCTATCCACAGGAGCTAGCTTAAATGCCACCTGACAGTGACGTTTAAGATAGTATATATATATATATATATATATATATATATATATATATATATACTCATTTACTTATAAGGAAACATTTGGGATTCATTGACTGAGCAGACAATACTATTTTTGCTTGAAATTTATAAAAACTTTCTCTTAAAACAATTTTCCAGGAAATAGGTTTCTCAAACTCACTGTTATTGCTTTTTCCAGTACTGATATGGTCTCTTTCCTCAAATTTCTGCTATTTATACAATTCTTTGTGATTCTGTCATGGCAGTCAATGAAGATTGAAGAAAGGTTGTCCTTACTAAGACCTACATTTCTTCAAAGACATTTTTAATAATTGATCTGAGAATGTGTTTGTATATAGCTGTTAGTTTAGATATTTCTGAATAAATTTATTGCCATCCATAGGAAAGTCTTGATAGGATGAAATTATTTAAGAACATAACTCAAGCTTTTAGGTTATGATTTTGTGGAAACTTGTGGTATTGGGCAAAACTATCCCTAGTGCACCCTATTCTATTTTCAATTTCAATTCATACTGATCCATACACTGACTGTATTTGAAATGTTTAGTATCTACTAATTCCACATCCTGAATTTTTATGATGGATTCAGGGTAGATGCCATTACTACTTTTGTCAAATAAGATTCTGAGAGTTATAAAGGTTTTCTCAAGATTCATAATTTTTTAATCTCTTTCCTGCAGACAACAAAAGAAATTGAGAGATTTCAAAGACTCCATGAAGGGAAACTCTTCTCAAAATTATTTCCTGGAAATGTCTAATTCTGTCTATGACACTTCAAACAGATACAACAGTCGAGAAATGTAAGTAAATTTCCTTAATTTTCATTTTTTTAGCATTTTGTTTAATGAATAAATGTTACAGTTTGTGATAGTAAAAGCTCAAAAACTATGAGATCATTTTTCAGGAAATTTCACATGTGCTCTTATTCTAGAGATTTTCAATATAATTTCAGTATGATCTTCTGCTAGAGTTACTGATAATGGTCTTCAAAACTATTTAACCTAATCAGAATGGGATCATTTTGGAAATGATCCAGCCATTTAATATTCATCAGAAAAACAGCCTATCTAGGGCAATGCCATCTTGTTGCCTTTCAAAGTATTCTCCTTAATAACCCAGATGTTTATCTTGGTTTCCATTCCAGTTTTCAAAATAGTTTGAGATGTACTCAGTAAAAATCAACATCAGTTGCCTTGTTACATTCTCTTCCCTTCCAATAACAGTTTTAAATTTACAAAAAGCTTTTAGAAATTCAAATCTGGACTGTAGGTGAGCAAACAGACCCCAGGCTGATATAAATTTTGGCCTAAAAACATGGCACTAGATGTGAAGAATAATCAAGATATTCAAAATGATTGAATACTTTCCAGAAAGTTTGTAGAATCCCCAGGTTTTTGTCAAATCACCAATTTTATTTGTTTGCTACCTACAATGTGGTGGTAACACAATACACAAGCTCAACCATTGACATCTTACTGCTAATTGAATAACACCATGGGAGAGTATCAGTTTATACTTTTATAATTTTTAACTCCACCATTTCAAATCTTTACAACTACAACATGCTATGCCACTTCCATG
This sequence comes from Acanthosepion lycidas, assembly GCA_963932145.1. Taxonomy (NCBI): domain Eukaryota; kingdom Metazoa; phylum Mollusca; class Cephalopoda; order Sepiida; family Sepiidae; genus Acanthosepion; species Acanthosepion lycidas. The sequence continues at coordinate 6,423,601 of OZ010581.1, forward strand.
GAGTTTAATCACCCTCATTTCCTCCATTTTCCAAATATGCCATTCAGACATTTTTTCCCCAAGAACTGCCACTTTGTGCAACAGGCTCCTACATGCATGCTTCCTTAATCAATACAATCTTAACCTCTTCAATTCAACGATCAATCATTATCTTTCCTCTTTAATCTCATAATCTTCACTTCCTCCACTTTTTCTCTCATTTATATACCTCATTCATCATTACCATTTGAACTGTATTTCTAATGTGAATGATTTCAGTAATACTGGGTAAAATTTAGTGTTGAAAAACTGTACATTCTGTATATGTGGTGCTGTATAATTTACAATTCTTATTTATTTGTTGAGATTTCAAAAATAAAGCTATAAATGACAAAATGTTTGATTTAAAATCTTAAAACTTTAATCAAATTGATTATGAAAAAGTATAAGAAGAATTTATCATTTGTGTGTTGATGTGACTGTCAAAAAAACTGAGGTCTTCATTTAATATCCACATACTTACAAATAAATGGCTGATTGAAAATGATTGTAGAAATTGAAATATATATTCTTTAAATAAAGGATTACTGAAAATGATGAAATATTTCTGAGAGAATTTCTTTAAAGTTTTCTGACAGGAGCCTAAAAAACTAAAACTAAACTCCCCATTGGAAAATTAAAAAAACATGCTGTCTTCTTGTTTTTTTCAGGAATCTTTTACAATTTTTATGACATTTTTTTTTGTCTATACGTTATCAGATATCATATCATATCTCATATATTTATCATATATCATATCATATCATATCTCATATATTTATCATATATCATATCATATCATATCTCATATATTTATCATATATCATATCATATCTCATATATTTATCATATATCATATCATATCATATCATATCTCATATATTTATCATATATCATATCATATCTCATATATTTATCATATATCATATCATATCATATCTCATATATTTATCATATATCATATCATATCTCATATATTTATCATATATCATATCATATCATATCTCATATATTTATCATATATCATATCATATCTCATATATTTATCATATATCATATCATATCATATCATATCTCATATATTTATCATATATCATATCATATCTCATATATTTATCATATATCATATATTTATCATATATCATATCATATCATATCATATCTCATATATTTATCATATATCATATCATATCATATCTCATATATTTATCATATATCATATCATATCTCATATATTTATCATATATCATATCATATCATATCTCATATATATATCATATCATATCATATCTCATATATTTATCATATATCATATCATATCATATCTCATATATTTATCATATATCATATCATATTTATTAGATGTTATTTTGCCAGTCAATGTTTTCACAATAAAATTAGTCATTAACCAATTGATGTTGGAAGAATTTTCTGTGTATATATATATATATATATATATATATATATATATATATATATATATATATATATGTATATATTTTGTTTCAGCTGATAATATCAATCCCCCAAAATTAACATTAACTTGTTTTGGGGACATCAAGATTTCTTTTGCAAATAAATTGCAGAAAGATTTTTATTTATAAATAAATTTAAAATATATGAGAAAAAGAAAAAACTTGATTAATACAATATCACATATAAATATCACATATAAATATCCCATATAAATACTTATTTCATTATTTTACAGACAAGTGCTAAATGAATATATTTAGCTTTATTTGCCTAATCTGCCTGGCTGGTTATTAGTAACCTTAGGACTAGTGGGTTTTAAATTTTAGGTACCTCACCCCTGTAAAAAAGGTGAATACCATGCACTAATGGGTAAAACAATTTCAGCATCCTAGTTTAGTAAGAGTTAATTAAACCAAAGAAGGCATAAAACTTACACTTTATTACATCCAGAAGAATGTACATACAAGTATTTATTTACTATATAATCTCATCCTACCAAATAAGTTATTCTAAATATTTTTACTAAAAACAGATATTCACCAGATATGTTTTTATATCAATATATAAGTATACTTATAATATTTAAGTATACTTATATTATATAAGTATACTTATAATATAAGTACTTGGGAACATGGTTGAGTGGCTATAATGTTTGTTTTTCAACCATGAAACCTATATTTGAATCTCATCATGGTCAATTTGTCAGGAAGGTGATTTCTGGATATTTTCAGTCCAGAGAGGCAATCCAAGCATGTAACACAGTGTCTAAAAATTACATAACTTGTTGACCCAAACCTTATGAGAGAAATTGGGGAGACAAAATTGTTCTTCAATGATTTTGACCCAGAGTGTATATAAACAATGACAGTTTACAAGATTTTGAACATGGCCATATTTTTAAATGTAAGAAAGTACTTGTAACTCAGTGAGATAGTTCATGAATCACAAGTCATCGTGACTGACGGTTTGAGGGAACTGGCATTGTACAAACTATTGATCATGCCAGCTAATGCACTCTGTCCCAGAAACCATAGCTAATGTCAGCTCAGCATAATTTAGATGCAATGTCAGTCATTATCTTGTCTTCTTAATTCCTGTTCTTTTATTGTTCTCTCTCTCCTTATTAGTGCTTTTTTTTTCTTATATTCTCTCAGTAACACCTTGTGTCTTAGTGGTTTTATTGCCTTGCTTGGGGTGAAATGATTAACAAAAACAGTTGCTGTATAAACCACAGATAGGCTCTATGGATGTTGAATAAACACAACATTTTTACCATCAGTTTGTTAATAATTTTATAGTGAAAATATTGACTTAAATAATAAACACTTGATGAAGGCTGGAAGGCAGAATGGCTGAAATAGCAAAGATGAGAATAATATTCCAAATGTAAATAGTTTAAATAATGATAACTCTTCATCCCAGAAATTCAAACAGAAATTGCATAATAAAATTTGCTATAACATATTATTTGAATATGTCACAAATATTATATAAATTGTGATTGTTTCACTGTCAAAGAGCCATGTATTTACTGTGTCAAGTATTTATTGTCCTATACTACAAATACTTCCATATACACTTGTCTCTACAAACCAAAAGAACAATTTACCTATGTTTGATCTTTACACGCCAGAGATTCTAGCAACCATCATAATGGCCGCACTTCCCCAGTGGACAGTAATTATAACAGCATCAGGTCTGATTCAGACTCCATGTAATTATTCAAAGATGACAAAGAAGAAGAAAAAGAAGAAGATGAAAAATGGTGGTTTTTATGGTATAGCTTTGTTATTTGCTGCAGCACGTTCTTTAAGTTTTTGCACAACTGTGTTTTTGTTAGCTTTTGTTTTCAAAAGTCTTGCTTGTTGTCAAGTTGGTGCTTAAAAAAATACTTGTGTCTGTAAGTTTTGTGCTGTAGTTTTTGTTGTGATAAATGGTGTAACAATATCTCATCTCTAAAGGTTTTTATTTCAAAATGAATTTTGCCAATTGGTTAATGAGCTAATCACAATACAAAGAAAATTATGCGACTTTTCTCTCACAATTATAACATTTGAAAATTTTAGATATTATTTAAATAAAGCCTCTGGTCAGTTGATCTTTGTTTCAAGGTCAATTTATCTGTAGGACAATTCCTAATTACAGCTGGAAAAAATAAAAAAAATGTCTAATTTTAACTTTATGAATTGTTCAAAAATGGATATTAAAATATTAATATTCAAAATCATATTTTTTTATGCAGGCATTTGTATTTGTGTATTTTCTCTTTTGAATGTTTTAAACACTTTGAATAAATTCTTTGAGAGATGGTATTTCCTGCATTTGATTTCTACCACTGCTGAATAATGGTTACATCGTCCAATCTTCTGTAACTTTTTCTAATTTTCTATTGCATTAAATCAGGCTTTACAGACATGGTTTTCACACCGCTAATGTATCATACATCTGTCAACATTCTTTAAATGTCTCTCTCTTAATCATCTAAGAGACTCCTCTCTACCTTCCATTAGTATGGCTGATGCTATCCTCCAGGAAAGTGACTCATTACGTCTTCTCGAGCTAACATTCTCAGGTGACATGAAATGAAAAGACTATATTGAATCCATTGCTAAGTCAGCTGCCAAGAAATTTGGTTCACTATATGGAGTGAGACAATTCTTCTCTCTTGAATCTATCTTGCATATCTGTAAGTCTACCATTCGTCCATGCTTAGAATATTACTGCTATATATGGTTCAGTACCCCTGCAATTTACCTTTATAAGATTCAAAGAAGAATCAGCAATATTATTGGCCCTGATCTGGCAGCTCAGCTTCAGTCACTTAGGTTGCCTTTCTGTGCTTTTTTATAAATACTTTCATTGTAACTGTTTGGATGAGCACTTCACTAATTGTACCTAGACCATATAAATTTGAGCACCATACTAGACTGGCTACAAGATCTCAATTTATAGTTGAGCTAGCTAGATGTAGTCATAACTTCTATGCTAACAGTTTCTTTTCTTGCACTTCTCACTTGTGGAACTCCCTTCTAGCCCCATGCTTTCCAGTAAATATTACATCTACAAAAATTTAAATGCAATGTCATTTGCTATCTACTGTCTTCCTGATTACTCTTTTCTCTTTCTGCTCAGTATTAATGTTTCCATTCGTAATTCCAACACACCCTGTAACCCCTTGCATGTTAGTAGCTGTACAGCCTTGCTTGGGGTGACACTGATTAAAATTATATATATATATATATATATATATATATATATATCTAAAAGTGAACATAGAAGTCAACACTTAGAGGCGACAGTCTGTTTCATGCTATATGCAATCGTCAGGTGGCCTGACGATTGCATATAGCATGAAACAGACTGTCGCCTCTAAGTGTTGACTTCTATGTTCACTTTTATATTTACACACGCTCTATCTCTGATATTGAGCACTTTATTCCATAAATATAGCACACCTTAAGACTATATTTCTTTATATATATATATATATATATATATATATATAATATAAAAGGCTCAAAACTAATATTCCATGGTTATAATTTATTACATTGGAAATGTAATTACGGTCCAATTCATCAATGGTGATAAGTATATATATATATATATATATATATATATATATATATACACACAAATTCAAATATATATATATATATATATATATATATATATATATATATATATATATATATATATATATGAAATATTGGCTATTTCATTATTTGCTTATATATATACATATATTAGCAAATAATGAAATATCGAATATTTCTACATACATGCAAAGGAGGATGCAGGTCCGCACCATGTCGAAGGGGGAGAATTTCTCTTTAATAAGTTTTCTTGAATGTTCAGGCCAGTTAGATGCAACAAAATACTGTTTAAAATAAATACGTCTACTCAAGTATAGGCATCTACTAAAAATATCATTTAAAGTAATAATAATATGTATATATAAACATAATATATGTATATTGTATCCAGTCATCATTAAATGTTTCTTAACAATTTTCTTTTACTCATCAACAATCATCACAGCTGAAAGTGTTTGCAATCACATTGATACTCAATTCTATAAACTTGTTAAATTGCAGGAGACGATTTGATAAAGAAATAAAAATACTAAATGGCATCAGCTTCTTGATGTATCTCTGACCTAAGGAATGAGTCTAATGTCAGGATGACAGTCCCAGGGAATGAGACTAATGTCTAGATGATAGACCTAGGGAATGAATCTAGTGTCCAGACAGCAGGCCCAAGGAATGGGTTTAGTGTCCAGATGACAGTCCTAAGGAACAAGTGTCATGGCCAGAGTCCTAAGGAATGAATCTAGTATCCAGATGTCAGGTCTAGGGAATGAGTTTAATGCCCAGATGTCAAACCTAAGGGACAAGTCTAGTGCTCAGATAACAGTCACAGGCAATAATTCTAGTGTCCAGATGATAGGCCCAAAGAATGAGTCCAGTTAGTGGATCGGATTGAGGAAACAGAGAGCCGAGTTCGAATTCCATTCAAATCCATTACATTCACTTACATGCTATTACCCTGGGGAAAGGTATGAATCCTCTTCTCCTGTCAGCTATGGGTATATAGCAAGACAGACTGGGTTCTATAGCCTTGGATGGCAACTGGTCTATTGCCGAAAGAAATAGCAACCTACTGTGGGAAAAATCTGCCTCATCAGTCATGTAATGAAAGATATATGATTGCCTAAACGTGACTGAGTCCAAATTAATTTTTATTTTTGTCAGCAGTTCTGTTACTGAAAAGCTACAATTTCATTTTGAACTGTCCTCCATATCTGTTCAAAATCCCAGATTTGTTTCCAGTTGTGAAATAAATACAACAAAAGAAAAGACAAAATGATTCATTCATATTTATGCTGTTTCAGGTTTGGGGGGGGGGGGCAGAATTCTCTTTGCAATCATATTTGATTATTTTTGTTAAGCTTCTTTATAAAATTTTTGTGCAGACATTTTGCTTGTTTTTTTTCTTTCATTGTTTATGCCTTTTGACTTTGTTTCCTTGGATTGCAAATTAAAAATATTTTCTTTTTTTATTTCCATGAAACAATTTCAATATTTTTCCTTCCAATTGACATCATTAACCTCCATCGTCAATTATTCTCACCTGATTTGATCATTAAAAATTTCATGTTACATAAATAACCAGGTATAGTTTTTAAGCAACTAATATTTGGGTGGATCAAAATTAGTTTTCATTTTTAAATCCTCTCAAGAGTTTCTCGATAATTTTTTTAGCTGATATAATGGTAATGCTCTCTAATGGTATTTCTTGAAAAAAATTTCATCTTACAAAAAAAAACTTTTGTCATATTAATTTAAAAACTTTCTTCTATCATAATTCATAAAAAAATATAATTTTTTAATTGAACTTTGATTAAGTGTAAATATAATTTTTTTTTTTAATTTATTAAATTAATGAAGCAAAAAGTTGTTCTGCCAATTAAAGTGATTCAGAACAATTAAAAGTGCTTTTAGGGACAATGGTAAAAAAAAAACAATGCTTAGTCTGTTATCCTGCAATTTAACACAAAAATTTATTAAGAAACTTTAGTTGAAACCCATTGAATTTCCTAAGAACGCACTCAAATCACCGCCTGTGGGTCCCAAGAACTCACTACATTAAAAACATATCAGTATTCTTTTATTTTTATGTGCTGTATCCCTTCAGGATGTAGGCGATCATGCCTCTCCACTTCTCCCTATCTCTTGTAGCTCTCTATAAGTTTTGTCCCTTTGCTACATCCCCCAGACCATGTTCTGTCATTCACTTGCTTAAGTCTGCTAAATATGTCATGCATATATATTTTCCCTTGTCCCTCTTTCCATCTATTCAACCTGTGAGTATCAGATTCTCCAAGCTCTCCTTTCTCATTACATGTCCCAGAATTTTCAGCTGCCTCTTCCTGATGTTAAGTATTATCTTCCTCCTTGTTTGCAACCTCTCTAAACTTCATCATTGCTCACACGCTCGGTCTATGATATCCTTAGCATCCTTCTGTAAAACTATAAAGAGTTTCTAAATCTTATAGTTTAGAAGAGCCTGAAAGCACCTGTAATTGGGTGACACTGTATTTCAGTACACAGTGCTACATGATTAACTAGAGATACTGGCAATATACAATTTTTACAAAGATGTATATTTCCAAAATCCTAACCAGAAATACAAAGTGAACTAAATTTGGTATCGTTTGAAAAGAAATCAATTTACTTTCATGTAAAAGTCAACTTGTAATTCTTGATTCTCAATTATTTTTTAGATGAATCCATTTAATAGCACTGACATCATCGATTCAATGAAGAACTAAATAAACACACTCAAAATTTGGAGCATCAATTCACAACACGTGGCTATAAACAACACCTAATCAGGGAACAAATAAATAAAGCAATTTCCACACCTAGAGAAGACCCCCTAATGTACAAGATTAAAAATAAATCCAGCCACATCCATTTAGTAACCACTTTCAACCCCACTCTGCCTCCACTATCCCAAATAATCAAAAGTTGCTGGGAAATACTACATTTCAAACCAGACCTAAAAAATTGTTTGAGGAACCCGGCCTTCTAGCATATCGTAGACCTAAGAACCTAAAAGATATCATAGATAGTAACCACATTACAGGAACAAGGTAATCCATAATAAACCAAAAACAACAGAATTTTCCCAACCATGTAACAACAAAAGGAGCTTATGCTGCAACTACATGAGACACACGAATGCATTCACTAGCTCAGTCACTAAATCTACTTTCAAAATCTATGACGACTCTAACTGTAGAAGTCATAACATAATTTACCTCCTGGAATGCACACTATTCCAGAAACAATATGTAGGAAAATTTGAATGACCCTTTCACTACAGAATTAATAATTATCACAATCAAATTAAGTCAACTCCCCATAAAAGATTATTACCTATAGAACATTTCTGCCTACAAAAATACGATTTTAAAACCTATGCTAAATTCACTATAATTGAGAGAATAGAAAAGTTCAGAGCAGATAACATTAGAAAAATTTTAGAGTTCCATGAAAATAAGTGGATCTGACATTTAAAAACAGACTATCCAGACGAGCTTAATCACAAATTTAACAATATAGATACTATTAATAAATAACCCACAAATCAGGACCTACCCACATTTCTCACCCACACAAAAACAGACATGCTTGCGGAGCTGTTGAGGCCTCACACTTATACACACACCCACATGAATGTACACACTTACACACATCATACTCACTCACTCCCTAAGAACCAAAAAACACACACACTTAACAGAGAGACATTTCCCTTCCAGGAATCAATAAAACTGTCAAAATGACCAAGGGAATTTAGAGAAGCATGAATCCATCCAGCTCTTATTTTAAATAACAACTTAAAAGAGACTGTTTGACCAACACAAGGACTGACCAAAATTCATGTTAAAAAAATAAAAGAATAAATGAAAATTACAGATAAAGTTCATTTTCTTCATCAATACATTCATTTCTGTAGTTCACTACTACTAACAAGCAGAATTTTTTTTTTCTCCTGATGATGGCCATGTTGGCCGAAACTAGTCAAGGAATCCAATTGAAATAATAATAAAAACAAAAGAATATTAGTATACAACCCAGTGTATCTGAAGATTTTAATTTTTCAATATTTTTTATTTTTCAAAACATATATATATATATATATATATATATATGTGTAAATTATTTTCAGATAGAGTGTATCTGTCAAGGAACAAAATGAATAAAAAGGGTCAAGAGGAAAACTATTCTTAGCCAACATGTTTTGTCTTCTGAGGTAGTTTATCAAGGCAATGAAGAATTTATTTTGTTGTAGGCATTTATATACAAGAGTTAGGATGTCATTGGTTTGACTCACTTACATTTTGCCAGACTTTGAATTAGGACACTTTGTGTCCCCCACATGCATTGATTGACCTTTCAACCAACTGATGAACATTCATGGACATTCTCAAATTTAAAAGCCTTAACCAATAACATCCCCACTTTTATATATAAACACATGCAACAAAATAAATCTTATATTGCCTTGATAAAGTTCCTCAGAGAACAAAAAATGTTGGCTAAGAATAGTTTTTCTTCTTGTCTCCTTTTTATTCTTGTATAAGACAATTTGGAAAACTGCTATTTTAACATGAACTGTCATGATCAGAAAAAGAATTTTATTTCTTTTTCTGATGGCACTGATGTCAACGAAATTTTCAGAATTATCTTATATATTTACCATTCCATCAGGTTCTCATCTAACTTTACTCGTATATAAACAGGTGACCCCAGAAAAATTTGCTAAAAATAAGATCTAAAATAAGATTCAAAATTTGTGGATGTAACAAAAATCAGCTGATGAGATATAAAAAGAGAACTTCTAACCAATTGCTGTTGGTTAAGGTAAATTGATAAAATTTTGGTGTTTGTATCCTGCCCCCTAAACATATGACTAGACACTTTTTTTGATGAAAATGGTTGAAATGACACTTTCTCAAAGTTAATAGGCTTATACTTCCTTTTCTCTTGTTAACTGTGACTGATAAATTTGACTAAAATGTATGATTTCTCTCTATATATATCAGACATATGTCTATTGTTATGAATATTTCAATGTTATTAAATTAATATACTTACATTACAATTAAAAAAAATATGCCCACAGAACACACAGCTTTTCACAGAAAAACTTTGTTGTAAAAACCTAAATAAATTGCAATTTTAAATTTTACATTTTTAGTGATTTATTGCTATGAGAAAGACCCATGAAAGTTTCAGTTTTCCTATTTTAATATTTTGATGAATCTTTTTAATTCTTAAGTTAATGACTGATTAAGTTCATGGTGAGTTCTATGACAAAAAAATATCCAAAGAAATTCCCCTATTGCATTGTTAAATATTTGAGTTTAACAACTTTAACAAAATATTACAATAACAATCATAAATATGAATAATGGTTATTATTTTAAGAAGTAAGGGGGTACAAATGAAAAGATTTAAAATTAGTAACTTTTTAAATTTCACTGAAACAGCCGTCAAATACTTCTTTCTTTCTTTCTTTCATTTTCTCACTGAACCCAAGTAGTGTCTCTGACATGTGTTTTGTTTATCAAAATGGAATAGTTCATTTTTTTATGAGGTATTGGCAGGAGGCATTAAACATTTCTATCTCCACTTCCCTTCTTTCTTTCATTTTCTCACTGAAACCAAGTAATATCTTTTCCCCTCTTTCCCCGCAATCAAAACGTGAAATAGTCCATTATTTATAAGGTATTGGCAGGACATAACGGTCGTGCTAACTAAGGAAAGGAGTGACAAGCACAATTATAATAGAATAATTGTGACTTTGATTGCAAATGTTGCTACAAGTGTTTATACATGTACATGAAATAATCTTTGGAGTAAAGGGCTGTAAAAATGAAAATACTTTTGATACACCCTAATATATAATATTAGATTGGTGCAAAAATAATGACATAATAATGTCGTTTTTTGACGTATTTTTTAACGACATCATTACGTCATTATTTCTGCATCAACCTAATAATATCAATATAGTGATGTGGTCATTAGGTGTTTACATGAAATAAGCTTTGAGTTTAGGCACTGAACAATTCAAATATTTTTTGAAATATCTCTATGAATAAATGTTATAAATAAAATCCCAAATTTTAATTAAAATAAATTAGCCTCAGATCCAAATATTTATTATTTTCCATCTAATATAAGTAATATTTTTATTCTTTTAATTATTGCCTGTGGTAATTTCTTTTTGATGAAATTTCTATTTTTTTGGGGGGGAGGGTGCTCAAACATAACTGAAAAATGCAGTAAGCCCTCAAACTTCCTGCTGAGGCAATGATTACCAACTTGTCAGGTTACCTTCTCCTAATTTTCAAAACTGTTACTAGGGAATGCTTTCCAGTACTATAAATACTCGGTGATATCTTTCCTCACCATCTTTTTCTTATTTCTCCACATAGACCTGAACATGTCAATTTCTAACAGAAGTAAATGATCCCATTTTGGGGTATGCATGAATAACACACACGCACACCTTTCACTTCATTTATTCTCGGACTTTTTTCTACACCAAACTACACATATACAAACAATTCACTAGCTTAAATGTTTCCTCCATTAATGTTCATTGTTTAGTAACACAAAATATACAATATACACTGCGTGCCAAATTATTATCAATATAACTTTTTTTCTAATATTTCAAAAACCGTCCAATCAATTCACACAAAATTTCCACACAATGTTGGCAACACTGACCTGCGCAATCACTGAAATTTTCGTACTGATCTGCGTAATGTAAACAAACTGGCACATATTTGTTATCAGCACAGTGATTTGAAATTACTTTCATAGAATTTGTTAATTGTAGGATGTCATCTGCTGTAATGCCACGAGATATGTCAAGAATTGCTTCCCACAACTCAGCGTTGCTTCTGAATTGTTGTCCGTTGGTGTAGAGTCTTCACTTCATGATGCTCCAAAGGTTTTCGATTGGGTTCAAATCTGGAGAATTTGCTGGCCACTTCATTTTTCGAGGTCCATCGAAGCCTGTTTCAAATATTGAGTAGTCTTGTGAGCAGCATGTGAGGGAGCATTATCTTGCATAAAAACAATGGCCCTTCTGAAGGCAACTCTTTGCCTTTTCATCCATGGTTCAAGATGCTCCTTCATAAACGCTATGTACGTATCAGCAGTCATTTTGACGCAATCTAGTACTCTCCATGGGCACACTAATGTTTTTCCAATAATACCACCCCAGATCATTATGCCTCCACCGCCTTGTTGGCATCTCAAACGCTGATGGCGATTCCGTCTGTTCATTACCCAGCCTTTGCACCATTTTGTGTGAATTGATTGGACGGTTTTTGAAATATCAGAAAAAAATTATCTCAATAATAATTTGGCACGCAGTGTATATAGAATATTCTATTGTATATGTAACTCTTTATTGTTAATACATTATCCTCTGTTTGTACATATATATAGGTCCTTGTTGTTTCTTCCATATTTTTTAGGTGGACTCATATTCCGAGTCTACCATATTTGTTGTGGGCATTTAAGGAGATGCATGTGTTTATCTTTCAATGCGTACACCAGCCTGTGACAAATTTTAACCTGCTTAAATCATAGATCTGCTATTTACAATCATTATCATTTAACTCTCTTGTAAGGATAATATGACCAAGTTGAAAAACTGTTCAGACAACACATTTCATCCCTTCATAATAAGCATCTTTAGGCCAGAATGAAAGATAAACTTATGTGTAAGAAAGGTGCATTGGAAATTTGATGAAGGAGTAATAAATATTCAAAGATGTTATGGCCAGGAATTATTTTTTCCCATATTGAAACCATTTGAAATTCCAATGCATTTTCCTTACACAGAAGTTTGTCTTTCATTCCAACGTAAAGCCTCCTGTCCCAAAGACAGTTTTTTCAATTGGCCACATTATCTCCACTTTTTCTTGGATGTTATTCAGCATTTTATTAATTCTTTTATATAATAACAAGTTTGCTTTATTTTATTCTTGCTTTGTTTTATACGTTTTCTTTTCTTCTTGGTTTTTAGTAGCATGACGTCTGACGACTCTGCTTCCACAAATCATTATAATGGAAGCTTACCTAATCAAGGCGGGGCCAAATACAACCATTCTTTTCAAGGTGAAACTTCTGATCCAAAAGATCATGAATCAGAAATTTCCAGTTCAAAAGAGAGCTTTCCATCTCACTCAAGCCACGGACTTGTGGAAAACAATCCACTCTCTTCTTTTTCACTGAAAGAAAGATCAGAGACAGAAACTGGTTCAATGAAAAATGCAAACTCAGAACTGCCTGATCCTGTTACAAAAGAAGATTCCTCAGCAGATCCAAATGCTGCAAGTGATAAATCCAGTTGTTTCAATGAAGATTCCATTGTAGCAGATTCAGGAATGGCTAGCAAGAACCAAAACAATGAGTTGGATACTGGTGAAAAATCAGCAGAAAATAGTAACCATCTTATATTATCTGACCTCAAGGATGATGATTCTGATTTGGTCACAGAACTGTGAAAACTTTTTGCCTTTCTGAATAAGCACAAACATATAAAATTATTTTTTATCCATCTCATATCTCTATAATCAATCTTTTAAATATTTTTACACATTGAACTGAAATTCAATTACTCTGTTGTTTTAGATGTTTTTTAAGGAGATGAGAGTTAAGTGGAAATTGAAATCAGGTATATTTCCTTGTTATTTGCAGTGTATATGTGGTTTTTATTTGAGCAAGCAGGGAACCACAAAATAAAAAGGGAGAGAGGATAAAGCAGTTGTTAAAAGTGGTGGTGCTAAATCAGATGTTCAGTTTTAAAGATAAAAATCACAGTTTGGGTTCAATTCTATATTTTTATCTATATCCTCTAATAAAATAAACATTTTTTTTTTCAGATGTACTTTCCTACAATCGAGATCTCATAATCATTTTAAATAGTTTTTTTTCTTTTTCTTTTTTTTCTATAGATTTTTCCTGCATATAGGACTTATATAAAAGTTTTAGAAGCTAATGTGAAAAAAATAAATAAATAAAAAGTAGGTGTGGGAGGTAAAGTTTTCTGATTTATTTTAAAAATTAATGATTTTAGATAAATGATACAGCTCATCTCAATTGCATTGTCATAGATTGTGACCAAGAAGATAAATTTAGTCTTCGGTTTATAAATTCAATCACATTTTAATAATTCCTTTAAAACAATAGTTCTAGGATAAATATGTTATAGGATTTATATAATGTCACTAGAAAAGTCCACTACATAGAGATAGAAAATTTACCAATCTCTGTCATGACCTTTTGTGGGTATGTATACAAACATACATATACATTATTTTAAATTTAAAGGGGGTAAAGAGTCCTTAATATCTGGTATAGAGTATCTGTAGATACAGCGTGAACATAGAAATCAACACTGCAATGTAACTAGCAGTTTCATTCTGCCTGATTATCACTTAGGTTCCCAACCAGTGTGGCACACCTCATAGGTGTGACGGAAGAAGAGAACAGGTGAAATTCAATCAAAGATTTAGAAATAGTTTTAAAAAATTCATATGCCAAAAATAAATATTTCAAAATTTAAAATATTATTTTGGATTACTTGTAATTGCATGCATACGTCCCAGTATAAATAGCTATAAATAAATATTGAATGATTTTATCATTGTGATATTTTTGTACTATATCAAGTATTAATATAGTATCTAGGGTCCGCAAATTGAATAAGAGAGTTATCAATGATAATGTTCTGACTTTGAATCTGCAGTTATCTCCCTTTAACTCTTTCTCCCTGTTTTTTTTATTTTTAAGTGTATGTTTTATCACATAAAATTTGGTATGAGCAAATTTGGTGAGGTATAAAAATGTATCCCAAAGAAAAAAGTTTATGGCATGAACATACCAATCAACATGCAGTCTTGATTTCTGTCTAGATTGTTTGTGTTAACTATGCTGACTCTTGTACTCCTACCAAGGATTGAATTCACCATCCTTGGCTAACAAATTTCTGAAGATAGATTCCCACTCCTCTGCTTAATGGTCTAAGCAATGTGAGTAGCAGGCTTGTCTCCCTTTCTGACAAAATGGATTTAAACTTTAGGCAAAATTTAAGTTTACTGAAATTTCTCCTCAGTGAATATCTTTTTTTTGGTGAATTGCTGTCACTCAGTTTACTGAGCAAAATCCTTTTTTTATCAGTTTGTCTTTCTTTTTTTCCTATCGATCTCAATCTTCTCATTGTCTATCTATATGGATAATTTTTACACTGATAAACCTTATCAGAATATTATTAGATGCCTTTAGATGACTATTTCTGCAATGAGTAGAATATTAGTAGAATTTGGACTAATGTTTTCATTATTTACATTATTCAGACTATTGTCCTCATCTTTGTCACCATATTCATTACAATATTTTGGCCGTTGTATGCTCCGGCCTTCTTCAGGTGGTTGGAATGTCGAACTAAAACCTTTATTTCAATCACTGGGGTAGACTGTTCTAGTTCCATGTGCCATGTTTAATGGATGTCAGTTATCTCCTATTAATTTCCCTTTGAAAGTTCTCCATTGCCTTAACCAGGTATTGAACTCACACTCTTTGGGTCCTGTCAAGGACACATGGCACAGTTGATAAAGGTGTTAGTTAGATCCAGTGACAGGACCCAAAGAGTGTGAGTTCAATACCTGGTTTAGGCAGTGGAGAACTTGGAGAGGGGAATTAACAGGAGATAACTGACATCCATTAAAAATGGCATGTGGAACTATAACAGTCTACCCCAGTGAATGAAATAAAGGGTTCAGTTCGACATTCCAACCGCCTGTAAAAGGCTGGAGTGAACAACAGCCAAAATGTTGTAATAAATATGGCAACAAAGATGAGGACAATAGTCTGAATAATGTAAATAATGTACATAATATCTCATCTCAGAAATATAGACAGATACTAATGTTTTCATCATTTTTATTTTTCTCACTGTATCCTAACCAATGCATTCTTCAGTCTTTTTCACATATAGCTTTTTATTTACTTGTATATTTTCCTCTTAAAAGTTATTCTAAATCTGGGTATCAAAAGTTTCTACAAGGAGAATTTCTTTTACTACAATAGTAAAGAGATGCTTGAGAATCAGATTCCTGCTTGTCATGACAAGTAATTTTTTAGTATCTCTCATCTGAAGACAGCAACAAGCCAAAAATTTCCCACAATTAAAATAAAACATTTTAGAAATTCGTTAAAGAATTTTGGTTGTAGATTTCAAAAAATGACCCATTTTATAAAAAACAAAAATATTTGTAGAAATAAATCTTATTTTGAAATTACAATAGAAAAGTCCATTATGAAAAACGTCCTTTAATTAAAATATTGCAATGTCATCCTCAACACATTTGCCAATATGTAACTTTATGTCCCTATTCCAAGAATGAATTTCTATGACCACAGAACTCTCAAAAGTCTTTTTCAACAGCTGACTGGTTTATACGAGTGCTTATTGCTCAAAAGATTATCAAAATCTTTAAAGATGTGATCAAGATCAGACAACAGTTCATTCCTTTTCTAAAGTATCGAAGAATATTTTTCTTTGTTTCTTCAACTGACTTTATTTCACTGTTTCTCATCTAAATTCCAATGCCTTTCATTCAGTTTGGGATTACTTTGTTGGCTGTGTGGTTTCCTCTGAATAAACACTCAAATCTCAGAAAGCAGTTAATGGCCATCAACTGAACAACAGATAATGTATACTACTTGAGACAGTAATTTATTCTTCATCCAGTTTCTCAATGTTTTTTTATGAAAAACAGCCTTTATTTCTGGACAATAGCAGAATATTACTAAACCTTGTATAGCACAGGACTATATAATTTATTTTATGTCAAATGTGATATTCATCTCAAATCTGTCTCAAACAAGTTTAAAAATGAACTCTTCTGCTTGTATGTTCTTCATTTTCTGAAAGAAATAAAGAAAATAGGCATTAAAAATCATCAGTTCATTCTGCGATCAATCACTCAAATTAACATGGGTAATACAGGAAGAAATCTATTCTGCAAATTGAATACAAAACGTACATGAATTACTTCCCTTGATTTTTGTAGAACTATTAGGTTGGTGCAAAAATAATTTCGTTTTCTAACATATGTTACCATGTGAGAAAACGAAATTAGTTTTGCACCAACCTAATAGTTTGAAAATGTAAAGAAGCCTTAACATTGTTGTTGTTTTTAACTAAAACTAAGTGAAGTAATGATGCATATTTTCAAAATTTTAATATTTACTAAGTATAGTTTAGTATGGCACAAGGACCCAGTCAGGATCAAAGTCGATACACATTAAAATTGTCTCTTAGACTAGCTCATTCAGCATTACTCTTCGAATTCTTTTATAAGAAAAATTTTAAAAAAAACAATGAGAAATTCATCAAAATTTATTTTGCCTCCAAAAACACAGCACAAAAAAAAAAAAAAAAAAACAATATTTGCAACTTTTCTTCCCTGAAATTTCCAATAATTATCTTACCATTACTAGAGTTTATTTTCCTCCAGCATATTAAAGCCTTCATATTTTTATTGATAAATAAGGATAAAAGAGTAAATTTCAGACTGTTCAATCTATTGAATATAAATTCAATGCAACAACTTGATTGCGGAAATTAAAAATAGGCAGATTTACCATAAAAATGTTCAAATCCAAATGAACTTATTTACAAAATCTTCACTTTTGTCTCTTTGTGTTTTTTGCCCGATTTAACAAGAAAATTTGATTGCTATCCTCTTTATTTGCACATGACAATGAAATTTTTACCTTCCGAATCACAAAAGCTTAAAGTTAAATGAAATTTAAATAGGGGAATGTAAGCTTATGCTGTGCCTGCCTGGAAAATCAACATTTGAGATTCTGGATTTTCTATGGGCACTGACATCAACTTATAGCAACTGTGAGGCATAAACAACTATCTTCCAAATTTATTTACTAAACCCAGTTTAGTCTGACACTATTATGCTCCCCCCCCCCAAAAAAAAATCTTTGTACAAGTTATCAATATATTTGCTGTACTCTTATTTATTATGTGTAGCCATGCAAAATGAAACAGTTTAGACCACCCAGTGAGGCACAAACTTAGTACTAATGAGACCAGCTAATTAATCATTACTCAATAGTAAAGCATTCTTGGAGATACTTAACTCAATATAAGGTTATAAATAGGGAGAACTGAGTGAGAAGTGAATTAGCTATAGTTATTAGTAATAGCCATATGCGAGATGAACTTATTAAATGGTACTTTACAGCAAGGGGGACACAAGTGACAGACAATTCAGTTTAATTAATAGTTCCTGTTATAGAATTCCTAAATTAAAAAATATATTACCTCTGTCCTATAATAATTATTACATGTAGTGTATGAAATGTATATGAAATAGGGTTATACAACGGAAGTAGTACATTTTTTTTTTTTATCCAATTTGGTTTTTCATTTTATGAATTGTTTTTATAAAGTTATTATTTTTATATAATTATTGTAATTAAGAAATTCATGACAAAAAAAATAACACAAAAACAAATCAACAAAAAGCCAAACAACTTACCTGTCAAGTGGAAAAAAGTGATGGAAAAAATCAATGACTGCAGTAACTGTAAAACCAATTTTCATTGGCTGATTTCCAAAATGAATCCAACCAATATAAGCTCAAGTCAAATTTTGAAGATTCAAAAAAGAGAAGACAGGAAGCTTATCTGGGAGGTGATCACTTCCGGTTAGATTGCCTGGAAGTTGAGGGGACCCAATGGCTTTCAGAAGCCTAAAACCTACTATGACACCAGTAATAAATATCACTGATAAACATCAACTCATATTACAAGAGTATTTGAAATATGCTATAATGTTTTTTTTTACAACTCGCATGGAAATTCAGATAAATTTCTGATCAAAATAATATTCCATTTTCCAACTAACAGACTTACAATTACTTAAAAATCCAAATATTCTCACTGGCTGGCCATATTGATTAGAGAGAGGTTCATATAGAAAACTCTCAGAGGATCAAATCAAAACAGAGGCTCTCATATTTCCATAAATTTTCCTGATTTTTACCCAATTATATTCACTTGTAAAAAAAAACAAAAAAAATTAGCAAAATTGGAGCAAAAAATGGTGCATCAAAAGGATGATTTTTCTATTGACACCACTATTATTATTTTAACTACCTCCCATCCTCTGAAATGTTTATTGTTTTAAAAAGCAATGATTAGAATTGTAATAAGATCTAAACATATGATGAAAATAAATTTATACATTTTTTCTTTTTGAGAATTTACAACAAACATATTAAATGTTATTTATTAAATTGTTTATATACAAGAATAATTTTATATTTACATTCTAAAAATTAATATAATTGTATTAAAACTAATGCAATGCAATATTTATCATTTACTAAAATATAAAGAAATAAATGTGAAAACAATTTTTTACTCATAAATTTATAAAAATTATTAAAATATATGAACCAACTATAGGGAAATCCTTAATTACCATTTTATAAAGTTCAAATCAATTGACAATTAGCTGATGTTTTACCAACCATTCCAATAAACAATCTAATAAATAAATAGTGTTTATTTTTTTGCTGTCAATTCTCAAAAATATATAAATTCACTTTCATGTATAGGTTTTATTACAATTCTAATCATCACTTTTTAAAACAATAAACATTGCCGAAGAGTGAAGGTAGTTAAAATAATAATGGTGTCAAGGGAAAAACCGTTCTTTTGACACCATGTTTTTTTTTTTTTTTACAAGACAAAGGTCCAAGTTTGCCAAAAAAATCTAAATATCTTTTGTGGTTATATTTTTTCTGCAATAAAATGTTCTTATTGTTTGTTTGTAATTATTTATTCTTCCAATTCTTAAATATGTTTTTATCAAGTTTTAATATTTTGTCAATAAACTATTTTTGATTTGAAAACATATTTATTTTTGTTTTACCTTCTTTTCAGCCTTTATTAAAAATTGAACAAAATCATCAGATATTCATTCAGTAATGTTTACATTTTTAATATTTTTCCATACAGTCAAAAAAACGACGCACAAGTAATTTTACAATAGAATAGGTTATTTTTACTGCAAGTCAGTTTTCATTTTTGTCTTGGATGATATGAATTCTATATTCTTTCCGCTTGTTGAAATCTTTTACTATCTAGAATGCTTTCATTCTATTTTGTATCTTTTTTTTTTTAATATATTTTCTTCAATCTGAGAATTGTTGTTTGATTCATTTTACGTTAGCTTTCTTCATAATTATCCTTCTCTTCTTGTTGTTGTCTCTCTAATCTCCTGCTCTCATGACGTCTCTCTTAAATTCTCTTTGTGCATCACACATTTTATTTATACAATTAACTCTATTGCTGCATATAAGAAAGAATTCTGTTTTTTAAATCCTTTAACTCAAAATATCCAAAGAAAGCATTATTTACTTTATTCGGACTGTTATCCTCATCTTCATTGCCGCATTCATAACGTTTTGGCTGTTGTACGGTCCGTCCTTTTTCAGGTGATTGGAATTTCAAACCGAACCCTTTATTTCATCCACCAGGGTAGATTGTTCTAATTCCACGTGCCATGCCTCTTCTGGATATATCAGTTATTTCCCTTTAAGTGGGTCATGTGTCCTCAAGGACTCCGATGAATAAAGACATCCAGTGACTAGACCCAAAGAGTTGTGTTAAATGTTGCCAGAGGAAAATGAATGTGGTCCCTCATAGACAGGGGCTCTTTGAAGAGAAAACGAATATGATCACTCAGAGACAGGGGCTCTTTGAAGAAAAGTATCTCATATTGGTGCACAATCTGCAGAGATAGCAAAAAGATAATTGATATGAAGCACAAGTTTTGAACCAGCCTGACTTTGTTTCAAGTCAGAAAAAAGAATTTTATAATTCTCATTGTTTCATCATCTTTAGCACTACTGCTTGTAGCGAAACTGAAAGGCAGCAGTCTGTGGGTTCTGCTGAAGTGACTACAGTTTGCCATTCTAAGAGGCAACGAGTGACATGCGTGATATATAAGCAGAATAGTGGATGCTTACGCAAATGTAGCAACAGTCCCAGGCTAAATAAAATGCTGGACGAACAAGGAGAAAAAAAATGGCCTACCTTAGAATCTGAAATGAGTGCAAATACGTTTTGCCTGCTGCGTGCCAGAAGTTAACAATAAAAGCACGAGCATCCTTGGTGGGGGGGGGGTACTTATGAGTCACGGACATGTAACATATGCAAATTTCAGCCAGTTAGAACTGATATAAAACGAGCAATCTCACAGGTAGCGGGGGGGGGGGGGGGTCTTTTCTTTTTCTTTTCGTTCTTGAGTTGGTCGTACGGTTCGGGTGTGTGTATAGTCGGAGACTAAGAAAGACTATAGCAATCTATCTTCCTCCTTATACTTGGGATGGCAGTGTCAAACTTAAAACCAACTCTTTTCCTTCACTGCTACATAAATGTATCAGAGTTTATGCTTATTTATAATATTTAATATATATTTAATTATTTATATATATGATTAATACAAATATAAAATTTGTTACTTACTTGATTGATGTTATATTCAGCACATCAACTTCTGAGTTTCATAGATAAACCATTCTGTAATTGTTCAGTCCACTCATCAGGAGGTTTCAGCAATTGACTGCCATTTTTCTCAGTTTTCATTATTTTTATACTAAGTTTGATTTAATTAATTTATGCTCTAGTTGAGAGTTATTATTATTGGTATTAAGTTGATTTTTTTTGTGTGTGTGCATTTCAAATGTCATGGTTTTCCAAAATCTGTCTGACTTCAAGAAAAAATTTGACAATCCTTGATTATATATATTATGCCTTTTTAAATTCCTTGAGGAACATAGAGCCACAAGATATCATTGCAGTTTCTATAAGCTAGTTTTTAGCACGTTAACACGTAAATGAATGTAATGGATTCAACTGGAATTCAAATGCAGCTCTTTGATTCCTCAATCTGAGCTGTTATCCATTAGTCCACATTCAATCGGAATCTATGATTGCAATGGATGTGCATCAAAGGTAAACATCCTCAGCTCTTAACTCATACATGAATTAGTCTTCTAAGTCCAATACTAATTCTAGTTAGTATAGTATCTTCTCTTTGATCTTTTACTAGTTTTCTTTTCTGACATTTGCTTTTTCTTCATAGTTTGTCTTCTAGAAATGTGTCGCATGTCCTTTGCTTTTTATAGTTGGTAACTTTTTCAATTTTTTTAGAAAAGGTGTTTCAAATCTCAAACATTTTTTCATTTTTACTATTTGTTTTCTATTTCATAACATTTAAACAATTTTGCCAGCAAGTTAAAAAAAAAAAGCAGTTTTATATTTGATAATTATTTTTTTTATTATTTATTGATTACTTTCTATTATTTATCATTTTAATATAATAATAATAATTATTGTTATTATATTTGATTATGACCCATTTGCTGCAACATACAGTGTAAAAAATGGTTGGGTTGTCAGGGAGGGGTAGTACCCCTCTGATGTGGGGGGGAGAGGAAAAGTTATACTCTTCTGATAGTAGTTTTTTCCCCACCTGGCAGCCAATGCTCACCTCTGGCTCCAAATAGATGTTTGCATGCAAAAGCAGCTACACCCCACTAAACTGCTTGACTTAGCTGGCAAACCAATTATAGTTAATCGACAGGTCCAAACTCTCGTTAATTTTGGGTTTGTCAGCCCTATTAGATATGAAGACTGATTCCTGGCAGAGTACATCAGAACATGGACACAGCCAATCGAAATGTCTTGGAAGTCTCCAGGTGTAATGATTCCTTATGCCAACATATAAAATCACCCAGCAGAGAGATTGAGATTACCAAAGTGAAACAATTTCCCCATTATAAATTCCTCCCTACAGATCTGTTTTATAAATTCATCCAGATTCACTAATGAATTGCAAGACAAAGTCTTCTTTGGACTTGAAGAACAGACATGATGATGATGATTATATAATGAGAGAGCATAGAAGACGGGATTATTCTCCCTTTTATATTTCACCCATTATGGGCATTATATCCATGATATAATAACACCATATTTCAACATACAGAACAGAATGGCTGAAAGGAAAAGGAATGACAGATATACTTTGTTCTCAGAGAATCTTTTTCCACTAAGACATACACAAAACTATATATACATATTTACACATGTCTCACACAGTGAAAAAATACTTATATACACAGTCAAGCAGAGTTTAAAGAGAATGAACATATAGGATCCTACATATAATATGGAGATTCTTCTGTGTTTCTGGAGAAGCCATGTTCAAGATGCCAGATTCATCTACAGGAAATGGCAAGTCTTGTGTTTTCTCATATTGAGGACTGCATGATGGAGTTTCTTTCTATATTTGGGGGAAGATATATTCCCAAAGGGAAACGACACCATGAACTTTTAAGGTGCTAGGGAGGTGGGTGAGTAGATTTAACCTCAGCCTGTGCTAAAAAAGCAACCTCTCATTTTGGCTTCTGTAAACAGACTGAAGGACTAGACACTCTTGATGCTATATGAAGTGACATCATGTCTCATGTGAATATCTAGACCAAAGGGATATAATCCCCTTTTGTATCCCAACAACTTAAATTCAGTCCTTACATTTATTAAAAAAGGAAATGAACTTACATTTATTGAAATTCAGATTCTAAATGAATTTTCTCTTAGACAAAGCATCAAGTAGAAAATCATTTTTGATTTGTATTTTGTTCCTTTTCATTGCAACTATTCAGCAGACCATCACTGTGAAGCTATTCAGTAAACAATGCATATTGGAAAAAACAAGGTTTTGGCAAAGCTGAAACACACATGCCCTGCAGAGTTATCTTCTTTTATGTGTTGTGTCTCTTCAGGATGTGGGCAATTATGGCTCTCCTCAACTTCCTACTTTTTGTAGTTTTTAAGTCCCTGTTCCACCATCCATTTACGCATGCTCATTAGGTAGGTCACTGTTTTCTTCTGGCCATCTTAACGTGTCATGTGAGGGACAAATTCTCTAAACGCTCTTTCCTCATTATGTAACCCAGAAATTTCAACTGTTTCTTTCTTATTCTAAGAACAAGTGTCCTTTTTGTTGCCATTTTCCTTAAAACTTCCTCATTGCTCACATGTTCTGTCCATGGCATTCTCATCATCCTTCTGTAGAAATGCATCTGTTGCCTGAAGATCCCTATTTATCTTTGAGGAAATTGTCCAGCATTAGAGGAGGATTGATATCATATAGCAGTTCAGTACTGTTCTTTGTTTCCATAGAAATTTTTCTGTTTCTTAATACTGTTTAGCTTTTAGAAGGCATCTTTGCTGCTGTAATGTCTCTTCTTGCAGATTACAGAATCCCAAGAGGTTAAGAAAAAAGACATATAGCAATGACTCCTTTTTAGTGTCAGTAGGTAATATCTGTGTATGAATACCAACCCTTCTGAGCTAAAATCAGTTACACTGACCAAGAAACTTACATAATATTAAGCAAGAGTGAGAAACAGATATTACACTTTGATCCTAAGCAGTTATGTAGTTATTTTTTGTTTTGTTTTTTTAAATGTAAAAAAAAAAAAAAAAATTGAGAAAGAAAGCAAAACAAACAGCAAAGCTGATATGAGTCACTTGAGAGATTAAAATGGACACAGCAGGAAAATTAGGGTTGCCAGATTAACAATTCTTGGTTATATTTGGTTAACTTTTTCCCAATTTAGTCAATAAAAATCTAAACTTAATTTTTACTATTTTTTAAAGTTTTGTATGCATCTACATTCAACTTAATGTTTTAATTTTCTTCATAGAAGGTCACACAACTATTTTATTTTCACAGCATCTGAAAATAACACATCGACATGGTGATCATCAGCTAGGTATGATTGATTTGTACATAAGTAATCTTGTAATTTTTTTATAACTTGCTAGCAATACTGCCAGCCAGTATGTTTTTTTTTTAAGCTTAGATCTAAGTTTTTCTTTTCCGGTGTTGATTTTAACTTTGAAATTTGAAAGTGTATGGAGTAGTAACATACTTTCTGTGGTTAAGCAAATCCTGTCAGCAATGGCTTCATCTTCTGGTGTTGAACAAGTCTTTCTCATCTTATTCCAAACTGAGAAACCATCTTGGTACACATAAAGTAGCAAAACTGGTCTTTTTATTTAAATCCATGAATGCAAACATTGCTCATGTTGAATTTTAAAATTTGTTAATGGTTAAAATTTTATTTTATGGCAAAAAAAAAAAAACAAAAGAATTCTTCAGTTAATTAATAAATAATTTAATTCAATATTTGATTCAATATTTAACACTTTTCATCGTTCATGAAATTAAATGAAAACAAAATGATTATTTTATTTCTAAATATTTTGCTTTAAAGAAAGCTCCTTGTCAAATTAATTTTTTTTTTTTAAATCATGTGATTTAAATCTAACAATCCTGATACTAGGTAATAAAAATTAATTATAAATTATATAAATATTAAATAAAAATATAAATATTATATAAATTAATGAATAATAGAATTGATTCTAGATCAAAAATAGTAATTCCAGCTCAGAATGATTGGACAGATCTACTAAACTGATCTTAAGTGTTAAGACATAATGGTTGTATGGAGAAACATGCAAGATAATAATGTAGATTATTATTCAAATAAGTCATTACAGTTTGTTAGAATAAATGTAAATAACGTATTGAATAAAAAAAGAAGTCATGAGAAAGGTTTCTTCATTTGCAGTTATTTTATTTGCAGCCATTTTACAAGAAAGTGAAGAAAAACAGCAAATGTGAAAACAAAATCTTATAATTTCTGTTCCCAGAATAATTGGTACATTTCCAGGTTTTATTTCCAATTACCTTGGCCTACACATACTTTGATGCAAAGCAGCTTACATTTTCTTGGAGCTAATTTTAGGATGAGGAATCGAAAATGCTTCACATTTTGCAGTACAGAACATCAGTATTTGTTTTTAAATTATTATAGCTAAATTTCCCCATAGTCTTCAAAGTACAACTGAATGTCTACTAAAAATGAAGAAAAAAAAGGCATGAAATGTTACTGAATTGATGATTGTTAATACGTTCTTTTTTATATTTTGATAATGCCTGATGATAACGACTCTTAATATTCAAATTTTAATCATTTATTCTATATTTATTTTGTATTTCAGACATCACATTAAAATTGAGTTTAAGCATGAAATGAGCACTTACTTTTTCTTCATATTTAGAAACCATTTAGAAATCGTCACCATTTTTTATGTTGGTAATGGTAATTTCAAACAGGGGAACTAAAACTAATGTGGGAAAATGGATGTTATTTTTGGATTCAAACCCCAAAATTAGCCTTAAACATCCTATGCCCTTAAAAAGAAATTATAAGAGCCTGTGTTATTGACAACAGTTATTAAAAAGGTTCTACTTCTGTTTCCTGGTAGTCATTTTGTGTTATGTTTTTCAAATGAAAATAATTCCTGTAAAATATACTTAAGAAAAACTGACATAAAAATCAGTTACCAAACAGCATTAATTGTAAGTTTCTAATTAATTGTAATTATTTTGATGAAAAAAAAAAAAAAAAAAAATGCTTCAATATGAATTCAGTTAAATGTTTCCCAAAATGAATTGTTCCATGTGCTAAATTAAGAAATGAATTTCATTTTCATTTAGGATTTATTTCTTGTTTTTGCAAATATAATAATAGTGACATGTATAAACAACCCCTCACCTTTTGAAAATTTTTATTGACAGAAATTTAACATATAAGTGTGAGAAGACATCTTTCAATGACTTCGGTGGTGAGATATGATCTATTGATGTTTGGAGTGGTTGGCACCTGATGGCAAGACAGACAGTAATTTTGTTGCCACACTTTTTCATGGAATTTGGAAGCCAAAGACGACACCTTTGTATCAGAAAATTTTATCTTCAGTCAGATTTTTATCTTCGGACGTTAAAGACGCATTTATTCTGGCTCCATGGTGAACTGTTCTAGTTTGCCACGTATATTGGTGTTACCTTAAATAATTCGAATTACAGTATCGAATTATTTACCTTTAAAGTTTATAGAATTAATATTTATTTAGCTTTTAATAGCTATATTACTGATTTTATGTATAGATGGGAATAGGGGAGGGTGAGTTTTCGCATCGAAGAGCTTTGTGAGAAAATTTAATTGGCTTCGTTAGAAGTCCGTAGCTGAGATTTGTTTATATTTGAAAAACTTTGAAGAGAAGATTTGTTTAGCTCTCAGTAGAATTCCGTAGCTAAGATTTGTTTATATTTGAGAAACTTGGAAGAAAAGATTTAGTTAGCTTCGGTAGAATTCCAAAGCTAAAAGAAGTAATTTTATTCCCTAGAAGGGGAATTATTTCATTTCATTTGTTTGTTGATTCGGAGAATCAACGTTTCTTTTTGTTTGGCAGAGTCATTCGATGCGGGGAATTCTGCCCCTATTCACGTTCATTATCTTAAAATAAGATTTAAAAGAAAGGATATTCTTCATGGAATAAGATTTTAAGATCCTAGACTAGGTTAGGATTTGTGTTTTACAATTTACTCTTTCAGCTCCAGAGGACGTGAAAAGGAGAGTTTCAAAGAAAGAAAAATAAATATTTGAAGAAGAAACACAAAAGAAATTGAATTGATTGTAAAAAGAAAAAAAAAAAAAAAAAAAAAAAAAAAAAAAATGCTTTAACAATATTGTTTGTTGTAAAGAAAAATTTGAAAGATGTTTGTGTTGTCTGCTTGCTGACAACATTGCTTTGTAAGTAAAATTCCTTGTGTTCATTTTTGTTTGTTACCCACTTAGCATATGGAACAATATGCATGTAATTTTTGATTTGTTGAAATAAATATTTATCTGTGAACACTAACAATTTAGTTGTTTATAAGATCGTCTGCTTCATTGAGTGGGTTTGTTGTTTATTTCCCATGAAGAAGCCGAGAACGAAATCGGCAGTTTAGTCCTGTGTGCTATTAATGTATTTAATTATAAATTTAAATATATTACTTTAAGATCGTATATGGGTAAAACTTAAATTTGATTGAGAATTTAATGTGACACTATTTAGCTATGGTCATTGGCTAACTAATTAAGCATAGAAATTAAAAACGAGAAATACTTAAGGCAAGAAAGAGCTATAATGAAAGACATACCGAGCAACATTATTTTTTTTTAACAAAAGAAAAATGGGTAAAGATTTTACTGTCATTTACGAAGAAAGGTATTTTTTTTCGCAGAAGATAGAAAATTTGTAAGAAAAACAGGTGTCGGATCCTGTCAGAATTAATTAATGTCATGACACGACAAGTGAAACAGAATATGGATAAAGGATAAAAAATTTGAATTCGGTCAGCGGCTTACAAAGCAGAATGCTAGGAGATAATCGAAACTGGGTCAAGCATGTGACCGAGAAAGAATTAGGTGAGACCACCCCGAAAAGAATAGCCATTAATTATCTTTCGGAGATATCATTTGATTTTGATTCTTGTGTCCAGAAGAAGACCCATCTGTTGCATGTATCTTGTCATGATAAGAGTTAAACACCAAGGGGAACAGAATACGGATAAAGAATAACAATCTGCCCACACGTATGGCAATGAAAAAAATTTCAATTCGGTTACCTTAAAAAAAACAAAAAAAAAAACAACACGAAGAAAGCCATTATTACTACCTGTACAAGCTGTTGGCAACAGAATGCGATGATATTGAGACGAGAGAGACAAAGAGATTTGGTGACCACCCAGTTAATAAGTCAGAAAAAATTCCGCTAATGAATTCCAGGTGACCCCAAGTTAAGATAAAAAAATTTAATGTCTGCAGTACGATTCATAAGTAAAGGGAAGATAATTTTTTTTCCTTGGGCGATAATTGTAAACTGAGGCCAGTCTAGACACACCCACACTGCCAAGTGTTCATTGGCTGAGTGGTGGCATGAGTGATGGGCGAAGGTAAACATATGACAAAGAGGGGAAACTTGTTGACGCCCTCTGAGGGGAGTGGTGTGAGATACCAATATAAGAAAGGAAGAGTTTAGGAGGATAATCCTCCTATGACCCCCGCTAAAACAGAAAGTAATTGACTTCCAAAAAATGGGAAGTGATAAATTTTCCTGTCCGAAGACAAACAAAATCCTTATTGGGGATTTGGAATTATCAAAGAACCCAAACCACAACAGGCCCCAACCTGGTTTTGGTCGAGTTCCATATAAACGAACATCCCCAGAGTTTCAGACAGTTGGAGTTACAGTTGAGTTGGAATGGAGATTGGAGATGCACGCAGATTGACAGAGAGCTGTGAGCTCAGAGACCAGCATCGCAGGAGCTGACTGAAAGATTTCCATGCATTCTGACTTAGACTTCTAACCAAAAGCAATTTTTTTTGAAGAACGACTTAGACTCGCACCACCAAAACAAGTTTTAATGATTATCATCTGAAGATACCAAAAAGCAGTTTATTGAAAAACAACTTAAGATATCAAGACTCGCCTGAGAAACACAAAGTGTCACGAATCCATAGAAGCGGGTTGGGAGAAAGACGCAGTCCTGTATTCAGCAAACAGATATAAAGATACTTGTTAATTTTTTTCAAAACATTTGAACCTTTTGAGTTTGTTTCATTATTTTTCTTTTACATACACTTGTGCGGTATCACCTTTGCCCCTGATTCAGCCTGCACTATGGCCCGACACCTGACTGATTTTGTCTACCCAAGATCAAATCACAACGTGGGTAGGTTAGACTAGAGATCAAAGCAGTTACTTCAGTAACCAGATGTTGGAGGCGAGCTGGGAACAGCAAGGCTGATATCGAATCTAACCAGACATCGACCACGACAACCAGAGGGGTTAGTGTCACACATGGTTCTGTGGTAAACCAGATTTCCATCCAAACCAGCCAAAGGTTAGATCGTTACAGATGGTGCTGCAGTCAGCCCAGGGTTAGAGGTGTCACAATTGGAGGCCATGACCAGGACTGACCGGTGACATCACAATTGGCGTCGCAACCAGCACAGGACAAGACCCAGGGAGACGTCACATTTGGTGCCATGACCACAGGATAAGACCCTGGATCAGCCGCTGCCACAGGAGTTGCAGAAAATTTGGCGTCTCAAGTACACAAACAGACTAGAGTGGGAACCAAAGGACTTTGGTTAACTATAACCATACGGTTCCAGACACTCTAGTACGACAACCCAGAATCTGAGAAGAACGAGCGGAAAATCGTCTTTCAGGTAGGACACTTTATTTTCAGTTAATCTCCCAATTTCGATTGTTGATGTTCTGAGTGTTTTTTTTTGTTTTAAATATATCTGACTATGATCCAGACAGGGTAGACATAGAGGAAGTAGGGGGTGAACAGGGATTGTCAGTAGACCTAAGGAAATTGTTGGGTGGACCGAGGGTTCCTATTTGATGGTAGTTCAAAGAATTTTAGGAATTGGTTGGCAATCTTGGATAAGAGCCGCATGATATATAGACTCTCAGACCAAGTAACCCTATATTTGGCGTATGATGCCACCAGAGGGAAAGCGTCAGAGTTCATAAAAGGACTCTTTGAGCCCCACTTGACATGGGAAAGACTAGAAGAGTTATTGACTCGGGAGTTTGCTGATGAGGGGACGGCGATAGTGGCCATGAGAGCCCTCCTGAAGATGACGCAGCTGAGGGACGAACCCCCTGGAAAATTGGGGGCCCGACCAGAGAAGCTATCGTTGTTGGCTTTCCCAGAAGGAGTAAGAAACAATGCAGTGATGCAGGCCCAGTTGGCCGACTTATATGTAGAAGCACTCAGTGACAAGCGTATTCGCCACAATGTTTTAAAAGAAGGACCGCTAAGGTTGTTGGCAGCAGTGGCGCTGGCCAAAGAGAGCCAGGGAGTTTGGGAGAAGGTGAAAAGAGGTAGATGTGGATATGAGGACCACAGAGCAGCAGTCTGCTCGACAAAGTGGGGATTACCTCCAGACTTTGAGCAAGATAAATGTACTAGCTGTGGGAAGAAGGGACACCTAGCCAAGTGGTGCAGATTAAGAAAAGGTGCCCCACCAATATTGTTAAAGAAGGCCGAGCCCGAAAGACAGAACCAGGGAAAAGCCAGTAGGCCACCCCGGAATTAAGAGGGAGGGTGGCCCAGTTAAAAAGAAGGAACGTAAAACGTTGAACATGTGGCCAGGATAGCCACTTAGGTAGAGGGTAGGTTCCCCCAGGAATAAGAGGGAGGGTGGCCCAGTTAAAGAGAAGCATAAAATGTTGGGCATGTGGTCAGGTGGGCCATTTTGCGGTTAACTGTCTAACAGGAAGGTGCTGGTTTTGTAGAAGACCAGGGCACCTGAAGAGGAATTGTGCTCTTAGAAACGGCCTCAAGAGGCTGGGAGGGGTCCAGCTGGGACTACCCAGGTGGAGAAAACGAAGAAGTCCCCCATGTCAGAAGGATGACAGGAATTTGTTGCTACCGGCATCTATGGCTGAGATGACCCAAAGGTGGGAACCTAGGAAAAGGAAAGCCAAGGTATTCTCTATGCTGACGCAAGAGAAGGAGCTATCTTGTAGAGCAGAAATAGGGGGTAGGGCAATGAAAGCTCTGATAGATACAGGAGCGTCTGTCTCATTGCTGAGAGAAAAAGAATACAGACGGGTGAAACAGAAGAATGGGTTGCAGAAAGCGGACATAGAAATCACACAGGCAGATGGAGCTCCCTTCGAGATAAAAGGGATGGCGAGGATCCCTGTGAGGACTGGAAAATTGAAAAGTACCCAGAACTTCTACATAACCCCCAACCTGTGTACGGAAGCAATCTTGGGAGAAGATTGGCTTCAGAGTCAGAGGGCTCGGATAGAGTTCAACCCCACTGTGCTGGTAGTAAATGCCGTGAGAACGCCATTGGGATGTGTTGCAGTTTTTTTAGTATATATACTAGTGAGCTAGCCCAAATGACTTGACTCACTTTATAGTCCACCAATAGAAGATGTAAAATATTCAATCCGTTGTGTATAAAGGTGGCCATTTTGTTTACTCACTCTGAATGACCAGTGCCAGAGATTGTTCGACGAGTGTCTGACTTTATTCTGGCTGGAGGCGGCTCGATTTTTTAATTCTATTTTTTATATTGTAGATTGACGATCTTGTTCTTCGGCTCACGAGGATTTTCCTTAATATTTGACGAACTGTTTATTGCTTAATTGACGAACTTTCATCGGCCCCTCAAGTTTTTTTTCGGTTTAAGTTATTACTTAAGTTTTCCTTTTTTCTTTCTTTCATTTCTTTTGTTTGATTTATTTTTTTTCTGGGCTTCGGCCCACATTTTTATTTTTTTTAGTCCGGTTTGACAAAGTCTTACCGGACGACTGCTTTTTATTTCTGTTTATTTCTTTTCGTTTTAAAACAATAAGTACCGTTTAGGAAAAAAGAAAAAGAAAGCTTTGGTTTTATTTCCTTTTTAGTTTACCCTCCCTCGTTTTTATTTATTTAGCGACTTCGGTTGCAATCTTTTTTGGTTTGACTAGTTTGTTTTTTCTTTTGGCATTTAATTTATTTCTTTAGCGGCTTCGGCCGCAAACCTTTATTTTTAATTTGGTTTGACTAGT
Source organism: Acanthosepion lycidas (assembly GCA_963932145.1). NCBI lineage: Eukaryota > Metazoa > Mollusca > Cephalopoda > Sepiida > Sepiidae > Acanthosepion > Acanthosepion lycidas. Next base: position 6,456,291 of record OZ010581.1, read on the forward strand.
GTCAAACCAGATTTTTTATTTTATTTTCTTTCTGTATATTATATTTGAATTTATTTGACCAAAAAAGAGAGGAGTTACTTTTATTGTTTTTCTTTTATTTTCGGCAGCCTTTGGGCGCCATTTTGATTTTTTTTCATACCTGATTATTGATTCTATATTCTTTCTTTTCAGTTTTTAGTTTGTCTTTTATTTTTATTTATTGGGTTAACTTTTAGTTTTCCCAGTTTATTTATGCCTTTGTTTTAAAGGCTTATTGGTTTTGTTTTTGTAATTCTTTTTAATTTCCTGGTATATCCAGGCTTTCCTTTATTTGTTTAATTTCTAATTGTTTTGCCCTTCTCCCAACTCCTTTCCCCATTGTTTGACAAAAAAATATATACATAGACCAGCAGGTGGAAGTCTCCATGAACTTTCAAAATGGCCGACGAAGAAAGTCGGTCATGTGTTAAAAAAGACCCTCTTTGGGGCGGCTGCTAAAGCCGACGACCCACCGGATAAATCGAAATCCAAGAAACGGGCAAATGCTGCCCCTAATATTGAAGTCCACGCTAGTGTGAAGGAGGCTAGTAGCACTAACAAAGGAGATACCAGGCAGGTCTCAAGCCAAGTTTCGAATGACCAGGTGCCAAACGAGGCACAAACTAAGAAGACAGCCGAGGAATTGCCCTCATGCTGGAAGTCCCCCCCAAGTTGCATTGTGAACATGGCAGATTTCTTGGAAAAGGTGAAGGGATATGCTCATCTTGTAAATAAAGATGGGCTCCTTGAAGACGTCCAAGAGCTCAATGTGTTCTCAAAGAGAGAATGGTGTCGGTTTTCGTGGTGGACAAGCGAACTCGCAAAATTTGTTGCTCCACGAAAGACACAGTGATTAAATCACTTTTGTCCCTGGGGATAAAACCCCAAAGAGACATTAAAGGTGCTGGGTTCTTCATGTGGGACATTTTGCTGCCCACGCCAGAAGATTGCCTAGCAATGGCGAAAAAAGAGTTGATTACAAAGGATCTGATTCTAAGGACGGAATATGAGGGTCGGCGAAGGACCTGGGTGGCCGTTTTTTGAGGTCCCACCTCAAATTTCGGGAGAGCACCTGGCTGCATTTTTTATGCAGTTCGGCCAGATTTTAGGGGCTCTCTCCGACAATTTGAACGGGGGATGTACTTTCGATATTATGTTAGACCAGACGGCCTCCAAGTCCATCCCCAACTGTTTAGATTTAGGCGACCAGAAAATGCCGGTCATTGTGACCGGTAGGAAACCTACTTGCTGGAGGTGTGGAGAGACTGGTCACCTTTCCTCCTCCTGCCCAGGGAAGAAGGCCCCTGGAGATCCGGTCGCAGGCAACCAAAATCCCCCTTTGGCTGAGACTGTCAAATCCGCGGCACCTGTAGTGGGCCTAACTGCGAGGCGGGCCGGTGGGGAAAATCCCTCAGTTAGGTCCTTACCCACATTACCCGCAAAACCGAAGCCGACCACAAGTGTGGATAAGGAAAAGGAAGAGGGGGAATGGTGCCTCGTAGTTAGAGGCAAAGGGAAGATCCAAGCAGTGGGGCCTCTGTCCCATCATGACCCCAGGGATATTAACACCTACAGCCCCATTCCCTCTACCAGCTCTGAGGGCGACGCCTCAGCGTCTTATGAAGAAAATGCAACAAGTAACCAAAAACTGAACGAACCTAGCTGGAAAAAAATTCTTGACATTAAAAAGTTGAAGGAGAAATTGGACAAAACGTGGGCTAAAAATCAGAAATCGCTGGGGGCACCGGGCCCCCTATCCTCTACCCAGTCTTCCCCTTCATCTAAAAAGACATTCACCAAACCACCTCCGCCAAAATCATTGACAAACTCTCCGGCTAAAGCTTATCATTCATCAAAACCTTCCCCTGTTAAAACTCCTTCCGGCATGACACCATCAACCACTCCTAGAGATACTCCTATTCAAACACCCATTCAATCTCCTCATAAAAAAAGAAATAGAAGCCCCAATACACAACCAGCTACTGACAAAAAAAAAAAAAAAAAAAAAAAAAAAAAAAAAAAAAAAAGAAAATTAAGCCACCTTATCTCCCAGGGAAAGAACGTCTGCCGCGTATCCCAGGAACAGGCAGAAAGGGTCTTTGGGCAAACAAAGAACCCGAAGCCCTTAAAAATTTTATGGAATTTCCGGCACATCAATGGCGTTGATGTGAAGGTGCCTGAAAATTTCAAGAAGGCCCGAACATTGCTGACTGCCGTAAGAACTGGCCCGGGTATGCGTGAGATTTGGGGCATGATAGAGGAGGCAAAGGCGTCCTTGAAAGTGGTGCCCCCAGCAGGTGGAAGTGAATGGGGTAAGATCGAAGCCTTTTGTATTGTCTCGCTCCATTCGTCAAGGTTGTCCGCTCTCGCCTTTGCTTTACGTTCTTGCGTTGGAAGGTATTCTGCCTATGCTGATGACGTTTTGGTTCTTGTGTTGAGCAGAGCCGAGATTGACGAAGTCAGCAAAGAGATCAGCAGGTATGAGATGGTGACAGGGGCCAAGATCAACCACGATAAGTCTGTGGGCTTGCGGTTGGGTGCGTGGAAGGGAGTTTCTCTTCCCGGACCTTTGCTCTGGACGGATGGGGCGATCAAGATACTCGGCGTCTGGTTCGGTCCTGATCTCCAGTTGGAAATGAACTGGTCGGAGGTACAAGGGAAGGCCGAGATCGCGGTTAATCTGTGGTCTCGGAGGAGACTTTCCCTGAAGGGAAGGGCGGAAGTATGTGTTTCACACATCTATCCGATTCTCCTGTACTTCCACTCCCGTATGCCAGACTAATTTTATTAGTACGGACCTTGTTCTCTTTCTTGTGGAGAGACAAGGCCCCTATGGTATCTCGCGAGATCTGTTGCCTTCATCCCTCTGAGGGCAGTCTGGGTATGCCTAGCATTGAGATTCGTCAACATATGCTTCGCATTACCTTTCTAGACTGAATGTGCCACGGTTCAGATGAGGTGGGCACCTTTTGGAAAGAAGACGTCCGAAAACATTTCCCATCCCTGAGAAGTGTGCACTCGTGCGAGGAGGAGGCCGGCCATACACCCCGAGCCGAGTGCTCCTTCTACTGCAAATGTTGTCGTGCTCTGAAACTCCTCTTGCGGGCGTCGGATGGCCTCTCCGACCCCCAGGCATTGTCTCGTAAAGCATTGTATCGTCTGTTAGTTAGGGGGGGCCGTTCAAGATGATCTGATTGACGAGCTCGGTCTTACGAAGCAGGAGGCTCGCTCGATATGGCCTTGGGCACCTCGGTTGAAAAGTCTCAATAATGATGAGCATCACTCACCTGGCTGATGATTCGTGGGGCCCTTTGGGTCGGCAAGAGACTTTGTTCAGCAGGCTTGGAGAAATATCCAAACTGTCGTCGCCGTACTGGGGAAGTCGAGACCATTGGTCACGCCATTTTTCAGTGCAAGACGGTAGTGCTGTTGTTCTGTTTGTAGCAATGTGGTGCCGCAATTGACGAAGGCTGAACACTATGTGTTCTGTTGCTTACTAGGGGTTATGAGAGTCATGATTTGGACGACGCGTCAGAAGGAATTCTATGATGGCAAGAAGTTCACCTGATCTTGTTCTTTAAGCATCAGCTTAAAGTCAAGATTAGGACGGAAAGGTGGCGGCTCCTTTCATCAGAATTTGGCAAAAGGTGGGTAAATCTTGCGCGAATGTGTAGAGTGAAAGGGGCTGACTTAGAGTGGCATTTGGATATCGGTTAGGCTCAGGATTTTGTCCTATCAGGGTTGAACAGAGGCAACCCACCCCGATATTAGGTTAGTTTAGGTTTTTTATTTTGAATCTTTAGTTTCCCGTTTTCTGGTTAACTTAGGGTATGCATGCTCATTGGCCCCCTTTTATTTCTGTCCCTATTTTTCTTTTGTTTAATTCCCCATCCCCTCCTTCGTTAGGTGGTCAGTGATGTCAGTTCTCTGGTGGATGCAGGGCACGTTTCGTTTAGTGTGTGTGATTTTTAGCATTTGTTGTTGTGTATGAATGTGTGCATGCATGTGTGAATGCCTTGGAGGAATGAATGTTTTTTTTATTTTTCATAGTCCCGCATTGATTTCGTCCAGTGAACTGATGTTTCTGCCGCATTTAGGGATTGGGGGGGGGGGGTTATTATTAACCCTATTTTGTTTTGTTTTATGTAAATAAGTTTAAATCATATTGTAAATAATCATTGGGTTTTTTTTTTTTTTTAAATTGTTGTTTTCCCCCCCCCCCCACACACACACACAGACTTTGAATTATACATATGGGGACTAGTTAGGATTTCATAGAGAATTTGAGGTATTATGGTGGACGCAGTAAGAAAGATAGGAGTGAATGTGTTGTTTTGGTGATAGGAATATTGTTGGTATGTTTGGGTCCGTGTCTGTGTCTAGCTAAGTTTAGAATTAAGACAGAAGAAGACCGTCCTTCCCCAACCCCCTTTTAAGCCTCGCGCCACATTTTGTACATTTGTGCAAATAAATATTGAATGTCCAGTGCCAACTTGTCAGGCGAAAGAACAGAAGGAAGAGCTACTGAACTACGCTCTGCTACTTTACCGGGATATCCACTGCTAACCTGAACTACGCTTCCCTACTGTCTTCGAAATATTCACTGCTAACCTCTGGATTCTATACTCAAAGACGACTGTCATCATAAACAACAGGATGCCCACCGGAAGAAGTTATAACAATAGTGGTGGAGAAAGATATAAAGCTACCCCACAGAATGGTAGTGTCGGGCAAAGGTAGGCTGATGACAGGGAAGAGAATAAAAAAAGGAACCCTGCAGTTTGTCCCAGTAGAAGGGAAGGGCCCAGATGAGAATGAGATAACGGTGTGAGGCAGTAGTGGAGGCAGCTGAATTAGTGCCCATTATGATGGTGAACCAGGCCCACAAGACAATAAAGGTCAAGAGAGGGGAAGAGATAGGAAAAGCATTACCCCTACGAACTCTGAATAGAGTGAAATTCGATGAGAAGCAAAGAAAATGCGTAGAACAACCAGAAGGAATAGCAGATGAAGAGATATTGGCACCTGATTAATTTAGGGCCAGAGTGGGAGGTCTGCTAAGAAATAATCAAGATGTGGTGGCCAAATCAGATAAGGAATTAGGCCAGACCCACACAGTAAAAATGAAGATCGATACCGGTGATCACCCTCCTGTGAAATTGAAACCTTATAGAACACCTATTCGTAAGAGACCCCTTGTGGAAAAGGAAGTAAAAGGGATGTTAGAAGCTGGGATGATAGAAAGATCGATTTTCCCTTGGAGCTTTCCAATGGTGATAGTAGGCAAGAAAGATGGCGGCACCGTTTTTATGTAGATTTTAGGAAACTGAATTCTATATCGAAGCCGTTGGCGGTGCCATTGCCACTAATTGATGACATGTTGGCATTATTAGGGAAGGCGAAGTACTTCTCTACGTTGGACTTGATGTCCGGGTATTGGCAGTTAGCCCTTGGTGAGGGTGACAAGGAAAAGGCCACATTTGCGTGTCACCTGGGACTGTTTCAGTTCAGGGTGATGCCATTCGGTTTGGCTAATGCCCCAGGAATCTTCCAAAAGCTGATGTCAATAGTGTTAGGAGGATGCAAGAGCTTTGCCATGGCATATTTAGATGATATTTTGATATTTTCAGAAACAGTAGAACAATATTTTTTTCATCTAAAACAAGTGTTGGGAAGACTAAGAAAGCACGGCTTAAAATTGAAATTATCGAAGTGTTAGTTTCTGAAGGAGGAGACTAGATATTTGGGCTTTGTTATAAACGGAGACGGTATTAAACCCAACATGGATAAGGTGAAAGTCATAAGGGAAATGCCAGAACCTAAGACAGTGAGACAAGTAAGAGGGTTTATAGGAGCTATAGGGTACTACCGACGATTCGTCCCGGCATTCTTGAGAATTGCCATAACCATAGTAGCCCTGACGAAGAAATATGCTAGGTTCAAGTGGACAGAAGACTGTCAACAGACATTTGATACCTTAAAAGAACAGTTGACAGCCGTCCCACTGCTGACGTACCGAGACCTCAGCAAGCCTATGGTACTATACACTGATGCCAGTGAGCAGTGTGTAGGGGCAGTTCTTACCCAGCCATGTCCCGATAAAGAAGGACCAGTGCCAGGCATACCAGAGGAAGTACCGATATACTTTCTCTCTCATAAGCTCTCAGAGACACAGCAGAGATGGCCAGTAATAGAAAGAGAAGCATATACTATCATGTATGCTCTGCAAAAACTGAACTACTACTTGAATGGTGCGGTCTTTACTATAAAGACAGACCACAAGCCTCCGCAGTACCTACTGCAAGCAGAATGGACAAATAATAAGAAGATTCAACAGTGGGCGCTAAAGTTAAGTGGCTACCACTGTAAGATAGAGTATTTGGCAAGGAAGGAAAACACGTGTGCAGATTTACTCTCAAGAATACCGAAACAACTGGAAGTCTATAGAATAGGAGTAATTAACTCTAATAAGCTAAAAGATCGCCCTATGTTAGAATCGGACGAAGAAGGAGACACACAGATAATGACCGATCCTTACTGGACAGAAGGAATTGAGAAGGAGCAGGGAGACAGTGAGATAGCTGCCCTTAGAGAAAAGGTGGAGGCAGGAGAAACCACCAAGTATGCAATAATAGAGGAAAGGCTGTATTATCTCTCAGGTAAAGATGAGGAAGTCAAACACAAGTTGTATGTGCCCAAAAGTTTAAGACCAGAGATATTGGAACAGCGCCACGAGAGGTTAGGTCACATGGAAATTGATAGAACATATGACCTAATAGGGAGAAAGTACTATTGGCCCAAACTGTACGGAGAGGTCACTAACTATGTTCGGAATTGTGTAGTGTGCCATTCGCAGAGCAGAAGGCAGGAAATGGCACCATTGGAGGGGATTGACGTGCCGAGCTTCCCCTTCGAGAAAGTGAGTATGGATGTATTAGGACCATATGGGGAAACTGCACAAGGAAACAACTATATCGTGAGTTTTGTTGATTGGCTAACAAATTGGCCTGTTCTTGTTCTTATCTCTCTCTAAAAAAATTTTTTTTTTTTTTTTATTCAAGTTTATTTTTTCTTCACTATGCATATTGCTGTTCCTTTGTAGTGGATAAAGAAAATTTTAGACACTGCGATAATTATTGAAGCATTTCGTGTTCACAGAATTCATTTTTATTTTTATACGGGGCATGTTGTTTCCTTAAACTTTGTAAACCGTGGTTATTGAATATTTGTCTTCGAATAAATTATTTAATTTATCCTGTTTCATGGTAAATGTAAACATGGAATTAAATCTGCTATTGAAAAGATGGAACTGTTTAAAGGATACTATTGAACAAATTGTTCTATATGTTAAAGAAAAAAATCCTTTGGATAGAATTACTTTAGCAGCTCAAAAAGATAAGGTTAGTGAATTGTTAAATTCTGTCGATTCAATAAATGAGCAAATAACAAATGGTTATTTTGAAAATGAAGAAGATGATATTGTGGACTCTTCCACAACAAGCTAGTTAACCCCTGCTAGGAAATGCACTATTCCTGTCATGATTTTCACCATCACAATCTTACAAATATATAACAAGTATTTATTGTTTAATCACCTTCAATCTAGCTCACTGATTGGTCAGTTCCCACCAATCAAACCGCCTGCATGCGACAAATCTGTTTTACCACATTTTCTATCTGAGCCAGTCACATGGATTCATGATGATATATAAACAGAACACGTGTAAACTCCCTCGAGTTTCTTTTCATTCATCTCTCTCTTGTGCGTCTCATTCCTTGCTACTAAGTACCAAGATGTAATCTTCAAGAATTTGCGTCTTAACTAATGCAGTCAGACGTTAAAGACCATTACCAACATTCACGCAAGTACAAACTCTGAAATCTCTTCTGAAATCTTACCAACTTGTACAATACACAATTTCAAACATGCTAGAGAAACTTTATTCTTCTAAACTACAGTTTAATAATTACTTTCACTTTATGAACTTAGGTACAAATATTTATCTAATCTAAGAGACACAACTCTGTCTAACCTTTTCGCTCAGTATTCATGCATGTATATCAAATATTAATAAATTCAATTGTTACGTTTTGAAACAAGATGCTTATGAATCTTTATTCTCATTCTTGTATTAATTGTTGTGGATGAAAGATTATTGAACACACAATTTTAAGCTTTCTAACAATTCAAACCTTCTATTCCTCTCCAACACACATCATACACATCCACAACAATATCCTTAGCCAACTTATTAAAGAAGAAGCTTGGTTTCACTCCAAAATTACTCATTTTTTGGGTTCTGAAACGAACAAATTGGAAGAAGCTAGAAACAATATTCCCCAGGGAACTACTAATTTGGAGTTGTTGTCTTCGCATTATAATGTTACTCCCAAATTACAGTGTCCTGTATTCGACCCGGAAAGCTTATCCCAGGACAAATTGTCCTTTTTAAATTTTTATAAAGAATTTGAGAATTGTGTACTTAGTGTTAAAAATAAGTCCTTGCGACTTATTATTTTCAAAAAATCATCTGAAAGGATACGCTCAGAGGATCATAAGTCATCTTTTCATTTCGGATTTAAATTTTGACATAGCAGTAGATATTTTAAAAAAAGAATTTTTAGACAGGGATTATATTGTAAACAGTATTTTCAAGTCTATTTCTGATGCTAAGGTTTTAAAAGAGTATGACTTGAATTCTGTGAAGATTTTTTTAACTAAATTAAAAACGTAAATTTACGAATTAAAAAATGCATTCAACTTGGATTTTTTGGAATTTGATAGCGCCGGTAACAAATACACGAGTTCTACTATTTATCAAAAACTGCCAGTAATGCTAAGGAAAGAAATAATTAAAATAGTGGGAAATAATTATCCATCCCTTAATGACATTTTTGACAATTATTCTCAAGTAATAAGAACTTTAGAAATAATTAAACCTAAATATAATTCTCAAGTAAAACATGAGTATAGTAAAGACAAGATACTAAAATGGTATCTACTTTGCAAAATTTCCGGACTAATACTTATAATATTAGTTACAGTTGTAATTTCTGCAAAACCAATGCACAAAAAGCTTATTATTATAAAACTTTTCCAAAACTTAAAGCTAGACTTCAGCAGTGTGTAGAGAACAAATTATGTGCTAAATGCACTAGTCCTAACCATTCAGAGGACAATTGCAGGGGGAAAAAAAGGACTGTTGAATCCTTGCTGGAAGTGTAACAAGAGAGAGATCATATAGGAGCATTGTGTCTGAATTCAAAAAGTTCTCCTGTAACTTTGAATCCTTGTTTGCAACTGGAAGAACAACTCCTACTACTTCCTATTGTCGAAATTACAGCCAGTTACAATAATATCACATGTAAATTTAATTGCCTCATGGACACAGGGAGTCAAAGATCGTATTTTAGCTGTCCGCTACCACTTTTTCATCAATGTCGATTTTCGTGCAAAAAAGCGGATCACATCTTCATATATGTTTCTGAAAACCCGAACTTCTCATTGGACAATAAATATTAAAATTATCTTGTATATGCATTGTTCTCAATAAGCAACACAAAACATATCAGGCTCCAGACTGAGTTTTGTAAGGCGCTTTCTGAGTGGTTAACAGATATTAAAAAAACAATTTACCTGCTCACCACTACGTCCGAATAACGTCAACCTAGTTTTTGCCCTGACGAAAAAACAATGCTTATCGGAGCCCGTCACGTGATTAAAAAACATAAATTGAAGGTACGAGCGAACCCAGTCAGTGAGAATTTACGACGACTAGAATTTGCTAAACGAGTTACGATGCTTGAATCATTACTGCAGCAAAGTACAAAGTTAGAACCTCAAGTTAACATGAAATAACTTCACTGAAATTCAAGCTACAATTTCAACGAAACAACTCACTCACCAACTTCTCCAATTTCTTTTAAGCTAAAAGTTTATCAACATATTTTCAGCTTTACAAGATTTTTAAACTCTCTTTCAGTGAACATTTTGAACAACATAATTCAGCTTTTTGTGAGCTCCGATAAAAAAATGTTTTATTAGTGAAAACTTTAGCCCAGTCAAAGGGAAGTAACTCATATTAATAGTTAATGTAAAACTGTTGTAATTTATAAATATAAATATTGTACCTGTTATGAAAAGCTATTTTCTTGTGTTCTTTCTCTTGTTTGCTTTTCGTTTTCTTACACATTCGTAAAGTAAAAAAAATGTGTGGGTTGATTTATGCCGTCAATACCACTACAGTATCTTTCAAGTAAAATATATGTTTAACTGTAATACAGATAGGTTGAATAAAGAAGAAGTTGGTTATTAAGACTTTTATAGGTGCTATCAAACGAGATCTGAAAGAGATTGAACTCAATTTAAAATTAACAGATAAGAAATTTTCTCTTCCTTTTTTAGTGGAAGAAAATTTAGAATTAGATTTTCATTTGGATGGATTGGGAGTAGTTATTAATAATTTAAAAAGAAATGGATATAAGCTGGCAGCTGATTTTTCTGATATGAGAACTGATACTGTGGAACGCCTAACATTTTCCACAGTTAATATTTAGACGTGCGCATGCGCGGATTGCATCCCTACCCTTCTCGTGTGGCTAGTTATAGTAGTAACCGTCGGTGAGCCAGCTGCTGCTGACAGTGTTGCCGACTCTCTCTTGATTGGCTGCTACTGATGTTTAAAATTGTTTTTTTTTCCCGCGCGATGAGCTTGACGTCACGAGCGACCGGCGTTTTGGATTTCTTTTCAGTTGCGGTTTTCTCCTCGAGGCTGAAACAACTCAATTATCCCACGCTCTTAGCCATAAACGAGCTGGGATATCTAACGCCTTCCCAAGACTAACCTTTCGTCTTGATGTGAACAGCTACGAGCATTCCTCTACTCACTACCAGAATCTTCAATACGGTCGTCTCACACCTTTCCAAGACTATCCTCTTCATCTTGATGCAAAGAACTTTCGAACTATTTTTTTTACTCACTACCAGAATCTTCAATACGGTCGTATCTCACCTTTCCAAGACTAATTCCTCGTCTTGACGCGAACAACTCAGAATTCTCTTCGACCAAAATAGTGAAACTGACTACGAACTCTTTATTTCTTCCTTTTGAACCAGATACCTTAAAAATATTTACATACTCTCACATTAACAAAAATTCCACAGTGAGTATTTTTTTTATCCCTTGCAATATTGTTTTCCTGTTCCTAATTACTCGGGCAGACATCCTTCCAGAACTTTCTTATAGAGGAACTCTTCCCGCCATAGCCATCTTGTTGCCTTTTATTGGCGCAAAGATCAGATGAACTAGTTTTGACTGCCTCATAGTTTTTTTGCAAGTTACAACAGTTTTACCTCTGTCTCCACGCACGAGACTACCTACTTGTTAAATAATTTAATAAATTTTAATTCTGTGTTTATTTGCAAGTCTTGCTTCAGTCATTCCTTGTGCCTACCAATTTTCTTCCTTCTTATGCACGTTTAATATGACCCTTTTCCTTTTTATATCCAGGAGATTGTGAAATTTAGTATGAGAAAGAACACGCGCCAAATATTTACATAATAGTCCTCTTTCTCTCCTCTCCTTTTTACTTTGTTTGTTGATCCGGTAGTCAAGTGTAGTGTCTGGCTCAAGGCCACCTTTTTCGTATGCTGGCACTTCATTAGCCACATTCACTCCGGGTCCGCAACAATACTTTGTCTTTATGTTATGGGGGGGGGGGATGTAATTAAATTTATGAGACCTATGCAATCAATACCTTGTATGGGAGGTTGTGCTTTTGCTCCACATATTGTCAGCCCCTTTTTCCGTCCAAATCGGAGCTGCTCTGCCTGGGGGTCGGTCCGCCCTGGAAGGCGCATCACCTCCCTGGACAGCTTCGTCAAGTGTTACACTTCGGCGCGATCCCATTCCCGCGGTTGACCCACCCTGTGTAGTTGTATCACTATTCTGACTTGGCCCTGTCTAAGGACTCTGTCCTCGTCAAGTGTTACACTTCGGCGCGATCCCGCCTCCGTGGTCGATCTGCCCTGTGAAGTCGTATCACTATACTCACTTGGCCCTGTTTAGGGACTCGTCCTAACAGATACAACGAATCTCGTGTGACATCGATGCTGCTGTTCCTGACAATTCTCCAGTCTGGCAGCCGACCAGCTACCGCCGATACGACCGAAATCAACTACCTCTAAACAAAACCAGTCATACCGGACCCGACACCAATACAAACATATTTCTTCAGAGTACAATGCTGTACATTTTGGATAAATAGAATCGACATTATTGTTTCTTAAACCTTTGCCTTTGTCCCCTCATTGTCTTAGCTGTTCACACCTTTCTTCATAAAGCTTGCAGGGGCGACATCCTTATCGTTCCTGCAACAAGACATGAGACAACTAAACGATTATGGAGTCGGTCAAAAGTGATTCTTCAGACATGACGGCCGCGATCATACCTCTACCTGCATACCACCATAATGCAAAGAACTTTTTCTTGCAGGTAGAATTAATCTTTTCCATGTTGCGCTTCACTTCACAGTGAGCCGGATTCGTGAACGTAATGCAGAAACTCCCATCCGATATCATGGACGAAATTTCTGACGTCCTCTCCGATTTGCATGAACATGAACCATACGATCACTTAAAGGAAGCGATCCTCAAGCGTACCGGGCGTTCCGAGGGAGACATGATTCAAGAAATTCTACGGACGTCACCAGAGGTGACAAGACGCCATCCCAGCTTCTCAGGTATATGAGGAACCAGCTGGGAAAGCACAATGTGTCAAAAAAGGTTCTTCGAAGCTTATGGCTGGAGCATTTGCCCAAATCAGTCACTCAGATTATCACACCAATGACGAGAGCCACACCTCTGGATGATTTGGCAGAATCTGCTGACTTAGTTTTTGCACAGTTTGACCACAGCGTCAACGCAGTTCACGCCCCCGACATAGCAAAGCTCGAACGCTACGGGCCGAGTAAGACAGAACGGCTGTTGGCCAACCTTCAAAGACAAATTCGAGAGATCCAGATCTCCCTGCACCCACGAACAAGGAAACCGACCCCATCTCAACGGAGACGAACCCCCAGCCGAGAACGGCAAAGCAACCAGGGCATTTGTTGGTTTCATCTCACATTTGGCGATGGAGCCAGGAACTGTAAACCTCCCTGTACATACCCGTCAGCCCAGGGAAACGAGTAAACCAGAGAGTGGCGACAACTAACTCATTCCGGTACCAATAAGCAATGTCATCTATTCTATGTTGGGATCACCAGAACAAACTGAAATTTCTAGTAGACACAGGTGCGACCATCAGCGTGGTACCCTATCAGAACGACCACATCGCTAAGCCCACCCCAGTCAAACTACGAGCTGTGAATGGTTCCGCGATAGACACGTACGGAGAAAGGACCCTTACTCTGAATATCGGCATGCGACGTGATTTCACTTGGACATTCACCGTGTCCAATGTGAAGATACCCATCCTCGGCACAGATTTCCTGGTGCATTACACACTGGTGGTCCATATGAACCCTAGGACCCTATCCAACACGACTACGAATCTCCGTGTCTTAGGTACCGCTACATATCAAGGCTCCACAGGAATCAGCGTCGCAACATGCCACGGTCGCAAGTACTTAGATCTCCTGACACAGTTCACCAGACTCAGCACCACATCAGAACTAGAGGTCTTCCTGCACACTCCCATCTGCGACGACTCGCTCCGCACAAACTGGCGTATACCAAGGAACAATTCGACAAAATGCTGAGTGATGGCCTTCCAATAGCCCTTACACCTTGCCACTGCACTTAGTGCCTAAATCTGGTGGTAAAGAATTTCGGATATGCGTTGACTACCGAAAATTGAATGCATCAACCGTACCAGACCGGTACCCTGTTCCTCATATCCATGATTTTGCGTCCGGACTGGAGGTTGCTCGCATCTTTTCGAAAATCGATCTGACAAAGGCATACCATCAGATCCCCGTCGCTGTGGAAGACGTCCCTAAGACGGCAGTCACAACACCGTTTGGCTTATATGAGTTTCTAAAAATGCCATTCAGTCTACGTAACGCTGCCCAGACCTACCAACGGCTCATAGATGAAGTCCTGCGCAGACTACTGCACGTATACACTTACATCGACGACATCCTGGTGGCCAGTAAGATGCCGATTCTCACAGGCAACACCTGCGAGAAGTCTTCCAGCGACTCTCACACTACGGCCTGTAGTTGAACCTGGACAAGTGCGTTTTCAGGGCGCCCAGCGTCGATTTTCTTGGTCACCACGCCGACGCAAACGGCATAGCATCTCTGCCAGACAAGATCAGCTCGATCCGGGATTTTCCTACACCGATGTCCATGAAACAATTGCGACGTTTCCTCGGTATGCTCAATTTTTATCGTCGGTTCATCCCAAATTGCGCTACTATTCTCCAGCCACTGACGAACCTGCTGCAGAGAAGGAACAAAGACATCGCGTTGGACGGAGATGCTCTGCACGCATTCCATACAGCAAAGGCTGGATTGGCAAATTATACTAGGCTCTCGCATATTAACGACGATCCAAAGACGCGACTCTTCCTGACAACCGACGTGTTGGACGCTGGAGTGGGCGTGGTGGTTGAGCAAGAATTCAATTCGCAACGCGAACCCATCGCATTCTTTTCGGTCAAGCTTTCGCCAGCCTAGAGAAAATACAGCACCTTCTCCCGAGAGCTGCTGGCCATTTATCTGGCCGTCAGGCATTTCAGGCACTTACTGGAAGGTCGAGATTTTACTATCTATACCGACCATAAACCGTTGACGACTGCGATGAGTAACAACTCTGACAAATACACAGCTCGCGAGATCCGGCATCTCGACTACCTGTCACAGTTCTTGACCGATATTCGTCACATAAAGGGGAAGGACAACGCCATCGCGGACACATTATCTCAAGCTGAAATTCGATCTCTCCAGACCAACATCTTGGGTCAAGATTCCATAGCCACTGAACAAAATTGATAAAATTAATGCAGTCTTTATTTCTACCCAAAGAAAAATATTTCTTGTTAAACCCTTCCAACCCAGATGTACCCTCTCTGGTTGCTAATCTAAATCTGTTTTTGGACGGGGACAGGTTGATTAGATGTAAGGGAAGAATTGGAGAATCTCATCTTTATACACCTATCTTATTACCTAGATTTTGTCATTTCACTGTGTTAGTCATTTTGGGTTGCCATGAAAAGTGTAAGCATTTAGGCATTGCTGCTACTCATTGTAAATTACGTCTATCTGGTTTCTGGATTAATAAATCTAGACAAGCAGTAAAATCTGCCATTTCCTCTTGTAACCTATGTAGAAAATATAATTCTTTGTCCTTTAATTACCCTAAAGTGACCAATCTTTCCAAGCACAGGGTTAATTTTATTAGACCTTTCTTACATACAGGGATAGATTTCACCGGACATTTATGGATAGAGGATGGAAATGAAATGAAAAAGATGTATATTTTGGTTTTCACCTGTTTCAATGTCAAGGCTATTCATTTGGAATTGGTTGCAGATATGTCGGCTCATGCAGTGATTCTTGCTTCAGTGAGGTTTTTTAATTTATATGGAGTACCTTCCCATATATGCTCTGACAATGCACGTTCTTTTATAGCTAGTTGTGACTTGATTAAACAAGTGTTTATTTCTGATGAATTTGAAGGAAGGTTTAGCTCTTATAATATTAAACATTTAACGATACCTTTGTATTTGGCATGGTTTGGTAGTATTTGGGAGCGACTTATCAAAACAGTAAAAAGCTGTTTGTACAAATTAGTGGGACAAGAGAAGCTACCTTACTTTTAATTGCTTACTGTGTTATCTGACATACAAAATTCGGTTAATTCTCGACTGCTAACATATAGATGTTCAGGGGATTATGAACTTGATGTTATTTCTCCAAATGCTTTTCTTTATCCCCATTATAACAACTCTGTGTTTTTAAATATCAAAGAACTTTTTGACATAGAATGAATCTATTGAACAGTCTGGAGAAAAGAGATCTTCTTGAAAGATTCCACAAATTGTGGCATGAAGATTACTTGTTGAGCTTGCGAAAGCAATCTCGAGAATTATATCAGAAAGATTTTAGGAATGTCATAAAGGTTGATGATGTAGTTCTCATCAAAAATCCAGCTAAATCTAGACCCTATTGGTCGTTAAGTAGATTTGTTGATGTGATAACTGGTAACGATGGAAATATTAGGTCCGCTAATGTGAAGAAACCTGATCGTAATTCTTACTTATATTCTATTAAACATTTGTATCCTTTAGAGTTATCGATCACTCACTCCCACCAAACTATTAGTCGCTCAGCAGAAAATACTGAAGATAGTGATTTAAATAAGGGGTGTGACTAATGACAGACCTTGTGAATTCCATCCTAAATCCTGATGCAAAAGGAAAATTAAAAAAGTACGTGAAAGAAATATGGATTATCTTTGGTACCGAGATGTAATTTTGAATATGACTTAGAGCGATATTCTGTTTGGAAATACTATGAAAAGAACAATGTTACAAGATTATTTTTCTTTATCTTTGATAATTTTAGTGCCCGACTTAGAGATCGAAATTTAACGATTATAATTTAAAAGAAATTTTTTTTTTCATTTCTTGATGGGAGAGTTTGGAAATTTTTATTGACAGAAATTTAACATATAAGTGTGAGAAGACATCTTTCAATGACTTCAGTGGTGAGATATGATCTATTGATGTTTGGAGTGGTTGGCGAGACAGATGGTAATTTTGTTGCCACGCTTTTTCATGGAATTTGGAAGCCAAAGATGACTCCTTTGTATCAGAAAATTTTATCTTCAGTCAGATTTTTATCTTCGGACGTTAAAGACGCATTTATTCTGGCTCCGTGGTGGACTATTCTAGTTTGCCACGTATATTAGTGTTACCTTAAATAATTTGAATTACAGTATCGAATTATTTACCTTTAAAGTTTATAGAATTAATATTTATTTAGCTTTTAATAGCTATATTACTGATTTTATTTATAGATGGGAATAGGGGAGGGTGAGTTTTCGCATCGAAGGGCTTTGTGAGAAAATTTAATTGGCTTCGTTAGAAGTCCGTAGCTGAGATTTATTTATATTTGAAAAACTTTGAAGAGAAGATTTGTTTAGCTCTCAGTAGAATTCCGTAGCTAAGATTTGTTTATATTTGAGAAACTTGGAAGAAAAGATTTAGTTAGCTTCGGTAGAATTCCAAAGCTAAAAGAAGTAATTTTATTCCCTAGAAGGGGAATTATTTCATTTCATTTGTTTGTTGATTCGGAGAATCAATGTTTCTTTTTGTTTGGCAGAGTCATTCGATGCGGGGAATTCTGCCCCTATTCACGTTCATTATCTTAAAATAAGATTTAAAAGAAAGGATATTCTTCATGGAATAAGATTTTAAGATCCTAGACTAGGTTAGGATTTGTGTTTTACAATTTACTCTTTCAGCTCCAGAGGACGTGAAAAGGAGAGTTTCAAAGAAAGAAAAATAAATATTTGAAGAAGAAACACAAAAGAAATTGAATTGATTGTAAAAAAAAAAAAAAAAAATGCTTTAACAATATTGTTTGTTGTAAAGAAAAATTTGAAAGATGTTTGTGTTGTCTGCTTGCTGACAACATTGCTTTGTAAGTAAAATTCCTTGTGTTCATTTTTGTTTCTTACCCACTTAGCATATGGAACAATATGCATGTAATTTTTGATTTGTTGAAATAAATATTTATCTGTGAACACTAACAATTTAGTTGTTTATAAGATCGTCTGCTTCATTGAGTGGGTTTGTTGTTTATTGCCCATGAAGAAGCCGAGAACGAAATCGGCAGTTTAGTCCTGTGTGCTATTAATGTATTTAATTATAATTTAAATATATTACTTTAAGATCGTATATGGGTAAAACTTAAATTTGTTTGAGAATTTAATTTTTCATTTAAATTTGGGTTTTTAACATCACCCTACACACAAACACACAAGAGACACTATATCTCTCTCTCTCTCTAAAAAATTTTATTTTTTCTTCAACCTACTTTCCTCACCTGCTGTGTCCCCTATCTGTGTAACTCTCCAGTTAGGGAGGGACAATATTTCCTGTAATATTGACTTAACAATAAAATCATCATGGCGTCTAGCTCCATTGCCACTAGCAAATATGTAATGTAACATTGTAGCAACTGTGGGATCTTCTTTCCTGGGTTGTACTGAGTGTATAGTTGTATTGCTGTGCACACAAGAGAAAGTTCTGCAGCTGTTTTAGTGCCTTTTACAGGATCACAACACCAGACAGGACTTACTCAAAATACGAAATGGTGTATTGACATTTGTAGGACAGCGGAAAAGGCCTCTGCCCATAGGCAGAGTATGAGAGCAGAGGAAGCCCAGGTGCTAAATGTTGTAGTGACTACTCTGATTTACCACGCCCACAAAATACTCAGTTATAATTGGATAGAAAATAAGTACTGTTTCTACAGGACAATTTACCTATACCTATTTACCTATCGCAGTAACCACACAAAATTTTCTGCCATGACTTTGCCTAACTTGGTTTTGTAAAAAAAAAAAAAAAAAAAAAAAAATCAGTGCTCGGTCAATTTTTATCCAATTGTGTATTTTAGATATTCCTTTTGATATTTTTCCCGCTTCTCTCTGGAGCCTACCCAAAAATATTTAAACAGTTCATACTCCAGAAATAAGTTAGTAGAACAATAAATCAGCAGAACTCAGCAACGCACGCGTATCTACATTCTTCTACTCTCACACACACACACACACACACAGACAGACACAGAACTACCATTACACTACACTGTTAACTGTCTGTCACAAGCCAAGTCACAGACCAAATTTTATTATCCTTTTTGTACAAACTTTTCATTCTTGAATTCAAATCTTATTCACTGAACTCTGAACATTTCAACAAGAAAGTTCTTAAGTACATTATTCCTATCTTGCATCAGATATCAGTACAAGGGAAGCTGCTTTTCTCTCCCTAAATATTAATACACAAGCACTATTGTTGTACTCGTTGATTTTCAATATATATTTTATTGTTGAATGCAATTTGATGTTGTTCTTCTTTCCTTGTGTTCTTTGCAAATTTAAATGTATCTGCTCTCACCAACAACCTCATTAACAATTTTAAAACAAATCTGAGCAGCACACCACAAAGTATACAACACTAAGAGGAACGTGCCCCAAAGTAGGATATGGCTGGAGTCCCAACAGGTGGCCTTCAACACAGTGAAAAGAATGATTACAAACTCAACTGTTCTTGCCTACTATGGCCCCCATAAGGAAACTGGTACTTGAGAATGATGCTTGGGAGCAACCTTAATGCAGGCTGACAGACCAGTGGCATTCACCATTAGATCCCTCTCAGACACTGAACATCAATATGTGCAAATTAAGGAGGAAATGCTAGCAGTGATATATGGCCTTGAGAAATTCCACTAACCCATGGGGGAGGGCACATGCTGGCCACCTCGGTATAAACACGTCTTCAAAGGGTGACGGACTTGATCTTCTGGCCAGGCATGCAGATCTCCTTAAGCCTATAAATAAGCAATGATATTCTCACCCATTCTTTTTCCTCTTTCACAACTCTAACAACAAGAGGGTAGTCACACATTGGGGGGGGGGGGGGGAGTGCCCCCCCCCACTGATGAACATTCACTTTAGTTTCAATGTATTATTTTTCTCTCAGACTTCTTGTACTCAAACACACACATTCCACAAACACAAATTCCCTAATTTAAATGTTTTCTTCTTTTATTGTTATTGTATACTTTTGTTAATACATACATGGATGTTTGCTTTATATACTGTTTTGTGTTATTCGTTTATTACTCGGACTCATATTCAAGTTTGCAATGATTGTTACAGGAAAAATATACCAGGATACACATGTTTTCTACATAAACACTAAAAACTTTCCCACAACAGTATCACCAAACTGTCACTCAGCAGACAAGGATTTCACACACTGGTAACATACTTTTAATGCTTTTATATGTTCTATCCAAGTTAGCTATTCCGTCAGATGAAACTCTCTTATTAACTTTGTTTTTTCCACAGACTATGAGTATATTGCAGAGTGTGATGATTAAGTCTGCTACAGACATTCAAAAGGTGCTTTATATAAATCCAAAAATTGAAGTGTTTGTGACACACATTTTAGACATTCAAGAAAAAAAAGGAGAGACTATAGACAAATATATGCAACAGCATCAACTACTCAGTAAGAGACTGCAATTTCAAAATTCTAAGTGCCTCACAAAATTCAAGATGATTGTATTAGAGACGCTTTTATTAGTTGCTTACCTTCATGTACTATTAGGCAGCACTTGTTAGAAAAGAAGACTCTCGACTTAAGTACAGCAGTAGATCAAGCTGTCCGAGTTACCTCCTCCTAAATTTTGAAACCACAACTTGGGGCTATTCTTGAATATTATATATACTTGGCAAGCTCCTGTGCTGTTCTCTCTTTCTTTTTTCAGCGGACACTACAACAATGTAAAGTTCTCACAGAAGAATGCATTCTATTGTGGGACACACATGAACATTACACACATACATACGAACATTCACTCATGCATACTTTGAAACATAGATTTTCCACATTAATTTGTACACACACATTATTGTCCATGTCATTTTGTAACTAACTGCTTGTCCAATATATGTACAGACAAATAATAAATGTAAGTTCTTGTTATTTCTTTGTTTCTTTATGGAGGATTCAATCCAGAGTCCGCCATATTTATTGTGGGCCATTTCAGGAGATGCACAGGTTCATCTAACAACACGTAAACACCTGCACATAACAAAGCTAAGGTGTTTGATGCTACTCAGAAATTATGTGAATTGAAGCCTTTTTTGCCTGATATGGACAATTTGAGGGAGTCTTGGCAATTATAAGTAAAGCAGGCACAGCTGCCAGGGACATTGCTAGGGGGAAAAAAAAAGGATATCTGTGCTGGTGGAAGGCCATTGACCCTCCTACTTCTGGTCATGTGGTGCCTCGTGACACATCTCAAAGGTGTACCCCAGTAAGAACATGGCACCACAAACTTGCCCAACAACATCAGCATCGAAAGCAGTGGAAGAGTCTGGCAAGGTCACCGATGGACCTGGTGTTTGGAAGGAGGTGGTGAGGAGGGGAAGATACCAAAACTCAGGAGTATCCCTCCCAGTAAAAAAAAAAAAAAAAAATTCCAGTTGTTGTTCTTACAAATATCAACAGAGTTATCCCAGCTCTTAGAAAAATTATTTGAGTGCTCACCCACCCACCATTTAGTATGCACCCATCAGCCTCCTCAGTGTCAGCAAACTTTTTGAAGTTATAATCAACAAGGAACAACCTCTTACAACTCATTTACTTGAAAAGTGGCAAATCTGAGACTTTGGGTGGCAGCATTAAGGAAAATATCTCTAAACTAATAAATCCAGAATTTGTCAGCTTAGGATTGTTTTGAGCATTATATCAGAAAGGATGAGTGAATATTTCGACAATCTCACAGTCATCTCCAGTGTAGAACTATTTGCACAAGTTGTCATAAGGTTTGAACAGGACAGTTGTTTAGTGATAGCGGAAATAACAAGGAAATCCAAATAAGTTTTAATATCTCTAAAAATAGATAAAAATTCAGAATAGCAAGACCATGAAATCATATTTCCATGGTTCCAACGAAGATATAACATCACAGTCTGGTGCTTTATGCATAAACAGTTCCAACAAGAACATGATGTCAGTCTAGCAAGCTAATTAGAGACCTGTTTGCAACTGGGATATGACGACATGGCTCATGGACCAATCAGTAATCAAGTGGCAATTTCAAAACCTATCTTTCGTGTTACACCAGCATATGTATATAACCAAATTAAATTGGAATGGATGATATTTTTCAATTCTCTGATGCTGTTATTATAAAAAGAAAAAAAAAACAGAATACTGCAAAAAATGTACCAAGAGACATGTTTTCTACATAAACACAAGTATTCCCGCAACAAATTGTGACCCTGACATGATTACCTTGTGAAAACACCAAAGTTGACAGACAGAACACACAAATATACATGTCTTAAAAAAAAATAAAAAAAATGAAACAAAATACAAATAGGATGGAAGTTTCATTGACAACAGTCACTTTCAATTTATCTGCATATAACCCCAACAACATAGTCATGGTTTATACAAATGCAAACCATATTAGACATGAAGAAAATTGTTTTGCAAAGAGTCTGATACTGCAATTTAGTGGGAAAACTACCAGCAGAAGCCGTAGAAGAGGTTACAAACTTACTCAAGACAATGCCAGAACAAAATAAATTGAAAACGGCCATTATTAAACAAAATGGAATTTCAAACAAGACAATGGTATATGGTTTATTTACCCAAGTAGAGTTATCCGACTGGACTCCTTCCCAGTTATTGAGACACATGAAGACTCTGTTAGGTACTAATGCCATGGCAGAAAATATTCTACAGAGAGATTGTTGTTGGACAAACTACCCAACAAAATTTTAGCACCCATGGCAGAGGAAACAGAACTGGCAAAACTTGTGGATTCTGCTGACCAAATTCCATGTAAGTTTCAGAGACAGGGAGGTGAATGCATTGACACCACAACCTACAAAGCAACAACAAAACAAGCAATTTAAGCAACTGCAAGTTTAGCTAAACAGATGCAGTCCCTCTTGGACCTACAACAACAACAAACTCCTTGTGAAGTGATCAGACCTATGTACAGACAAAGGAGTAACAGCAGGAGTTTCAACAATGACAGAACAAGACCAAAATTCAACGTTTGCTATTACCATAATAAATTTGGTACGGAGACAAGACTGTTTGAAACCTTGTGTCTTTGTAAACATGGTGTCAGAAAACTTAAATTTCAGTCAGTAGAGATGACTGTAGCTGGACTCTCACAAAAGGGCCATCTGTTTTACATCTTGGATAGAAATCACAGATATAATTTTTTAATAGACACCAGAGACAGAGTGATTGTTTTACCACTGGATCCAAAACAAAATTCAAAATCAGGACTTTACAAACTTCAAGCTGTTAACAGTATGAAAACTGATACATTTGGTGAGAAAGCAGTAACCATCAACCTGGGCATATGGCAAAGTTTTCTATGGGTTCTCACCCAATTTAAGGTTACCACACCAATATTAAGTGCAGACTTTCTAACTAGATTCAACTTATCAGTCAACATGACCACTCATTCCCTTGTTGACAATCTGACAGAACTTTCTGTGAGAGGACTTTGCTCCCAATAGCAGTCAACCAGAATTAGTAATACCCTACCGTAAAGTAACAGTATTAATGACCATTGGCAAGTGAGAGACATGACACCTTGTAAAAAGGTCTGAAAACCTGACCAAACGTAGACTCAAAAAAGCAGCCACAAAACCTACTCTTCAACAAAGTCTTGACAACCAAATTGTAATTTTCAGGACAGAATTAAGACTTATTTTCACCACCAAATATTGTAACAAAACAGTTGCTTCCAAAACAGGGAACAAGTAGAGTTTCTCAAAACAAGGCTCTACGTTAAAGATTATGAACACATGAACGGATACTTTGACACTCTTGATATCTCACAAGAACTATTAAGAACATGAACGGATACTTTGACACTCTTGATATCTCACAAGAACTATTAAGAACATTCACATTTTATACCTTCAAGATAAATATACCCTTTTAACTGGGTTTGACCTCAATGAAACCATTCTAGTGTACCTTCTTTGCACTGTTTTGTATACACACTGGCATTTTTCTTGTGATATTTCATGCCAATTGATTGATTTTGATTGTGAAATAAACTACAGGTCCAGAAATTTATTATCCCATTTTCCAGGTGCACAAGCCATCAAATTTGTACATCTGATATTCAGTAAAAATTTTCTTTTATTTCAATAAAATTATTTTGGTTTTATATCTAGTAAAATTAACGGTTACATGAGAGGAGAAAAGTGATGAGACACACAAGCAAAAGAGTAACCGCTATGAAATACTACGATCTGACTGCATGGAAAAGGGGTGTACATGCTATGTGCTAACTATTGAGGTTGGATGTTGTAGATTCCTTGGACGTTTAATTGGTTCTTTCCTTTTGAAAGTGGGTATCACTGGCCGGTGCCTGAAGAGTGCTCCAGACCATAACTCAACAGGCATTGAGTTGGATCTCATCATGATCCAAAAACAATACCATGTCCAGTGAAAAAAAGCTGCTGGTAGTGCCAGTACAGCTTTAGCCACTGAAACTGTGTTATCTCCCCTGATGAGAGTAGAGTATTGCACATGCTTTCACACATATGTAGAAAATTGAACAAGACTCTCTGGAAAGTAAGATGACTCTTAAGAAAGAGAAAGTGATCCACCTGGAAAGTTGGGGGTAGCATTCAGGAAAGACAAGAATACTAATGCAAACATGACTAGCACAATAAAGAATGCCCCCTGGGTGTTTGTAGCAGTGAGAGAGAATACATCACCCATCTGTGGGATTCAAATGATAACGACATGGACTTGAAACCAGCTACAATGTGTGAATGTGGCAGGAAATTCAACAGTCTGCAAGGTTTACACATCCATAAGGCATGCTGGCGATGGCAACGCAATTCCCTTATTTGGAAATGTAAGTCAAATGATGGGATTATAAATCTGGATTACATCTGCAGTGTTCGGGATCCAATTGCTGAGCATCAATGCCTTGGAGAAATTCTAAGCAAGCCAAGAATCCAGTGACCCAAAGACAATCAGAGAGCTATTTGGTTGAATTTCAATCAGGAACCCTCATTAATATTTACCAATCATCTAAAGAGCCCCATTAGCCAGGAGCTCAGATCTTTCTGCACAATTGTGCACAGGGTTTGTCTTGAGTGGGTTTGGTGCAGCAATTGCAAGAAAAAGTAGGAAAGAAAGGAAGTGACCAAATAGACAACAGATTCACAAGGGTAAACTAAGAACAGAGAGTTTTGAAGGGTCAACTCAAAGATGCTCCAATTCATGAGGGGGCAAGCCTTAAGGATCTCATTGATGATATTAAAGGATCTTACTAATCTCTGGAGGCAAGAGCTGAAGAAAACATCAAAAGAAAAAATTGACAGTCTTAAAGATGATTTTACAATAAACCTTTTTGCAAAAAAGCTGTTCACTGAGACTAAAAGTGGCAAACTCTAAAAGTAAAGTCAAAATCTCTGAAAGAAAAAAAAAAATGGCACCAAATCCCTTCTCAGGCCTGTTCAAGAGGCTGTCCTTCTCCCTCATGATACCAAGATTAATTGTGGTATATAATCACACCAGGCAGACAGCGTTTTGTTACATTACAAAACATCTATTGTTTTACTTGTTCATTCTTTGTCCACTTTTTAGTTTAGGTGGATTTTAGATTAGTCACCATTTTTGACGACTTCCTGTATAGCTCTTAGTTATCACTGAAACCGCCGCAATAAAGCAAAGGCTCATTATATTCCATTGCAATTAGATCTCTTTCTGATTCATTCTGCATACATGCCAGATATGAATGCCATAAAGGCAGAGAATTAAATAAAAAACAAGTTGTTTTCTGTGCATAGGCTTTACGCATCACATCCAGTCTAAGAAGCAAGCTCTGGCATTGAAAGCAACATTGGGCAAACATGAACATTCCTACCAGAATAGGAGATGCCTCTGGGGACTACCAGGCCTGCTTAGAAGTAGATCTCTGATAATGACCAAGACAGTTATGGGCTGGGATGCCACTGTCATGCAGGGTGCTGCTGCAGCTAACACCTCTCAATGACCATTACCAATCACAGGTTTGACTAACCACCGCAGCTATCCAGCTTCAACATGAAAACATCTTGATCTCATAAGCTTGGCAAAGACCAACCATGAAATCAACCCAACACCACCTCACCAATATCATATTTGTGGCTTCTCATGAATTTTCACACCTGCATCCTCTGCATTCTCCCAACTACTCATGCTTGTATAACCATAGTCCAATTTGTAGCTTTGCTAACCTCTTCAGGCCACCACTCAGCAACCTACCACCATCACCTTGGCACACCTGACTTGTTTACAAGGCATTCACTTAACAGTCACCACCATGGCACAGTTCCACAGAACAGACTTACCAACCGTGCCAATTTTAGTACACTAAAAGGCTAGTAATAAAAATGACCAGAAAGTTGCAGGTTCTTTGATTCTAGTGCCCAGGAATTTAGTCCCTACACAAGAGAATTTCCTTTGCTCTTTTCAGACAGTGACCTTTGGTGTGATTAGATCTGTTTTCATCATGCTCAGTACATTCAATAGTGATGCGATAAGTCAAATTGCCTTGCCTACATGGTGCCAATGAGGTAAATGATAATGTGTCATGATTCATGATAATATTCATTATAAAAAAAACAATAAAAATCTGAAATTTCATCATTCTAAAAATAGCGTTTAGCTTTCTTTTTTTTTTTTAGTCTTTATTTTTTTTTTTTTTTATATATAACAATGGATAGAGTAGATATCAATGTTAACACTCACCCAGTTTCTAGAATGTTAGCTGGTGGTTCTAAAATTCCTATATTTTCAAGAATGCATTAAGAATTTTCAGACTAGGAGTGCTGAAAAAGAAGGCCAGAATCCAGAATCTAATGTTGGTAGAAATTGTCAACTTAGCATATGACTATGACGAAAGCATATCCAAATACATAGGTATATACATAGACAACAACACTGAAGCTAGTTGGACAGATCTCTTACAACAACTAACCACTCAATATACAGAATATACCTATAGGTATAGAAGATGCAGCCAGAGAGTTAGAATTAGGGCAAGAAAGAAAGATTGTCTGAATTAGTTAAAAGTATGTTAAACTTGGCCAAAATAGCCTTTAAGGATACAGAGACAAAGAAACTGTCCAATCGCAACTAACAGAGTACTATACAGATGCAGTTAGAAATACATTTGTAAGGACTGATGTAAACAGGGCAGCCCCCAAAACACTTGCAGAAGCATTTATGCTGACACAAAGAAGTCATAGACTACTTGAGAGACTAGAGTCTTCCCAAAGGCACATGCACGGGATGGGATGGCCCACTTAGGAAAGAGGAGACCATATCTCAATGGAAGGGAAAAATCAAGTTGTGGTCGAGCTGGTAGTAGTTATAGCAATAGGGGCCACTCCCCTGAGAGGAATAGGCAAAGATCTCAACTAAGTCCTAAGCAAATGGCATGTTTTTTTTTTGGGGGGGGTGAACAGTTGGGTCACTTAAGATTGTACCCAGGGGAGGTGTGCATCTGCTCTGTTTGGTCAAAGAGTTAATTAATGAAGCAAGCTTAGCCACACCAGCACGACCAAGATGCCATTGGTTGTGTGGTAGCACTGGTGACAGGCAGAAGTAAAATAGTAAGAAAGACAGAGAAGTTACTAACGCCCACCAAAAGGAATTGTTGCTGGGTACTAATATGAGTTTAGGAGGATAACTATCCTGCGACCTCTCCTCATGGACAAAGGGATCCCCCCCAAAATAGAAAGTAATTAATTTTCCAAAAATGGGAAGTAATTAGTAATTAATTTTCCTAGCCAGACAACAAAGGGACCCTTGTTGGAAATCGGGGATTCACTGAAAACCCCAGGCTGTGTCTAACCCCACACCAGGTTTTGGTGGAAGTCCATATAAGCAAGCACCCTCGGGCAGTTCGCCAGTCAGCTTGTCAGCAGTAGGAGTTACTGTGCAGAGCTAACCGAGAGATTCCATGATTCCTGCCGACACTAGAACCTCCGACCTTGTCTTTCTACAAACAGCAAGTTATACTGACAAATGAAGCTAAATCAGCACCTAAAAACTAAACCAGTTGACTTAGAAGACCAGATTTCTTTTTTTTTTGCTTGTGCAATGTCACCTCCAGTTTAGACTCATCTCACACGACGGCCCCAAGATCAAAATCACAATGTGGGTAGGTTCCACTTGAAATCAAAGTAGTTACTTTGTTAACCAGTCAATGGAAGCGAGCTGAAAACGACGGAACTGGTGTCGAACCAGTTGCCTCTGGTCTTAAGCTATTACATAATCATGTCATTAGAATCGACCAACCATCCCTGGTACCCTGACCAAAGGATTCTGCCAGGTAGTGAAGACTGACAATTGTCCAGGTCACATATTGTTGCATTTTATTGTTATACATTCTATTCATTTTCAGTATTAAAAAAAAAAAAAAAAAAAAAAAAAAAAAAAAAATGAATCATGTGTCAACTACTAATATATGCAACACGGGGGAAACTTACATTAACAACCCACCCATCCCCATAACAAATGATTCTCAAATTGTGCACTTTAATTTAAACCAATTTTATACTCCATTGCAATTAGACCTCTTTCTGATTCATTCTGCATGCACATCAGATGTAAATGCCATGAAGGCAGAGAACAATAGAAGAAAGTTGTTCTCTGCACATAGGTTCTGAGCATCATGTCCACTTAACAAAACAAACCTCAGCATTGAAAGCAACATTGGCCAATTGCAAATGTTCCTGTCAGAAAAGGAGGCAACCCTCAGGACTACAGGATGCCCATCACTTGGTGCTGAGGCAAATCTACTAACCTCAGAAAGTACCACAATACACAATTACCCTATTCTACATCATTTTCCAATAGTAAATCATAAATTTTGTATCGGATACTTAAGGACCCATCTCAGTTTGGCTAAAACCTTGAATATCTTAGGGTTAAATATTAACCACACAGAAGTTCTTTATTTCTGAGTGATCTGTTGTTGCTGTATCTTTGTAAAGTTTGTTGTTTCTTTATAAATGTTTGCCCCCCCCCCATGTACATCCCCCCCCATTGTGCTTATGAAAACCCTTTTGTCTTAATTGAGTTTTCACAGCTGCATATGTATCTGATGGAATAAAATATCCTTAAATATAATTTGCAGTTTGTCAGTTTTCTCACACATTTGAATAGGGGTGACGGCAATTATGGTGAAAACTCAGCCACTAAGGTGATGATTTGGGTGTTAAAGTGAAAACTTGTGACAAATATTTGACGAATAGAGTGAAAGAAAATTTGACCATAGCAACAAAGACTGTTTTCAACTCAAAATTACAGAGAAGAGAAAAATTAAGCTCAAAACATGGATTTTCGACTCCAGCAGTCATGTGACTAACCCATCTGAAAAGTGAAATAGATTAATGGTTGTTGTAGCTCTTGCCACTTGTTGAAGAAAAATCATAGCAGTATCTTTAATCTGCGAGGAAACTTCAAAACTGAACTGATAAATGACTAGATCATTTCCTTAAAGTTGCTCATTTTTAACCACGTGTTTTTCCTATGTTTCATTATTTGTTTTTTTTAATTTTATATTTTTGTTTTCTTGTGACTATTGTTTTACTGCATTATTCATTTCAGTTTAGGTCCCTTTTACATTGTGTTTCTTTTGTCAGAGGGTCAAAAAGCCATTACCTCATTGAATTGCATTATTTCCTTTTTCAAACTATGGCTGCACAGCAATTTAAGTGTCTCCCATCACTAGAAGTTGAAGGGAGAGATAGCCACCTGTGACACAGACTTTGTGCAAGAGACTGCCTTAGAAAAGGCCCCCCTCGACAACACTGCCCAACATAGCTGACGAACAAGGTTCATGACAATCTGCCGGAGAAAAAAAGGCTAACCTTAAAGGCTAGGGAAGGTAGGATAATAGAGTTCACCAAGGAACGATATAAAAAAAAAAAACTAAATGTGATGAATCAATCTATTCAACAAATTCTGGAAAAAGATTTAGGGAAATTACCAGTCACCAAACTCCAAAAGTAGACAGCTGTTTACAGGTCAAGACCACAGAGATGCTTTCTCTATTTGAATACCTTCAGGACCTGGATGGTGAAGGCCTTGATCACAGAAGTGATAGAGCAGGTCAACAAAAAAAAAAAAAGAAAGAAAAGAGAACCAACTTTCTCATAGAATCTACAAAGGCATCAATCAGGCCAATGGCGCTATGGTGAGAACTGGACATTTTAAGTCACCTGGCTCAGTTTCTAAATACTCACTAGCTGCTTCTTCATATAGTTCGTCTTCAATAAGAAGGGATCGTATACTGAAAGCTGCTGCACTGCAAGCAGATTTGAAGGAAACATGCATGAAATTCTGCTGCACTGAAAGCAGATTTAGAATTCCAAGAGGAGAGAGAAGCTCAAGAGGAGAGAGAAGCTCAAGAGGAGAGAGAAGCTCAAGAGGAGAGAGAAGCTCAAGAGGAGGAGGAGGAGGAGAAGAGAGACTAAAGATTCAGATGAAGAAGAAAAGGTGATAAATGAAGCTACACGACACCCAACATAAACTCCCCATTGAACAGGAAAAAAATCAAATCTCTGGAACATCATGAGACACTCAAGCAACAGCAGTCATAAGGGAAAATGCACCAATCACTTTAAGTAGTAGCAATAGTGCCAGAACCACCAGTATGGAGGAAGAGAAATCTATCACCAACCAGATCACCAATTAATTAGTTAGGATGTCAATATAACACAGACAGAAGAACAATATTCGGGCTAACACCTCTGTGACAACAGCATTAATGAACCAAAGCCTTGCCAGGTTTGCAGAGGTTGTGGTAGCCACCAACATGGCATTCTGGGAACAAGCTCCCACCAGATAGCATGTCCAGCATGAGACAAACATGTCAACATGCCAAATATGCACCACTTGCAGAAAGTCCAACCCTTTTTCAAGAGTCTGCCAAACAAAGAAGAAAAATCGCCAAGCCACTGTAAAAAGCTGTCAAACTGATGAGGCTCCCATGGGAACTCTCATAGGCCACAGCACTATACTTAAGGTCTTCCCTGAAGTGGTGCCTCCATATATCTTGGGGGACCAAAGCATTTACTAAAGATGGGACTAACAAACAGCAACCTGGTCCTATCAGAGAAAATTGTTTGAACCATGGGAGGCTTCACTCTCATATGTCAAGGTTGGTTAAATTCGTAGTTGGAGAAAAGACCAAACAAGCTCTCTACATATGTGAAAAGATTTGATGGCTTTATTTCAGCAAAGCAGCTTGCATTGATGTGGGAATATTGCATGAAGTTTTCCCAAACACCTTTGCAATGATGTCAACCCAAGCTAATGTTGCTATACAATACATCCTCTTCACAGGTACACATGAGAAATTAGTATGCAACCCCAAACCTGATGAAATTGGGGATTGACTGCCAGATTGCCCAAAGAAATCCCCCTTTCCAGCAACAGAAGGAAACATAGGCAGGCTTATGGATTAGATCCTAAAGCATTTTGCTAAATCAGCATTGAAAGACGATGGAGTTTTCCCCGTTTATGTCCGACCCCGCTGCCCACATTCACCTTAAAGAGGGAGCAATCCCTAAAGCAAGGCAAGGCACAGTACCTTTCCATTTCAAGGAACTAGTAAAACAGGACATTTGGAAAGACATAGAAAGAAGCATAATAGCTCCAGTACCTGTTGGCATGCTTACTGATTGGTGCAGCACAATGGTCATAAATGCTAAGAAAAATGGTAAACCATGTAGATTACCAGCACCTGAATTAACAATGTAAACGGGAGACACACCATACTGGGTCACCATTCCAGTTGGTACTACAAGTAACCACACACAAAAAAAAAAAAAAAATTTTTAGATGCTGTCTATGGGTACCACGCAATCCCATTAGATAAAGAATTCCAGCCAAATACCACGTTCATCACGAAATGGGGGAGATTCATGGACCTCAGAATGCCTCACGGTTATCTTGCATCTGGAGATGCTTACACTTGATAAGATAATAAAAAATTGTCTCATTGTCACTCTCAGATATGTCTATGGAACAACACAAAGCAGTGCCTAATTTGTTTCTATACTCCAACCAACTTCCACCTCGGATCAACTGGTGACCACAACACAATACAAACTGTAAAAATGAAAGATGTCTCATTGTCACTCTCAGACATGTCTACAGAACATCATGAAGCAAGACTGTACCTCATTCACTTACAACCTTTTAACAGAATAAACCTTTGAACCTGGTTCAACCAAGCAGAACCTTCATTGTAGATCCAAAAGATAACTTCGCTACCTATCATACCATGCACATGGAGATGAAAAAACTTTCAACAAAAATAACTTGTGATTAAACCCAATATAAAAAGCAAAATCACAAATTTTAAAACTCTAAAACACATGTATATGACATAACTATCTGGACAAGATGTTCTCCAAGTAAGCAGATATTTTTTTTCAACACGTGCAAATCAAAAATCCATAATAGCCATTACAATTACAAGCAACACTCATCTCTCCCGTCTTTTTCTTGACCCTTTCTTTCACTTCGGCGCATTACATTTGATTTCTAACTCCACCAGCAGATATCAAAAAAAAATTTTTCAAAACAAAAAATACAATTTTCATCTTACAAGTTTGAAGCAAGGAAAATCCTGTGGAGTTAACCACCATGAAATTTCAAAAAAAAAAAAAACAATGAAATAACATATCCAAAAATACTACCAATCTCAATACAATCATTCAAGCAGCAACCGCCAATGTAAACATAGAAACTAAAAGGTACACCTATATGGGATCAAATACTGTTACAAGGATGCATGTCTATTATAGGATACAAATCCTATATCATTCCAACAAATAACTGAAAAACACAAAGTAGATTTGCACACCCGCAAAATCGGATCAAAACGACTAAAAACAGATTTCGCAATAAGGTATGAAATTAATTTTCTGACCAATGAAAGGAGGTGATTTGATAAACTAAAAAATAGATAACGATCCAGTGTGAAAAAAAAGTCAGCTATAAATAGAGAGACTCAAGTCAATCACCAGTCAGAATGATGCAGAGATCATAGAGGACAGAAGACTGACAGTCAGGTCAGTCACCGACTCTACCCGACACCAAGAGCAGAAAGTGGGGTAGGAAAGGAAAACAACAACAAATTTACAACTGACTCCAAAACAATTCAACCCGATAAGTACATTCTCCTCTTATCTTTTATTTCTCATTCACACTCTTTTTCAACTTAAATTGATCGCCCCTTTTTCCTTTCCACCTAATCAGTGGGTACACAAAAACAAAAGAAACAGACATTACTCTACTACTCTGTTGAAAGACAGCAAACACAGACATTTTTTTTGTTCAAATCACATTTGCTTAAACGAACTAAAGCATTAATCTTTTTTACTCTATTCAACAAGATATAAAAATATACAAATTTGTTTATTCTGCATGAATGACATTAAATATACAATGTTCTATTTTCTACAAACGTTCCTTATCGTGCTGTCTTTTCTTGAAATTTGCGTTGTATTTTGTGGGCAGGGTATCCCATATTAAATTCTCCTTTTAATCCAGGTACGCTGTACCCCACACTATAAACAATTAAAAAAAATAAAAATAAAAAAAAGAAGAAAAAGTCTACAATAAGGTTAAAATTTATAGTATGGGATTCTACCAAGTCCTACTTGCTAATACAAAAAAGTTTTCATTCATGAAGTAGTTGTAAAATAGAGAAATTAGAAATAGAATGTTTGGAAGATTCTAGATCATTCCAGTAAATTCAAGAAACATCCAGAAAAATGCTAATTAGGTGCTAGCCCCTATAAAAATAGGTTTTTGAAAAAGAGTTGTCAGTTGTAAAAAGGAATTTCTGTCATTATCAACTCCAGCTTTTTGATTCGAGGATTAATATATCCAGCTGAATCTCTAAGAAAAGGTGCCGACCAACAAAAACCCAAAAAGAGAACCTCATGGAACAGATCTGGTAAATAGAGTTTTGACTATTTTCATTGACCAAACTACAAATTAATCTATATATACTCACATTTGTGGATTTCCAGTAATGGCGCTTAGATTACTTCGCTAGCCCTAACGTGGTAAAGATACTTGACTCATCTTCCTTCTCCTTCGTAACACTTTGCCAGTAAACTCTGTTTTCTGTTTTGTATGTCACAATTGCATATCTTGTATATATTTTATCTTGTGGTTTTGTAAATTAAATATTTGTCTGTGATTTAGCTCCGTGTTTTGTTAAATCATTTTTTTTTTTTTTTACTTTGTTAAAATTTCCAACACGTAACAATACAAAAATAAAAAAGAAAGAATACTTCATTAATGATAAAAATCATTATTAGAGCATCATAAAGTCACTAGATATATTTAAAGAATGGTGCAATTTTCACAATATTATCGAAAATATGTTGTTTCTTTGCATGAATGGGTAGCTGTGATTGCTTTAAATCTTATGAAGTTTGTTGTCTCCCTTTGTTGGGTGTGATAATTCCCAGAAGAAATCCCTTTTCAGGGCCGGCTCCAAACATGTGTCTACATCAACCAATGAGAGCCAGTCCTTGTTTTTGAACTCTGTATCTGTGAAAAAGGACTGTTTGACAACCTCTTTTATCAAGATTGCCTTGAGGTACGGATGTCAACTTGTCATTCTGCTGAATTTGTTGCTGTGCCTGTTTGAGTATTGAAAAAAGGTTGATAGGCCAGAAAAAAGAAAACATTTCTCTTCCCAGCTAAATACAAGACCCAGGAAATAGCATCAAAGGCATTTTCCAGAGAATTCTCCAAACTCCTGGTTAGGCCTTGTGTCAATTCAATATGTTTCTGCAGATGCCAGAATTCCTACTGGCAACTTTGTTTGTTCAACTGAACGTGGTAAGAGAAGAGTCCCTTTTTCTTCTTGTAGAAGTCCTTTGGATGGAAGCTTCCTTTCTACAAGGAACCTTTTAAAAACACACCTTTGATTCCTAAGAGCACAAATTCTGCTAGAGAGATTTTTTCTCTCATCTTTTAGCAAGGATTATTTTCTTTATGAACTTTGGGTAGGTTTCAATCCTACTTTCTTCTTTTTGTGCATTAATTGGTGCCAAGAACTATACTCATGGCCACATACAGGAAATTGTTTGCAAGCTGGCCTCCTTTTTGTGTTAACTATTCTATCTTTTTATACTGTAATTTACCTTAATACTCCACTTCAGAGTCTCCTTTTATTTAATAAAATTCTTTGCAAGTCTCAAAGACCTTTTAGTGTGTTAAACCCCTTTGCTTTCCTTATTTGCCACTCAGAATTTCTGGTTCAACGGTCAAATTTATCAGGAAGAAGATAAATTCTGACAATATAGACATAGAAACTTTCGCTAAATGATCCTTCAAGGTATGTCACAAAATTGTACCTAAAAATCAATGCATTACACGTAACAGGAGTCAGTAACAATGGAAAGAGTTATGTATTAAGAACAAATACGAAACAGTCATATGAAATGCGACTGAATGCAATGCCAAGCTAGCAACAATTTCACATTCGAATCGTGTGTTGACAAAACTCATTTATACAAATGAAATGTGCTTTACGCCACAGAACATAGAAGAGGCAAAATGCATCCTCGAAGGGACAGAGACTCACATTAGTATTAAGCACCAAAAGGAGAGAATACTTTGACGTACACCATGCATAAGTACTAGTAATGCTGACCTATGGAAAGTAGTCTAGCATGAACGACAAGCAATAGAAAACAAAATGTACATATTCGAAACTACAAGACCAATGAACAGACTGAAAGAATGCGGAGTAATCAAAACTTAATCCATTCATGTGGCTAACAATATGGAAAAAAAACATATCCCAAAATTTGCTAATAGCAAATCCCAGAAAATGATACATGACTCAAACATACAGTCACCAAAACCAGCTGAAAAACTAAAATACAATGAATGGGAGTGCCTTATGGGTTATCCTATCGCACCCAGCTGGAAGTTACTGCCAGCTACTCAAACGTCTAAAAGTGTCACTGCGGAAAACAGAACGAATGCCGTTAACTTCCGGTGACTCAGCGTTTTTCAGAGAAAAATGCACAAAAACTCAAAACAAATGAAACATTAACATACACGAGCCTTCCTAACTAAAAGTGATTACCAGACACTACTTTATGTACACCAGGGGTCCAAATGAAACCCATGTGTACAGTCAAAATGCAGAAGGTAATTTTCAGTCATCACCCCAAAGATATTGCCAACCGGCTATGATGCTGATCTCAGCTGACATAAACACAGCCAATTTCTTCCACCAGATATTAGGTTGGTGCAAAAATAATGACTTAATAATGTCGTTTTTTGACGTATTTTTCAACATCAAAAAACGACATTATTACGTCATTATTTTTGCACCAACCTAATATCTTGGCGGATTTGGCCTCGGGGTAGAACAACGAGCTCCCCCTCTCACTTTCGCTGACCACACGAAGCAGCCAAACCTAGCAGCAGCAGCAACCAGTGAAGTCATAAGCACCCAGTCTTGTTGCTGACTTCAGCAGCAGCAGGCTACACGACGTGCGATAGTCCTTTTCAGGACTATACCCGGCTACACGACGTGCGATAGTCCTTTTCAGGACTATACCCGGCTACACGACGTGCGATAGTCCTTTTCAGGACTATACCCGGCTACACGACGTGCGATAGTCCTTTTCAGGACTATACCCGGCTACACGACGTGCGATAGTCCTTTTCAGGACTATACCCGGCTACACGACGTGCGATAGTCCTTTTCAGGACTATACCCGGCTACACGACGTGCGATAGTCCTTTTCAGGACTATACCCGGCTACACGACGTGCGATAGTCCTTTTCAGGACTATACCCGGCTACACGACGTGCGATAGTCCTTTTCAGGACTATACCCGGCTACACGACGTGCGATAGTCCTTTTCAGGACTATACCCGGCTACACGACGTGCGATAGTCCTTTTTTATTAGAACTACCAAGCTGCGTTCTTACACCAGACTACACCAGCGCCGTCCGCGTCAATCCTATCTCTTCTTAAGTGCCGACGCGCTCTTTACAAAGGGGCAGACATCCGGGGATTGACTGGATTTTGAACACCGCTGTTCCATCTACCTACTTCCGAACTGTCGCCTTGAAACCTGACGACGTTAACTTCACGACCGAACTCCAGCAAACAATTTCATGTACATACTTTTGCCAGATTATTAAATAAAATTTGTCTTGGATTTTGAAATCCTCGCCTTTGTTGTCCTTGCTTCGATCGTATTACCCTACGTTATTTTTCTGCTTGTGGGGTTAACAGCACCTGCTTAATACCGCAACAATCCCATTTGGCTTTCCTACAAACTGTTGCTAGGGAACACTCCTAAAGCCTAGTCTCTGTTTGTTTGTTTTTTTGGCTATAAGACGTCTAAATTAAATGCTTTATGAAACTAGTATTTAAAGGCTTTCTTTGTTCATTGTTATTGTAATACTCTTGTTAATACATGCATCATTGTTTTATATTGTTTTGGGTTACTCAATTATTACTTGGACTCACATTCAAGTCTGCAATTGGCTAATAAATAAATACTACTTTTCTATAGGACAATTTAGCCATCGCAGCTGTTGCTTTGAATTTTTTGGTTTTGAATTTGGTTACTTGTTTCGTTAGTACAAATTTAGCGATTGGTCAATTTTTAACCAATCGCATATTTTAGTGCAAAACCGACTTTTCCCACGGTTTCGCTGGGAGCCTATCTGTAGCCTTAAAGGAGGTGACTTTTTCACAAGCCACCAGTAGAGTCCAGCAAATTTCGCCTGTCAATACAAACTTATGACTTTAATCACAACATTTCAAACACACAGACACAGAATTGTGTAATACATATCTCTCTGTGACTCAGCCAAGTTCAATCAACTAGGACCGTTGATTTCTCTAACACAACACACTTTCTGATCAATTGTATTCTTGTGTTATCTATTCTAACAGCAGACTTATTCTAACATTGATTCCTGAACATTTCTCTCTCAAGAGAACTTTCTTTCGAACAATCAATTAAAAATCAAAATACAGTACAAGGGAAGCAACTTCTTTTCCCTTAATCTATACATTGAATACAAATTATCATATATTTTGTTCTTGTATGTTATTTCAATATATACTTGTTGATTCACATTTGGAGTTTTGTTTTCTTGAATCATTAATAATACAAAAAGTATATGCCTAAAGAACACACATAACAAGATGATACAATATCAAACAAAATGGCGTTGTGCAGTTGTTTAGAAGGATTTGGCAATTTGAATGAGTCTTGGAAGCAATATTATGAAAGATTAAATCACGTTTTTGAGAACAAAATGCAAAATGATGAGCAGTGTGTGAATAAGGTAAACAAAATTACGCTGAGCCTTTTAAGCCTCACATAAGCAGAGTGACAAGACATACAAGGAATTAGAATTATGAAACTTATAATCCAC
Source organism: Acanthosepion lycidas (assembly GCA_963932145.1). Taxonomy (NCBI): domain Eukaryota; kingdom Metazoa; phylum Mollusca; class Cephalopoda; order Sepiida; family Sepiidae; genus Acanthosepion; species Acanthosepion lycidas. Next base: position 6,494,568 of record OZ010581.1, read on the forward strand.
CCACCAACATTATATGAAATAACAGATTTTACACTTCATAAAGGAGGATAATCCCTCTAGTAGAATTTAAGTTTACTTACAATCTATATCTGTATGGTTAATACTTGGAAAAGGCCTACAATCCATTTATAAGGACAAAGCTTATTACAGTTTATCTATTTTTATGCAAAAACAAGAAAAAAAAAATCAGTACATTATTCGGACTATTGTCCTCATCTTTGTCGCCATATTTATCACAACATTTTGGCCGTTGTATGCTCTGGCCTTCTTCAGGTGGTTGGAATTTTGAACTGAACCCTTAATTTCACACACTGGGGTAGACTGTTCTAGTTCCACATGCCATGTTTGATGGATGTCAGTTATCAGTTATTCCAACCACCTGAAGAAGGCCGGAGCATACAACAGCCGAAATGTTGTGATAAATATGGCGACAAAGATGAGGGCAATAGTCCGAATAATGTAAATAATGTACATAATACCTCATCTCAGCAGTATAGACAGACTCCAAAAAAAAAAAATCAGTGTTATATAATTTAAAATTGTTAATATTCATTCAAAAAATTACTGGAAAACATGGACAATTGTGCATGCAAAAAAAAAAAAAAAAAAAAAAAAAAAACAGAGCGAGGGAAAAAAAAGAAAGAATGACTAGCAAACATGGACCATTGTGTCCACCAAAACAAAAAAAAAAAAAAAAAAAAAAAAAAAAGAGCGAGGGAAAAAAAAGAAAGAATGACTAGCAAACATGGACCATTGTGTCTACCAAAACAAAAAAAAAAAAAAAAAAAAAAAAAAAAAGAGCGAGGGAAAAAAAAGAAAGAATGACTAGCAAACATGGACCATTGTGTCTACCAAAACAAAAAAAAAAAAAAAAAAAAAAAAAAAAAGAGCGAGGGAAAAAAAAGAAAGAATGACTAGCAAACATGGACCATTGTGTCTACCAAAACAAAAAAAAAAAAAAAAAAAAAAAAAAAAAAACACTGCAAAAGAAAAGGCAAATTTTTTCCTTAATACTGCTATTATTTTTAATTACCTTTTCAGCAATGTTTAGTTTTTAAAAAGCAGTAATTAGAATTGCAATAAAACCTTAAGATATAAAAGTGAATTTATACATTGTTTTTGTTCTCAACAATTGACAACACAAATAATAAACATTATTTATCAGATTGCTTATTGGGATGATTGGCAAAACTGGCTAATTGCCAATCAATTTGAACATTATAAAATAGTAAGTAAAGGTTTCCTTCTTTCTTGGTTCACATATTTTAACAATTTAGTAAATGTTTATAAATTTATGAATAAAAAACTGTTCATATTTATTTCTTTGTAAATGGTAAATATTGCATTAGTTTTAATTGTATTAATTTTTAGAATGTTGTTTATTCAATATATTCTTGTAAATAAAGAATTTAATAGTGTTTAATATTTTTGTTATAAATTCTCAAGAACAAAAAAAAATGTATAAATTCACTTCCATCTTATGCTTAAGTTGTATTACAATTCTAATCATTGCTTTTTAAAAACAATAGCATTGCCGAAGAATGAAGGTAGTTAAATAAGTGGTGTCCTGGGAAAAACCGTCCCTTTGATATTGCATTTTCTTTTCAGGCACAAAGATCCATGCTTGCCAAATTACCCTCATACAATTCAAAAATGTTTCAGATTTAAATCCATAAACAACAAACCAATTTTTTACTTGTAAAAAACTTGCAGCAATGCATCACAGGCCAAACTGAGTGGACACCAGCTGTCGTGTGCTAATACTGATAGCATTCATTGTTGTTGTTGCTGTTTTTTCCCGGGGGGGGGGGGGCTCTTTTTGAAGCAAACCCCCCCATCATGTCCTTCTGCAACAAATGTTTTTACTGGCTCCAGCCCTTGAATAAGTTTTGGTATAAATGAACTATAGATAATAACTAAGCCAAAAATGCTTTCAATTCTTTAATATTTGCTGGAAATTGAGGAGGGGGAGGGGGGCTTTTTCTGGCACAGTTTTTAATCCTTTTGCTAACATTTTATATCCATGCTATCTTAGACTTAAGAAATTTACATTGGTCTGATTTTAATCAAAGTCCACCTCTTAAAGTTCAGTCTAAGACCCTACTAAGGATTTTTTTGTGTTCCAAATTGTTCCGACCAGTCAAAATCATCCAATTAAATGCAGAATATCTTGAACAGTATTCGCCATTATTTTTGGGAATATCTCTGGAGCTCTTGAAATTCCAAATGGCTGTCAATTAGAGTGAAACAGTCTTCGATGTGCATCTATGGTGATTTATAGAGGCATGTAACTTGGTGAACTTCTGTCTATCTCTGCCAAAGATGCAACTAGCTCATCAATCAAGGAACTTGGGTATTCTTCCAGTTTACTTGCTTGATTTATTGTTAATTTACAGTTAGCACACAGGTGGAGACATCTGGTGTAGTCCAGTCTGAAGACTACAGCCTTCTGCTTCCAATTTCCTCAATGACTTCAACTTCATTCTCCACTACAAAAATGTAAGGAACAGCCATCAGAAATGTGGGGTCATGTTATCCTAATTTTGGTTTTTGGTGCCTTGGAATGGACCAGGTTCCTTCTGGAAAACCTCAAGATATTTTTTAATATCTTTATCATATGGTGTATTTGCAAATTTACCTCCAGGGCACCAAGCCAATTTATGTTGAATAAAAGTGATAGATTGCCAGACAATATCAGGTGATAATTCTTTTGATGTCTCATTTAGCTCTATCCAAACATCGACTTCACCTACCAGGAACACCACTTGTCTCTTGTTTAGCTTCTATGGAATTTATAAGGTTGCATGTTTGTGCATATTTTAGATGCAGCTGTGTGTTTATATGTAAACAATTCAAGAAGCATACAAAAGCTTGGGTTTCTACTACAGACCATTTATTCTTTTTTTTACGGTGATTGTAGTGAAACAAAGTTCTTAATGTCTCTTGGGCAAGTCCGTTTTCTTTTTTGATCCAGGAGTTAGGATAAATAAGTATAAGAATCATATTAATGGTTGACCTCAAATCAGCCTTGCAGAGAGTTAGAACAACCAAAAGGAAGTTTAGTATTTACTTTATCGTTGGAAGATTTAAACAAGGTTATGGGATGTCTGAAACCACATAAATGCAGAATTGGGTAACAATCAGGGAAAGTGGATGCATTTAATTTACAGAAGTCCACACATGGTCAAAATCCCTTATTATCCAGTGTTAGAACAAAGTCAAGGGGAGATGCATATGCATAAGGGCTTTCAGATAGGTTGATTTTCTCTTCACTATAGCATTTTGTTAAATTTTTTTTTGGCAAATTCATATTTGTCTTGATGTAGCTGTCATGGACAAGAAAATACTGGTTGTCCAGTAGTCTTTATCTGGTGTTTTGTTTCATGTTGTCAGTATTTTTTTAAAGGTTTTGTAATATCCTTATGGATGTGCATTGTGGCCCAATGGATATCAGCTTGGAGTGAGAACTCAGAGAGCAGAGATCAAATTACAGTCGAGTTTGTTATATTCACTTGTGCACAAATACCCTTGGGAAAGGTATGAATCCATCTCCCCCCAGATATGGGTTGAATAGCAGGACAGACTGGGTTCTTTAGCCTTGGTTGGCAACTAGTCTACTGCAGAAAGAAATGGCAATCTAATGTGGGAAAAAATTTGTCAGTCATATATTGAAAGATACATGATCACCCAAGCATGTATCATGTATGGCACCTAACTGCCTGAATATCCTTATATTTCTTCAAAATTTCAAAGAATTCTATGCTATGTCAAGTTGTTGCACTGATGCCAGTAGATATGTATTGTGAACAAATTCCTGTAATACAGATATTTGGTGTCCGAAAGCATTCTGTCTTTGATATTCACTAACAAGTTGAAATGATCAAAAAAATCTGCGCTATGAATGGGGGTCTGCATGCCTGCTTGTACAAATATCCATGTAAAATTTCGGCACATGTCAAATCTTTTGTGCCGTATGTATGAATGTGTATACCATTTGCAACTAGTAGTTTCGGGAGACTAGGATTGTGTTTGGGTCCACGTCTTAATGGAATAACACTGACTGCTGCTCCAGTATCCACTAGGAATTTGTAAACGTTATTTCTGTCAAATACATAAAATAAATGACTTTCTTTGTGTGTACCAGTCAGGGATTCATAATTACTTGTCAGTTTGTTTCCCTAGTGTCTGTTGGTGTCATAACGACAAAGTTGGGTACATTTTCTTGCCTCATTACTGAACATTGGTGATACCAGCAAATGCTACCAGGGTGTGTGTTCTTCCACATGTAAGACTTCTTCGATGTGGAGTATGGTCATATCTACGTGAGGTACTTCTGAATCTGCATTGTTACTTTCTGGAGAAATAAAAAATAGTATAAAAAAATTAAAATAACTGTTGAGCAAGATAAAATTTCATAAGAAAGGTACATATAATATAATTATAGTAAAATTTTATGTACATTTATAAAATTTTAAGGTATTATTTTTATTTCTATCTCAGTTATTTTAAAATCGTTATGTTATTATTAAGAGGAAGGATCAAAGTATTTTTTTATTATTTTTAAAAAATTTTAACTTCTTTTTAAAACATTCAAAATGTTGATTAAAAAAAAAAACAAAAAAAAAACTTGTTTTCCTTGCATTGACAGTAGAAAATTGCATAAATGCAGAACTGGGTAACAATCAAGGACAGTGGATGCATTTAATTTACAGAAGTCCACACATAGTCAAAATCCCTTATTATCTGGAATTCGAACAAGGTGAAGGGGATAGAAAATTTTGTATAAAATTGGACCCGGTCTTACCAAAAAATCTGTTCTGAATCCAAAAAGTAAGAAAACATCATAAAACTAATATAGGTACTTCCAATAATTTGCTAAAAAATCGGTATAGCAAAATGATAAAAGTTCCCAAACTTAATAAAAACAAAGTTTCATCATTAAAATGTTTATGTTATTATTAAGAGGAAAGAACAAATTATTTTTTAAATATTTAAAAAAAAATTTTTTCCTTCTAACATGTTCTAAATTTGGGTCAAAAATCTTTTTTTTTTTGTTGACTTTGTAATACTTGTGGTAATGGCCATTTTAATGTAGCAGTTTCAGGGGGAAAACCCATTAATTTAGAAATTCTTGCAAAAATCAAATAATTGTCTGATTTTAATGAAACTGTCAGGACTTATTCAAAAATGAATGAATTTATTTTTGAAATTTTTACTTTTAGAAAATCTTGGTAAAAATATTTTTTTTTTTACATCTGTTAATAAATTAAATAAAAACAGTTCGCAAATTGTTTTATATTACTTATAAGCAGGACTCCTTAGAGAAATTAACTCATCAATTTTGTTTTTTTCACAACTACTGCCAAATTTTAAAAAATCTGCTCCACATCGTAAAATAAAAACTGCAATAAACTATCTAATTATCAAATTAGATAGGCTTTTATTTGCTTTATAAATAAGGACATTATTATCTGGAGAAAAAAAAATTTTGATGAATAAAGAATTTTTACAAGAATTGCTTGCATTTTTCTTTTGTTTTTTTCATTTTTCTTTAATTTAAAAAAAATGTTTTAAAATTCTTCCAAATACAGTGTAGGGTAGGTTATTAAGTTTTTAAGTGAAGACTATATTTACTAAGCAAAAATCAAAAGCTTCATACAAATAATGCTACCAAAACTTTTTACCATAATAAAAAAAATATACATTTTTTTTTAGTACGATATCTCATATGGTTAAAAGGTCACATGTTTCAAGGCTTGTCTCCTCCTTGGGGAAAGCCTCTTGACATGTAAAGGTCTTATCTAACTGTTATTATATTAAAAATTAAATTGAGATAAAATTATATCATTTATCAATTTAAACAATTAATAACTTAGTGAGATATTTTAATTATTAATATAATATTAGTTTTATTAGTTATCTCAGTTATTAAATTAAAAATGTAATAACAATGTAATATTAATAATTAATAAAATTATTTATCATTATCTTAGCTATTAAATAATGAAAGAGATAGAGGTAACTCAATAATGTAAGAAATTTTTAGAGTATTTTAAAATATTATAAGAAACAAAAAAAACTGTTATGTCACTTTTGATGCACTGTACTAAACCTGTCAAGCGTCAACACATTCAGTCATCAAATTATCGATGGAGACGTGAAAATAACAAGTCCCCAAGGTCAAGGAATGTTTGTCTAGAAAATTTTATGCTATAAGTAAGTGATATTTGTTTCAGAACAGATTAATTTAACTTTAAATTTGCTAATTTTCAAAACCGAAAAATAAGTTTGTTTACAATTTACATTTCTCTAAAAATATGTTAAAAATGTCCGTTTCATTTGGTTTCTTGAAAACATCAACTAAAAATCATTCAAATTTCTATTTGAAATACTCCAGTTTTTTTTGTTTTTTTTTTTCTGGAATTAGGTTTCAATTGAAGTGGTTGGAAAGCTTCAAATGGATTTTTCCTTTATGAAAAACATTTAAACCTTAGGTAAACAAATTTTTGGAGATACCTATAACTTAAGTAACTAATACATCATTATTTAATTAAAGAAGCTTTTAATTGCTTTTATGAATTAAAGACAATATTGTCTGATGAAAAATGAATTTTTACAAGATTTGTTTTCATTATTTTCACCTATGACACTTTCAAATTCCTTTGTATGTTGTCTTACAGATGCTAATACAGATTCTGTAGAAATCTTCACTGTATTGAAGGATTTCAAGAGCAACAGTGCCTTTCATACATGCAGTCATCATCTCATTAAAATGACTTTGGTTACTTTTGAAGTAACTATCAATTTCTCCTTTTCTTCTTGTGGCAACAGGTTTCCAAAGAAGTTCCATTCAGCCAGTAATATCATCTTTGGCTCCTCGAAAATTTGTTTAAATTTTCTATTGAACACCCTTCACTATTTGCATGTGGTTAATAGTTTTTTTTCATTTGAGAATTTATCAGATCTGTGTAGAACATATGTGCATACACTGTCTAGAAAACATCTTCACGAGGATTCCATGCACTCATAATCCAACCTCTGCTGCTTCCTCATCCATTGTTAGTCCCATTTTTCACAAAAAAAAAAAAAAAAAAAAAAAAAAATGCCTAGCATGAAGAAAAAAGGCCCCAAACTTAATAAAAACAAAGTTTTATCATGAAAAAGTTTATGTTATTATGAAGAGGAAAGACCAAGGTATTTTTTTAATTATTTTTAAAAAAATTTTATTCCTTTGCAGCGTAATTTAAATATGTTAAAAATTTCTCTTTTTTTTTTTTTTAGATCAGCAGTTAAGTAATTTAGCATTAGTTGAAAAACACATTGATTTGGAAAATCTTGCATAAATCAAGTAATTGTCAGATTTTAATGAAACCTTCAGAAGAACTTATTCACAAATGAATGGAATTATTTTAGAAATGTTTGTCTTTTTGAAAGTCATGGTATATTTTACTTTATATCTGTTACCCCACCCCCCGAACTTAATTTTATGAAGACTTGAAAAATTTTATTTGAAATCTTTATTTTTTTTTAATTAAATGCACAAGACTCTGAAGAATCTAAATCATCAATTTATTTGATAAAAAAATGCACAAAATTATCCAAACTTTTACCTCAATTGCAAAAATACAAAACCCAATAAAACTAAAATAAAATTTAATTAAAAAAGCTTTTAATGGCTTTACTGAATAACATAAGGTAACATTTATTTGAAGGAAAAAAAATTGATGAAAAATGAATTTTTACAATAATTTTTTTTTTCAATTTTAAATACATAATAAAAGATTGTTATATATTTTAAAATTAAGTTTATTTTTGAAAGTTAATGGGAATGATATATTATGTTCTCTACTTTTTAAAGATCATAAATTTGAAAGCTTATTAAAATCTGAAAACCGCGCATATTTTTAAAATAATTTTTTAATATTCCAAAATCGTCTCCAACAAAAGTATGGATGCACAGCTTTAAATAATGTCACGTAAAGTAGAGTTGTTTCCCTTGATAGAAGCCAGTTTTTACTTCAGAAATTGCTTTGCATTCGTTCAACACAACAACGCTTGTCAAGTTTTCTGACTGAATATCGTCGCATTTTCAAAATTTTTCTTTTCAATTTTTCCCTTTTCAGTGTGAGATAAACTGCAATTATTTCCTTATCAATTTTAGGCACGAAAACAGCGCAATGGGTTTATTCTAAAAAATATTTCATAACTGACACAGCTGTTTAAAACGCTTGTTTTTATTGTCATATGAAATGAAAGACATGTGACGAAAAAAAAACAAAAAAAAAAAAACAATGTCGTCTGCTAAGTGTTGTTTATCATCACCCCAGGTATTAAAAAAAAAAAAAATGAAAACACAACACATCAATTTATCCACTGTGCCACGTGTCCTCAAGGCATAGTAAAGGCCCTAAAGGGAAAGGCGTTAGATCCAGTGTGAGTGACAGGACCCAAAGAGTGTGAGTTCAATACCCAGTTAAGGCAGTGGAGAACTTGGAGAGGGGAATTAACAGGAGATAATTGGCATCCTTTAAAGTTTAAACATGGCATATGGAACTAGAAAATGCATTTTTTAAAATGAAAAAACATGCTTGAAGATTTCATTTTAGCTTTAATTGAAAGTTTAGAGTATATACCCCAGTGAGCGAAATAAAGGGTTCAGTTCGACATTCCAACCACCTGATGAAGGCGGGAGCGTACAACAACTGAAATGTTGTATGGCGAGAAATATGAGGACAATAGTCTGAATAAATGTAAAATACAATACAGAATCTCAGAAATATAGACAGACATCAAACGTCGGTTTGAAAAAAAAAAAAAAAAAAAAAACTTATTGTTGACCCCCCCCCCGCTTTTTTTTTTTTTTTTTTTTTTTTTTCTTCCTTTTCTTTTCATCACTCTTTGTTCTTATCTGGGAGTGGTGGCAAATGTTTATATTGCTAGCTAGCTGGCCTTTGACCCAAATATATCAAAGTCAATTTGGTTTAATTTTTCCTTATCGCTATTTTTTTTTTCCTCAAAAACCACCACCACCACCACTTTCTATATATTTTTCACATATATATATATATATATACACACACACACACAAACCAGGTTCACTTAAAACTAGAACGAAATATATCACTTCTGCCCTACCGGCCGATAAATTCCCCTGGCGTAAGTTGTCGATATATCTACCTCTCAAACACGCGCAAAAGCAAGCACCACTGTTGAAAAAGTCTCTCTTAAAAAATTTCTGATAAAAAAAGTAAGTAATGTTTCTTTCAGATTACATTTTAAGTATACTTTAAATTTTCTAATTTTCCTAAGATAACAAAAGAAAAAGGTGTAACGGAATATTTTAAAACTAACTTTGCTTTTGTTTAGTTTACAAAATCAAACAAAAAGGGCTGATAAGACTGAATTTATGAAATTTTTTTTGAATCAAGAAAAACAAGATTTTTAAATAAAATTTTTAACATTATAGGAAGGATTAAAAAATCTGAAAAAAATATTCAGAAAATACTTTGGTCTTTCATCTTAATAGTAACATTTTTAGACGTTAAAAAATTTCTTTATCAAGTTAGAGGGGCCTTTTTCTATGCTTATTTTTGCGAAGTGTTGGACAAACTTCCAACAATTTTATTTTTTTCGTTAAGTAAGACCAAAGACAAACTCTTTTAGGCTTTTAAAAATGAAGAAATACACACATAACCAGTTACCCAGGAATCTTGGCATTTCAAAACCTTGTTTTATGAATTCCTTCATTTGCCTCACATCTTGTTCGTCCGTTCAGTCGCCATTTTAAATTAAAAAGCCCTTCAATTTTGCCAAAACGTGCCTTTTCTTTTAACGCAGTCAAACTAATGACCAAGAGAAGAATCGATCACGCAGAATTAAACCACTACTCACCTTTTGCTTTGAATGGTTTACGTTTTTGTATTTAAAATCTTTCCCGCCAAATACATACAACCTCCCATCGATTACGTTCGAAAGCCTTTCTCTTTACCGGTGTCGACTCCAATTAACGCACGTTGGTTATTGTTCTAACTTTCAAGAGGAGGCAACTCCCAAAACTTACAACATTTTTTTCATGACTACTAGAAATGTAAAGGGGGAAAGGTGTTTTATGTGCTTAATAATATTTTTTTTAAATAATAAATTTAACCCGTAATAGTTATTAATTATAATAAATTAATTAATTCTTAAAAAATAATTTTTTTAGCCTAATTTTTTTTTTTTTAACTATTACACAAGGAGGCATGATCGAGTAATGGATAGCAGCTCAGATCAAGGAATCAGAGTCAACAAATCCATTACATTCACTTACGTACTAATCCTCTTCTTCTCTCCCTATGGGTAAATAGCAGGAAAGAAATGGCAACCTACTGTGGGAAAAAAATCTGTCTCATCAGTCATGTATCTTTCGATACATGATCACCTAAGCATGGCACATAACTGATTGCTACATGAGCACTTTCATGTGGTTGGCAAGCTTGTTTCACAAAACCAACTGCGAGTGTTTCAAAGTAAAATTCTCATTGGGTGCTCTTAAGTTGTGGCTTTGTGTCATATCTAGGCTACAGTTACTAGGTCATTATAAACTATAATAATAAAAAAACTATATAGGATTAAATAGAGTAATAAATGGTCTATTAGCATTAAGAAATTAAACAAAGGATAACAAAAATTTAAAAAAAAAATAGGATTTAAAATTGATATAACAACAATAATTTTTATTTAACAGCATTTATATTTAACTTTTGAACTTACAGTAGACAAAATAACAAACGTATGAAAAAATAAATGAAATTACCAGCATGTGTTGAGTTGTGGTCAGATGTGGGAGGTGAAGCATTTGTCATGGTTTGTTTTTCAAAGCTAGGCCACTCTGAGCACTGGTTTTTGTAATCTTTTTACCAGGTTGCGCAGGTCTGTCACCTTGTTACTTAAGGACTGCCTTCCCTCCTTTCTCATCATTTTTTTGTGAGAGTGACTTTATGAGAACAGTCATTCCACAGTTTCTCTTCTTCTCTCATTATTAATTGATCCCTGACTGAATTTTGGGTAGCAAGACTAGGCAGTATTTCACAGCACTTACTGTACCAGACTGGCTTCTGATTTGCCTTTTGAGTCAAAAGCAATTTTCAACACTATCTACATTTATAGACATTCCAATCATCCACAGCTGTTTTCAAATAAATGCCTATATCACTAAGCAATAGATTTTCAGAAAATTCCAGTAATATCATAATATTTAATGATATAAAAAAGAATTAGGAATTAGCCTAAACAAAAAGTGAGTATGATAATAAGTTGGAATAATAAAGAAGAAAAATAACAGTAAGAAAAATATAATTTGGTTTAGCTCTCCTTACAACAATTCAGAAAATTAATCAATAAACATTTTCCTAAACTTAGCATATTATGAAAAATTATTAATAGAAATAATACTGAATTAAATTGCAGCTTCATGGAAAAATCATAAAATAAACATAACAAAAAATAATTTATAATATAAACAAGGATAAGATAAAGAACAAATAGAAAACTTTTATCAATTTAATATGTTTCACTTTTATTAAAGCTTCATAGAGAATGAAATATGGGGAAGAAAAAGAAAATCTGGTATTTTTCACTTTTGTGTTTTTTGCTTTTCATTAGTTAATCACGTTCATGTGTATTCAACTTGTTAAACAAAAGTTAGTATAATTTATGACATTCCAAATTAAAGGATGGACAACACATCCTTTTGAAGTTCCAAGAAATTAATGGATTCCAGGCCTAACAGAAAAACTATAAATATTGCTTTATGTATGTAAGTGTATAATAATTCTAGTTTGGCTATGTAAGATTCAGATGATAATGTATATTTGTCAGTGAGAAGTGCAATAGAAAGAACTGTTAACATAGAACTTATAGTTACATGTCGTCATTTTGACTGTAAAAGGACGAGACCTTGCTGTCAATATAGTGTTGTGTTTAAATTCATTAAGTATAGGTACTATAGTGGAAATATAATACTACATTTAAATTCATAAAGTCTACATACCAAAGAGGAAAAATTATTAGAGCAATTTTCATGAAAGTATTTATTGAAAAGTCATGGAGAAGCTACATTATGACAATGGGAAAGTAACTGAAGCCAAAATGCCAGGTCATGACAAATAGTATTGCAGATTCTTCTTTGTCATTTATCAAATATCTCTAAATACATAGCAGAAGTACCAGACCAAATGTGACAGCAATGTACAATGGATGGATGACTTATAAAGGTGTAAGATAGATTCTGTCAAGAAAAATTGTCTAGCATGATAGTGAACCAACTTTCTGTGCAGCAGATGTTTCAAGTGATTCAAAGTAATCTTTCTACTTCATGTCAGTAGAAAACTTTAGCCTGAGAAGGCACAATCCACTTAAAAACATATTTTATTCTGACCCAATATCTATCGTATGTATTTTGTTAGCAAGTTTGAACCAGATATGCTTGCCTAAAAAGTTTTAGAACAGTTCAAATTTTATAGAAAATAGAAATATCAAACAAAAAGCAAAATAAACCAAAAGTTAATTTAAAAATCTTCATATTTGAGCATATAGAAAACTCCCTTTTTCTATTTGAGAAAAGTCTAGTTTCATTTACATTAATATATCTACCATAGAAAATATTGGGGAAAAATCTACTTTAAACAAAGCACTTCAGACAGCCTATATCAAAATTTAAAATGTCAAAAAAAAGGAAATCATCTCCCTTGTTCTATGGAACTTTCTCCAATTTTTTTTTTTTATTATGTTGAATATGGTAATATATACCGGTATAACGCTTGTGATTTAAAAAGGCTAATATAACTATCGGAGAAAATCTTTATGTAGAAATTAAATATATCCAGTTTTATTAATTTCTTACAATTATTTTTCCCTACAAAAATATAAATAAAAGAAGAAAGATATGAAAAAAAAACAAGACCAAAACATACAAAATCTGATAACCAGTCAAAAGTAACAAAAATATGCAAGAAAGTGCTGAAAAGTTTAGAACCTAACCAATTTTTAGAACCCAATCAATATTTCAATGACAAAACATAAGAATTTGGCAGTGGAAATGGTTTGTAGCGGACCCCCTTGAGGGGTGCGCGATATGAAACCATGGACCGAGCGCCCCCGTATCTTAATGTGATGAGGTCACAAGAAGCCCGCTAATGTTTTTCATATTGAATACATTTAAATCTGACAATGTGAAACAAAATGGACAACAGAACGAGGATATGTATGATTAATGCTAATTTTATTATATAAAGAGATAGTGGGGTATATTGGTCTGCCAATCGTGGTATTGGTGGTCAGACTGGTCGTGTTGTCGGTTGGAGTTAAGGTGCAGACGTTGGAGTTGTGACAATGGTTGGAGTCGATGTGTAGACGTTCCGGTCGTGTCGATGGTTGGAGTCGAGGTGTAGACGTTCCGGTCGTGTCGATGGTTGGAGTCGAGGTGTAGACGTTCCGGTCGTGTCGATGGTTGGAGTCGAGGTGTAGACGTTCCGGCCGTGTTGACAGTTGGACGTTGTAGGGCAGGCATTGCTGGTCGAGGTCGAAACCTCCCATAGTAATTACAATCAATAGTATATGTGGAAGGCTGGTTGGTCATCGCAGGTGATCAATGCTGGTCGTTGCAGATGATTGCTGCTGGTCGGCTGGTCTGGTTTCAAACTGGACATGTCGGGAAGGAACGGGGAGCTGGCATTGAAATGTTGTTGGGCATATCGAATATCCAGTGCTGGCGTTGTGTGTCTGCTGGTTGAGTCCAATATCAAAACCTCCCGTAATAATCATAACTGTAGTGAACAGGAAAGGTTATGGACGATGTGCAGGCAGCCAGTAGGGACAGAATGCCGAGAGTCGAACATGGGCAAGGAGCCAGAAGTAAGAAGGTGAAGTAAAGAGAGAAAGAAACTTAAATCCAACTCGTGTCCAGTTGGCAGACAAAGAAAAGAGCGTAACTTAATACGCAGCCCTGGTCGGCGTTGTGGCCACAAAAGGCCAGGATCTTGTATACCGACCGTTCAGGCGCCAACCAGGAATTCGGTGAGAAGTCGCTGTGTTATGCTAAGGGAGACTAACAACAGAAATGGTCTCACTAAAATGCTATAAAATCTCTCTAAAAAAATGAGTTGAGATTTGCTATGCAAAAACTAAGGTCTAAAAATCCTTAGAAGTGTATTACAACTAAGCTCATAATACCACGAACTAAAAGATAATTAGCTCATCTCTAAGACAAAATTACCAGCATGTAGGGAACATGATCGAAAGGTCAAGGTTGAAATGCCCAGTTCTCTTCCACTTTAGGGAGCGGCCAAAGGCGGCTGCAACAGGTTAAATAAATTTGAGAAACAATGCACAAAGTTTGTTGAAAGAGAAAAACATTTAGGCAAACAGTTTCTTCTTGTCACTGTGCAAGGTGCAATGAAATTGGACACCAGTTTCTGGGTGCACCAATACAGAAAACAAAAATAACATACATACATATATATATATATATATATATATATATATATATATATATTTACGATAGGATAAAGAATAAATAGGAAACATTTATAAATTTAATGTTTGATTTTTATTAAAGCTTCAACAGAGAATGATATATAGAGAAAGAAAGAAATTCTGGTATTTTTTATTTTTTTGTTGTTTGATTTTCATTGAATAAGCAGGCTTCACATGCATTTGACTTGTTAAGCGGTTATGAGTTATATAAATTATAGCATTCTGAATTCAAGAAGGGATGACATGTCCTTTTGAAATGCCAAAAAATATCACCATAACACTGCTTAGCCAATGAAAATCAAACAACACAATATACCAACATTCCTTTCTCCATATCTCATTCTCTGATGAAGCTTGAATAAAAGTTAGGTCAATAAATGTTTCCTATTTGTCATTACTCCTGTCATTCAGTCTAATTTTGATCCATATTTGATCCCAATTCATATATATACTCACTCACTCTCTAAGAACCAAATAACACACACACTTAACAGAGGCAAATCTCCTTTCCAGGAAACAATAAAACTGGGAAGGAAATTCAGAGCAGCATGAATCCATCCAGCTCTTATAATAAATAACAACTTAAAAGAAACTGTTCAACCAATACAAAGACTGAACAAAAATCATGTTAAAAAAGTAAAAAAACAAATGTAAGCTACAGACAAAAATTCATTTTCTCCATCAAGACATTCATTTCTTTAGTTCACTGCTACTAGCAAGCAAAAAATTTTTTTTCTCCTGATGATGACCATGTTGGCCGAAACTAGTCAAGGAATCTAACTGAGATAATAAAAATGAAAGAATATTTATATACAACCCAATGTGTCTGAAAATATTAATTTTTTTAATATTTTTTATTGTTCAAAACATATATACATATGTATTCATATATATATATATATATATATAAAAATTGTTGGAGGTACAGAACCGTAATATTGCAAGGAATAGATACAAATTATTTCCTAAAGGCATTATGAAAAATAAAAAGTAAGAGATGATAACACTAACAGAACAGACCAACCGGTTTCGTTCCCAAGCTCATCAGAGTCAACTGGGAACAATTTAACAATTATTGCAATATATATTGACTCACACAAACACCCTACATACAATTAAAAGCTGTCCCTCACTCATTTTGTTCTAGAACTAAAATAGATCTAAAACATCACCCTGGGGATAATTGATCAAACAAGTGGTCCTCAGGGTTCATGCTGTCTTTCATGTTTTCTGTTCTGCTGTGACAATAAGAATTAGAAATGTCCTCTAAGGAGGGCAGTAAGCATTCAATTATTTTCTGGAAAGCATTTATAACCCTCTGGATGATCTACCTGTCTGTGGACCATCTGGTATACCAAACTTGTATACTATAGGATTTTCCCTTCTTGATAAGGCCAAGAACTTTGCAGCATCCTCTCATACTATGATATATTGCTACCTGGCTTAGAGAAAGGAATATAATTTAGTCTGGTAGATCAATAACTCTTGGAGTAGATTTAATTCTCTCCACATTGTTTTTGATTTGAACCACACTAAGCTTTTCTGAAATGATTAATTCCAAATAATATTCTCATTCAAGTTATTTTATCACAATGTTCAACTAATATGTTATTTAATGTTTATGTGTCAACTGAAATGTAGTTGTGGATCTTCCACATTAGCCTTTCACCCCTTTCAGAAAGATGTATTCTTCTCTAAAATGCCTTTAACCAATCATCATCTCATTTCTTCAAATTCAATCTTTTATTGGTTAATAAACATCAAATTGTAACAAAGTTTGAAACGAATCCTATTTCCCGCTGAGCTCTCTGGAGCCGATTTTGCTACACAAAGGTCTATAAAAATAACCGCATGACTCATTTCAGTCAGTCATCAAGTTTCATGAGATGCTACCAAACTCCACGCGTGCCAATTCACTGACTCAAACACCACATTGAAATCTCAACAAACTCAGCAAAGCATTCATTAACCATTGTCCACGTGTTTAATCAACATCTACAATTGACTTAAAAAGTGAATGTTTTCACTCCTAAAAAAGTAATTGTACACTTCACCAATTTAGCCTATCAGTTAAATGTAAGCAACTCCTGACAACATTTATCCTTACTTCTAAATTACGCACGTACACACACTGATAAATGAACGAACACATTTTGACATCTTTCTTTGCAGGAACCAAGTTATTTTAATTTTTCTAACAATCAAAAAGCATCAATATTTCTTAACCACATTTATGCATAAACATTCTTTATAACATTATCTTAGTTATCACATCAACAAATATTTTGATTGCCATTATATATATATATATTATTGTGATATAAAAATTTCTTTATTGTTAGATCTCTAACAACTGTGTTTAGTAATTTGCTGCCATATGAATTGTCTTTAAATTGTTTAATTAGAACTTGGATCAGATTGGGTTTTTCAACAGGACAATGATGCAAAACATACAGCTAAAGCAACATGTGCATGGCTTCAAAACAATAACATCAACATGTTGACATGGCCCAGCCAATTGCCAGACATGAATCCAATAAAGAATCTTTGGAGAACACTTAAGAATCAGATTCATGAAAGGTGACCAAAGAACCTCAATGAATTGAAAGTTTTTGCAGAAGAAGAGTGGGCTAAAATTCCCACCAAATCATGCCAGGTACTTGTAGAGAGCTACAGGAACAGACTGAGAGCTGTGGTTGCAAATGAAGGAGGACCAACTAAATATTAAACACATTTAAAGCATAATTTATATTCTGTCCAAATACTTTTTTCACTACCTGTTTTAATAATTTGTATATAAAATATATATACATGTCAAATAATTTATTTTTGCTGTTTATTTGCATTTATAATTGTTTTACGAATATATTGTGACCTTTAGACAATGCTTTTCTTTCAATATATGATTCTAAATACATTTTTTTTTACCGTCCAAATACTTGTTTCACCTCACTGTATTTAAGTTTACGGAAATTTCTTCTCAGGGTGGAAAAAGTACTGTTACTCAGTTTATTGACAAAGATCCTGTTTTAAAAGACATTTTGCTTTTCAGGGCATAATAAGCAATGAAAAACACAATTTCAACATTTTCAGAAATCAAAGGTGAACATTTAATTTAGCAGTTTGGCTACAACAGGATTTACTTTTTCTCTCTCTCTCTCTCTCTCACACATATATATATAATAAAAATATTCTTTTAAGGTCTGTTATGTTCATGAGTAAAAGTGCTCAGTGTCAGGGTTAGTACATGTGCAAATATAAATATAAGAGTGGATATCAACACTAACTGGAATGGCTGCAGTCTCTCTCTCTAATATATATATATATATATATATATATATATAAGTGGAAAAAAGATTTTGTGTGACATCTTTTAGGACTGTATTGGATTCAGTTTATGTTTACATTGATGATTAAACATGCACACTAACAAGAAATGCTGGGAACTTTAAATTTAAAAATAACTTTTTTTTAAATGTGTTGTCAGTACATAATTGAGTTGATTTCATTTAGATTCTTTTTTTTTGTTCATTTGCTTCCATCACTTTTGTTATTAGATATTCCGCATTGTGACAAGAGAAGATCTGCTAAGAATGGTGAAACATTGTAAGAACCTGGCCACAAATTTACTCTGGAATATCCAGCACTTAGAGCATGTTCTAAACATTTTTGCCTTACTAAATTGCTTACTCTTTTAGAGTAGAATTTTTAAAATCAAAATTGTGATCAGTCTCCTTATGGTTAGCAACTAATGCATTGTTTTTAAAAGATTCCTTTTGTCTTCATATAATCTTTTATTTAAATCTTGAGGTTTCTCTGATGTATTTCTTGTGGCACTTATTTCGGGTCATAGAGTAAATTTCTCCTTCAACTTTTAGCTTATTATTTTGTTTTGTATTAAGTCTTTTATTGTTTTAGACATAGTTGTGACAAACTGTATGTTGAGTTTAGATAAATTCTTTTCAATTGCAGTTGCAACAGAGTTGTTGGGTAGAACAATATATTTTGATTTGATGAGCCTTTTGTCTTGCATTGAATATGAAATAGGGTATTTGATAAGCTTCAAAGTATTTTCAATGTATTGCTCTGCTTCAAGTAAATACTGACCACTGCAAATTCAGAGTGCTCTTAAATAGAATTCAATGATTATTCCAGATTTTATTTTGTTGTTATGATGAGAATAGAAATTTATGAAATCATTTTTGTTGGTTGATTTTCAGTGGACACTAAGTTGTTTTAATTTAAAATTCCTAGCATTTCTGGTCCATGTGCATGTGTAATCACATTAACATAAATATAAACATAGTCCAATGAAGTCCTAAAGGACAAAACCCGTCATACAATAACTTTTTCCACTTTGTCATACTTCTTTCTCCTAAAATTGTTCTTGATATATAAAAATTTATATATCAAGATCCCATATATATATATATATATATATATATATGTGCGTGTGTTTGTTCGTGTGTATTTAGGCAACAAACCCTCTTTTATACAGGTTTCATTGAAGATGACTGACAAAGTACTGCCATTGTTTTTTATTAAATTATTTTTCATTCTTGCATATCCAAAAAGGAACTCACCTGTATGAATGCAAGAAAAATATAACAAGCTTAATCACAGTGACTTGTCACTCATCTTCAATGAAATAAGTCAAAATAGACCTGAAGCAGCACTAAGGAAAATCACAAATCATTAATAAAAATAATATGCAACTACATTTAATAAACTTACTAAGCTAGAGTTGTGTTTTCTGCACATGCATGCACCTATAAAACATTATTTAGCAGATTACATAAGACAGAAAAACAATTTCATTGTGGATAATATTGACTTTTTTTTCATTTTGTTGGAGAGTGACAATTATTAAAAAGAAAAGGAAGAGATGTGGACATGTGATAGCAAGTCAAATCACAGAATTTATGTAAAAAAAACATCTCTATACAAAATAAACCCTTTCAACATTATTTGACTAAAATGTTAGATTTAGCTCAAAGTAATATATTTCTTATTTTATTCACATTTTTCTTACATAAAAACTTTTGAACATTTAAAAAAAAAAACAACTAAAAACATCTATTGACTTATTTGGATGAGTATCATTACCTTTCAATCATTATCTTTCAATTGGTTGACTCTCCAACCTTCCTTGGGTGTAGGTCAGTTCCAGCAATATTCAGAGTAAAACTGTGTCAAATTAATTTTTAGCAATCTTTAGTTTTCATGCCTGCAAAAGAGTGGAGTGTCAAAAGGACAGTTTTTCCCTTGACACCACTGTTATTATTTTAACTACTTTCACTACCTTTATTGTTTTAAAAAGCAATTAGAATTTAAAAAAAAACCTAAGCATATGATGAAAGTGAATTCATACATTTTATTTGTTCAAGAGAATTGGCAACAAAAATATTAAACACTATTTATTAAATCATTTATTGGAATGGTTGGAAGAACAGTGACTAATTGTCAATTGATTCAAACTTTATAAAATGGTAAATAAGCATTTCTTTAGTTGCTTCACATATTTTAATAATTAAGTAAATGTTTATAAATTTATGAATAAAAAATTGTTTACATATTTATTTATTTATAAATTGGTAATTGATAAATATTGCATTGCATTAGTTTTTAGAATGTTGTAAATAAAAATCTAGTAAACAGTGTTTAATATTTTTGTTGCAAATTGTCAAGAACAGCAAAAATGCATAAATTCACTTTCATCATATATTTAGGTTTTATTACAATTCCAATAATCACTTTTGAAAACAATGAAGATTGTTGAGGAGTGAAGGTAGTTAAAATAATAGCAGTGTCAAGGGAAAAACTGTCCTTTTGACACATTATTTTTTTTGCCGGTACTCTGTCAACGTTTTTTTTCTTAGCCTGCAAGGAGATAGATATTGGTTATAACTAAGAGGAGGAGCACCAACATCGACTTATGGAAGGTTGGAGAGCCCATTTGTTGAACCATAGTAATCAAAACAGAATACTATCTTGTTGCAATAATCAGAACTTCAGACAATAAAATATAAACTTACCTAAAGGGATTTTTAATTCTTAAAGAATACTCTAAATTATCCTGACTGAATTTCTTTAACAACCTTTTGTTCTTGACCAAGAACAAGGATTTAAATATTTATTTAAAAAAAAAAAAAAAAAAAAGTGATTGCAGCCTGCTGCATCACAGTTTTTTAATTTTTGGATGCACCCGTAATGCTAGATCAGTTTGTCTCTTGTTTTTTGCTGAAGCATTGCCTAACTAATCAGGAAGAGCTATATTTAACATTTTAGAAATCTGTTGAACTAAGCCAGGTTTAGCACAAATCATATTAAGCACTAAGCTAAGAACAAACATCACTAAGAATGACTTTTAAGATGAATATATAAATCACTTCTTTCATTCACTTTCATTCACTTAGAACCAATATATATTATCCTTTTAACAAAAAGTTAATGAAATATTGCCTTAAAATTAAAAAGGTTAAATTTTAGGGTATTTTAAAAACTTGAAAATATTTCTTGTGTGTATTTGATGGAGCAACCAAAACATTTGAACATTGGAAAAAAAATGTTTAAAATGTTAATTTTAGATAATTTCATAGTAAAATCCAATTGCGATCATCTAAAAACTGGGTGGCCTACTTATCTCTCATACGTTTCAATTATACGACTGATAATATTTGACAGAGATAAAGTTAATGTGTGATATAAATTCATAGAAAAAGGTTTTTTCTTTATCTTAGACTTTCCTGACATTTTTATTAAGGAAACATTGTGAAAAACTCAAAGTGAAAATGAAAAAATGTTTAAAAGAGAGAATGAATTGAGTTATTGAACATTTCAAAGATTATATAAAAATATTTATTATTAAAAAAAAATGGATTGAACAAAAGTTAATAAAATTTGTTTACTATAACTTTTTATTAACACCTAATGTATATAAATTTTATCTGAATTAGTTAAATATTGCAATTAGAAGTAACAAAATTTGTCAGGGATAAAAAAAAAAAAAAAAAAAAAACACTTGATATAACATAAGGTTGCCTCATTATAGTTTTCTGTATCTGACATTTAAAAGCTGAATATAAAATTTTACTTTGCTGTAACTAGCATGATTTTGTCACTTAAAATGACAAACTTCCTTTTTAAAAGCTTTTGAAAGTTTTCTCATCTTCAACAACTTTTATCTGTTTTAATTTTCTATTACAATTTCCCCAAAAAATGGCATTTATTTTCAAACAGATGTTTAATTTGTATCACAGATTGTGTGTGTGTGGTACTTTTATTGCAACACCAAGATTTTACTGCACAGTGATGGGTAAAGAGATGTGGGAAAGGCTCTTTGATGATTTTGTGAAGTCAACAAACACTCGTTTGACACTTTTGTGATGTCAACAAATACTCACTGTAGTAGAGACTTTGCAATCGCAGATAGAACTATAGTAACACTGTTGAACAATACTGGTGTCAGATGCCTTCAAATAACACTTGGACTAATAGTACTTGCTTGATAATACTCGCTCAAACAGTAATCCATATAGAGATAATATAGTGAATAGAGTAGAGAATAGCAGTTCAAATAGTAATAGAGGATAGACTAGAAATAACGATCATTAGTCATCAGCTACTTCCCACATACGTGCATTTCCTCTATGGTCACATGTTCTACTTAATTCAATAATGGGATCGCCTGTATTTGTTCACTGGAAATCTATGTTCAAACTCAAGTGTTGGCAGAGACACTTTATTCCAATATGACGGGTGATCTAGTCATCATAATTATTTAATTGTGATTGAAATATTGTTTGTTTAATATTGAAAAAATACCAAACATAAAGAAGAAAATGCAGAGCAACATAAAGTTTGATAATTTAGAAGTACAATAATGCATTTACAATATTGCTTAAATATTTGTCATTTTTTTAATGGCATGTGTAAACTTGTATTCATAATATTATTATATATTTCTAAATTCTCTTGGAGAGTATTTAATCATGTGTATTTTTGTGTATAGAAGGCATGCAAGGAGGCACCAAAAATTTTTTAGAATGGCCAAGAAGAGATTCCTCCAAACATTTTTAGGTTTAGTCATTTGGTTAAATTTTGGGAAATGAATTAAGCCAATAACTTTTCAGCACCCTTTTGTACAACCAACAAAATAGGAATGAAAAAAAAAAAAAAAAAAAAACATTAAAAAACTGGAAAAATAAATACAAAATAAAAAAAAAAATAAAAATTTACATTTCAATATTTTTTTAATTATTGCATCAAATTCTTTCACAAATTTAGAAAGATCTAATTATATTAAGTGTGTATAAAAGTTTACATCATATTTTTATTAAAAAATAATTTATTATATATATATATATATATATATATATATAATAAGCTAGTTTTTATCAATAACTAGTTTTTTAATATATATATATATAACTAATGTATTATATATTAAAAAAAAGTAGTTTATAATAACCATAAAAAACAGTTTCTAGCTTTTAAAATAAATCAGTGTTTGGAACTTTTGCACACACTTAATACATCATTTCTAAATTTAGACAACTGTAGAGTAGGCAGTGGTTAAAGAAAATTGTGTCATACCAATCTTTCAAGCAGAGAAAGATTGCTTTGAATATTAAGAATTTCATATTTCTGAAAGGAATTCATTCAGAACAGGAGAATAAATGAATATGTAAATAAAGTCAGGTTTGAATGGACGAAAACTTTTATTAAGTTTCACATACAATTTTCTTTGGTGTTTTGTTAAGTCCTAATGAATTTGAATGGCTATATACCACAAAATAAGGTCTGTATAAAAGAAAATAAACAAATAAAAATACACATTTAACTCCAGGAGTTGCAATATTTAATAAAACTTTTGTTCAGCAATTGAAATATAATACTTCATAGTTAAAAGCAGTTCAGTTTTAAATTAAACACAAAGACAGAAGCTTTCACATAACAATAGATAAATTTTCCATTGACAGATGATGGCAGATTTTAGAATTTAAACTCAGGATGTGCATTTAAAATGCCTTCCACCCCCACCTCAACAAAAAACACATTTTCTGTGTATTAAATATTATACATTTGATACAGTTAAGGCTTTGCACTCTCATTTAATCTTTAAAAAAAGAAAAAAAAAAAGAAAAAAAAAAAAGAAAAAGAATTTTTAACTTGTTCAACAATTGACAACTAAAAACTGTAAAAGAGTAAACAAAGCTTCAAAAGAAGAAAATGAATAATTAATTTTAAGAAAAAAAACCCAAAGTAAATTGATGTTTAAAAATAAAAAATATTGCATTCATTTATTACATCATACATGCCAGATGGCCATAAAGTTCTGCACCAATTTTAAACTTTAATAAATTATTTTTTAAAAATAACAAAAAAAAAAAAAATAATAAAAATTACAAACAAAAATCTCAATTCTTAAAATGATGTGTTAGAATTTTCTCCATACGAATTTAATTTTTCCTTTTCTGCATTTGTGTTTTCTTTTTTTTAAAAAAAAAACAAAAAAAAAAAACAAGATATTCTATAGAAATGAAGAGTTTAATCAAATACTTGGCCACCAGATTCCCCAGATCAAACTTCTTTATTAGACGGGAATAGAATATCAAATTATCCATCAAAACCTTCTTTGGATGAACTCAAAGATCAGAATATGCAATTCAAGTGACATCAAAGTATCTAATTATGCAATTTAGTTACAGAGTTTGCAAATTGACTTGAGAGATGGATTACAAAGATGGCAGCCATGTTGAAGTGGGACAATTTAAAATTGCATCAAGAATAAAATTTTAAAACAAAATTTTCTCTAACTTTTACTAAATAATTTCATTATTCCAGTTATTCAAATTAAAATAATTATAGTTTCATTAGTAAAGTTATAAAAAATTTAAAACTGCTGCAAGGATTTATGGCCACACTGTGTTTGTTACAATATATTTTATAAGCATATGACATCTTACTACGAGTATTATTTTGTTTTTGTTACTGTTGCTCTAAATTGTTCCCTTTGTGCTCATCCATATCTGTGATTTGTAAGTCATGCACAAATAATGAAGATGAGTTCATCAAAATTTTAATCATTTCTCGACTGACAAAAATTGTGAAACTTTATTCTTGATGAAGCACTCATCCTTATTATCATCATCATTTTATGGAGTTAAGAATCTTCCAAAAGCAAAGACAGTTGGACATAAAAAGATTCAAACATTTAGTCACAGCAGCCCAAACTAAAAGCTTTCCATTGACTTTCTGCTCATACTTATAGTTGAGATTTTATAAGTACTGAAGATTTTATAGAATTTTTACAAATTACAAGTGTTCTTTTTGCAATTTATTCTAAAAAGTCTTTGAGAGAAAATGGCAATGAATATGAATATGAAGAAGAAAAAGAATTAAACAGTTCTGTTTTAAGTGTACTGCTGTGACCAAATTAAAAATATTTTAAAATAATGAATTATAGTTTTGAATTTAAGAAAGCAGAAAATTGAATTATGGGCAGAAGGCCTCATAATCCATGAATGGAAATTATTCTGCTGATAATGATCTGAAAATATAATTAAATTATTCTAATTAAAAGATACCTTCAAACACAAAAATACATTTCCCAAAATCCACGTAAATATAAAGATTAGGGAGGGAGCTTTTTGTCAGAACTTTTTTTCAGTAACCATCTTATAAGATTCCTTTTGGAATTCTTTTATAACATTTCTTAGTAATTAAACTCCTTTACAGTACAATTAAATACTTGGAACCAAAATATTGGTATCCAATGATATTTAAAAACTACAAGAATCCCTTCTACTTTTTTCTTTTTTTGCCTCAATTGAATTCTCCATCAACAAATTGATAAATATGGAAGATATGCCAAAGACGAGCAGCAAGTTAAAAGAATTGCAGTTTATTGAAAAGTCTATTTCAGCATCCTTAGTATAGAATACCAAACCCTTTAAACTAGATAAATACTTCCATTTAATTTTTTATCTAATTTCCCCAAAAGCTTAGGAACTTAGAAGAAAAACAAAATGTCCTTACATGAGACTTTCTAGATAATTTATTTTTAACAAGAGGTTGCTAATTTTAAAGTTTCCACAAGTCTTGCATTGCTTGACATAGATGACCCATGTATCTCTGATGATTTAACAACTGACAAGGATATTCTTTTTAAAAATAAATATAAAATAAAATTGTTCAGCAATTTAGATTTTGAGATCAAATATCTCCTTCAACAGTTAACACCAAAGTTATCTCATAATTTCTTTTAATAATGGATTATTCAATTGTTTATAAATCAAAATGAACATAAATTTATTCATTTGTTGATAAGTAAACTGTTTCAGCAGAACACAAATAAAAATAATAAAAAAAAAGAAAAATGTCAAGTTCTTTTTTTTTTTTTTTAAATAAAAATCATTCAAAATTTCAGCAGAATTTAAAGAAAAAAGTTCCAATTATTAAATTCTTATGTACACTTCAATTCAAAGCATCAAAAAATTCCTCCCCCATGAAATACTAAAATTTAAAATAAATTTTTAATGTTGTAAATTAAATACGCGTATGTATGTATCATCATTTTTTAGGAGCTGATGCAACAGAAAACTGTAGATTTGATGTGATAACAAAAGAAAAGATAATGTTTGAATCTGATGGTTCAGTTGATATATCATTCTTTCAAAAATAAAAATAAAAAAATCTCCAGCTTAAACAAGTTTCTTGTACTCTATGTCCTCCAAAGCATCCTAGTATTTGACGGTACATAGAAAAAGTCACAAGAATCTTATTTTTTTTTTTTTTGGTGAGGAGGGGGAGTGGTAATCGTAATAAAAAAAAAAAAAAAAGGATATAATGAATCCCCAGTCACAATTTACTTAGCAACCGAAAGTCCTAAACAAATTTGGTCCCAGTAGGTAATTTTACTTTATGGGTAACCTCAAAATAGCATGACAACAAAGAGTCAATTTTTCTGATTAATTTCAGGTTAATTTATTTTAGTGACTTAGTCTTTTTTTTTACGTTTCTTTCATAAATATAAAATAAATATTGTGCCGTTTGGTTGACAGACCGGGATTTTGACATTGCAAAGAAGCAGGCAAACATATTCTGCACATACACACAAAAAAAGAACTTAAATAAATATTAATATTTAAAAGAAAAAATTAAAAAAAAAAAAAAAAAAAAAAGACATGCATTTTTTTTTTACCAAGCTATTGCACGCACTTGTTAATAAAAATTTACATTCGTCGTAACTAAGCTTTTTTCTTTTCTTTTTTTGCTTGTTTCAAGTTTGAATAAAAGAAGCAGTGATTTATAAAAAGCACACTTAAAGAGTTAAGCTTTTTTTTTTTTTTTTTAAAAAAAAAAAAAGATAAAATTAAAATATTTGCCAAGCAATCCAATCGTGTTGCTTTAAATAATTAAGAAAAAAAAATCAGCTTTGATGTGCTGAAATGTGTCGATGTCTCAGTTCTAAGTCGATATCATCAGAAGACAGTAAAGTAATATTAGACGACATAATCGAAGAAGAATCATCCTCTGTGCTCATCAATTCCAAATGCTCAGGGCTTTCATCATAGATGGGACTGACGAGTGGATGTTCTTGGTTTGTCGACCCAACACTGTGAATAGACATTGTTGAGATGATCGGACGAGCTGAACCGGCAGATCCTAACGACTCCGTAACAACTGCTCCTTGCGACTCATTATCGACTCCACCGGACGAGTTCTCGGTCAGTTGTGGCGGATCGATTAGGATTTCGGTCCCCGTCGTAGCTGATACGACCTCCTCGGCTGAGTGGCCTTCTCGGAGAAGACGAGCTTGTATTTGTCGCCGTCTCTCTTCCAGCAGTAGTCGGTGACTACTGGGCTGAACAACAACATGACCACTATGGAAATAATTATACCAGGACAACATTGCAACAAACATAAGAGAAGAAAGTATGATACCTGTGCCTAACACGGCACATGTAGCCGGCCAATGAAACATTAAATAACGTAAACCAGTGAAATGGGCGTAGATTTTGAGTGTGGCAGAATATAACTGTAAACTTTGGGTCCGCATCTGTAGAACAGCACGAAAGGCCGGGTTGTATGAATTCTCCATATATTTAGAGAACATCTCGATGTGTAGAAGCTGTTTCTGTTCGTGAGCACCCGTTACCAGGAATGGAGAGTAAGCCAAAGTGGTTAGACTTCGCAAAAGGCTGGAACGATAACGTAGCATGGATGTCTTGGACGATGTTCTAACACTATCTCCGCTCGAGTTGTAGAAATTGGCCGAAATGACGAACATCCCCGTGGCCCTGTTTTCAGCTGATTCTGGCAATTCCAGATCAAGCAAGATCTTGTAGGCCTGTCCCGGAGTAAGGACCAGGTTCTCGTCATCATCTGTCAAATCCACGTGCGCCGTCGGAAATGAACAAACACCGACTCCGTTCTCGCAAACATCGAAGAGAAAGTTGCAGTTCCACTGGTGGGACACACTCGGCATATAGAGATAATAAAAACTGCCGTAAATGAACAGAGACATCCATAGAAGAGCAATGAAAATACTGACCGAAATAAGAATTTTTGAAATAGTATATTTCAGCTGAAGGTATTTCCATCTGATCGTGTCTTGACCCCAGTTGATAATTAGTCGACACCACTCCAGTAGCATAACGAAAATTAGATGGCTTTTTTTTTCTAATGATACAAAAACCACAAATAATATTCTCCGATCTGTTTTTTGTGTCCGTGTAAACAAATCTATGTCACTTTAACGCAGGATAAAGATTAAATAACATCTAAGCAGTTAATAATAATATGGGGACTAAAATACCCCAACATAAATCACGATGTTTTTGTGGTTTCTGTGTTTATGTGTCGCTCCCCCTAGCGGATAATGACTCATTAGGGGGAGATAACTACTATACAAAGATAACATTTTCTTGTCTCGTAAAAAAAAATTAATTGAAATAAAACAAAAAGCATTCCTAAAAATATTGCACTGAAACAATTATGTTATTAAATACAAAAGTCTCTAGCTGAACAAAAAGAAAAGTTAAAATGGCAAAATTAATGATATTAATTTTGCACAGCTGTTGAACTCAAGTTGATATGGGAGATAATCATTGTTATTCATTTTTGACATGTACTCAGTGTCCGTTATCCCACTTAAACTTGACATTCCATAATATGTAGGTTTTTATTAATAGAGTTAAATTTTTCAAGTGTTTTCTGTAGGTTAGTTCCAGTTAATGAACTTCTTCATGGTTTGGATTTTAGAGAAGGCATCTAAGTAATCTAATGTTCCCAATTGTATTGTGGGAGAGACATGTTTCAGCTAAATCTCATTTTTCACTCAGTTTATTTCTGACAAAGTATTTACTTCAATGATTTATCTGAAATGAGAAAATAAATAAAAGAAAAATAAGTTTCCACAAAGGTTATTTAATACTTTCTTAATAAAACTCAAGTTTTTAACACACATTTTATGACCATCACTATTAAATGGTAATAAAATCTATTTAAAATATTGTCTGCAAAAACAAAGTAAGACTTTTACAATGTATGAAGTGATAGCTCTCTACTTAGAAAACTTAAACAGAGACAAGATTGTTAGTGGTTCATTATTCAGTTAGACTTGATAAGTTTATGAAAAGGAAAATTTTCTCTAGAAAGTCTATGAAAGTGAGTTGCATTAGCTTTGAATAAAATATTAAGAAATGATACTCTGTTGGCATTATATGTTGAAAACCAGTATCTGAAGTAAATTTAGAAGGGAATGCAGCCAAGTTAAAATGCACAATAGGAAAATGAGCAATCATTCTAACTGGATTTGATACATAAATTGTCATCTGCATAGAAAATGTATTTCTTTTTTGTTTTCACTTTATCATCATGTTGCATTGGGTGACCAAAAAGTGCATTCATTCAGTTTATTAGGTAAAAATAAAACAAATTTTATTTCTGTCACTGACTTTATTGGACAAGGTAGTTGCCAATTTGTTCTATCTTCTGTTATCTTGCAGACAATTGCTTAATTATGTCCACGCAGAAAGTTTCATCTTTCTTAGCAAAGAACTGCTGTATGAATATTTTCAAATATTGCAGGGAACTGAATTTTTAAAAGAGAGTTCTGTATTACCATAGTAAAGAAAAAAAAGGTATAATATCCACTGAATAATAGCAAATAAGTTGAAACTTGCCAACCATGATGTAACCATTTTTTTATCTGGTTACCATGTGATCTAATATTATCCTGATGAAACATGTTGCAAGAATGTAAGTTATTTATTTTATACCTTCTGGTACATTTGTCTCACAAACAATATTTAGCAGACTCATGTGAGTCTGGAAGAAAAAAAAAGTCACAAAACATGAAATTCAAAGAAACAACAATTAGCAAATCTACTAAGCAGAACATGTTGTAGAAGGCAGAGGTAATATAAGAAACAAAGTCAAAGTTCTGAAAAGTTTGCATAATCTTCAGTCTGTGTTTCAGAAGTACTTACATGCCTCATGTCTGTTAGAGCAAGAAAGAATGTATCTTGTCATTTTACAAGTCAAAGGAGAAAAAGAAAGAGGCTTTCAAGTCTCATCCTGATTGCAACAACCATAACTAGTTCAAGTCTAAGGTTAAATGTTATCATCCTCACATAATCGTATAAACTGTGCCTATTATTCTGTAACTCCCTAACTTGAGTGGCTCCCAGGACTTGTACAGGTTGAACCTCAATGTAAAAAAAAAAAATTGTTGCAACTTTTCATTTTTAGGGTACCGTGTCAGTAGTTTTCTGGTTGCTACATACAGATTACATCTTCTATAGACATTTTAGCCCTTTACTTCTTTTTGACAAAGTCCTAGATCCTCTAATCAACTTTGGATTGCTTAAGCATCTCATCTTGCAGTCTTTCAGAAAAAGAATATGGCTTTCACTTCTCTGGGTCAACTGCTGATGTGTTAACAGTATGAGTCAATTAAGCTTTAGATAAGAATGGTGGATCTCAGGGTGTTGTTTTATATATCTTTAAGGCATTTGACAGGGTTTGATATGCTCTTGTTAACAGCGGGGAAGAAATGACTTGTTAATTTTATCACCTCCCAAACAATTGTCTGCAAGAACCCTTTTTGCCACCCATCAGTATGGCTGATGCTAACCTCCAATAGAGGGACTCATTGCGCCTTCTTGGGTTAAGATTTTCATCAACATGAAGTGGAATGATTACATTGAATTGCTAGATAAGCTACTAGTAAAAGTAGAGAATTATTTTACACCAGAATCTTTTACACTTTTATAAGTCTGCCATTTATTCATGCATTGAATATTGTTATCACATCTAGTTTGGTGCTTCTGCTATGTACTTAGAGATTCTTGATAACATCCCAAGAAGAATCTGCAATGTTATTGGTCCTGACCTGACATCTTGGCTTCAGTCACTTTCCCAACACTATAGCGTAGCTTCCGTGTGTCTATTCTATAAATAATTTCATGGTAACTGTTCTAATGAGCTTTCCATTTTGGTACCTCAACTTTACAAATTTAGGTGCAGTACTAAATTGGCAGCTCAGTCTCACCATTTTACAAGTGAAATTTCTAAATGTAACAATAAATTCTATGGTAAGTTTCTTCTCATGCAGTTTTCACTTGTGAAACTTTTTTCTGATTTTTGTTTTTCGGTCAACTTTGATCTTGAAAAACTTAAATGCAATGTCAATCGTGCCATTCTTTTATTGTCCTCTTTCCTTATTCATGATTTTTCTCTCATTCTTTTTAATTTTTTCTTTCTGGCTTTGACTTTGGGTCTGTCTCATAGCAGAAGTAATTAAATATTTCTCATTGGCACCAGCAGTCAGTGCTCAAATCCAGGACTTAGAATGCCAATTCATCCCCACTTGGAAGCCTGGCACAATACAATCTTCTTTTTTGTCATTCATTCCCTGCCTCCTTTCCAATAAATGTGTCAGTGTCAACAGAAATTACTTCAGCTGGAATATATGAGTTAAGTTTCACAAATAACATACTGAAACATCCCACGATCTGCTTGTTGGTTGAGAGTTATATATTTGTTATTGGTTACAGATTTCAATCCCCCATCCAACCTCACGACAAAAAAAAAAAAAACAGTATTTCTTGGAAGATTCTTACTTTCATTTTATATTTGTACCATATTAAGCTAAATTCAGTAAACCTTAGTCAGTAGTTTGCTTTTAGTAAAATGAAAGTCACTTTGGAATTGGCAGATATGACCTTAAATGACAGAGGTCAAAAAAGAGGGAAGTGATAAAAGAAGATCTATGGCCAAAGGTTACAACTGATTTTTAACCAGCAAGGAATTCTTATCAGTGTAATATTCTAAGATGGAAAAGTGCAAAGTGGCCTACAAGTTAGCAGCACAAAATAGTGGTCAACCAAGTTTACTTTACACTAAATTTCCTGAGAAAAGCATGAATCCACTTTTCCCTGAACCTTGTTTTATCACCAGATATCTTGATAAAAAAAGTCTCTGGCATGCCACAATAGTTTACAAAGGCACTAGATGAGTGAACATTTAGGAAATTAATTTTCTAATTACTTTTACCCAAACAGACATTAACAGCAAAAAGCTGTTTCCCCAATTGTTAGCCTTGACAGAATCAAATCTGAAATTGGGACAGATAGGGAGATTTGTATTCTATTAAAAACTCACAAGTGAGTTACACAGAACATTACTGCTGTGTAGTGAATTTGATTCTCACTGTGTACCCAACACTTTTGGCCTTATGCCACACTAAAGCTAATTATAAAAACATTTTTGTGGAGATGCAAAGTAGTTAACAATTATTAGTAGAAAAACCAAATTCCAGATAAGTGCGTTCAATTCATTTTAATACTCTTAGGAAAGGCATGAATCCATTTCTCCCTGTATTGTCCTATCCCACCACAAGATGACTTCACCAGGGTCTCATCACTGGTATGTCACAATGGTTAATGGAGAAGTGTCAAGATTAGAGATTCTTCCCTTCTGCTAGTAACATGCAACCCAAAACTTGTTACTTAGAGAGATATATTTATTTCATGAAGAAATACAAAATTGTGGCACAAGGCCAAAGGGGAGAGGCTTGTCTTCATTAGCTATCCTAGTCCTAGTTAATCACAATCACGACTCATCCATCACCACTTAATCCAGCATATTCACATTGGACCTACAAAACATCTCATGATGTAAAAATTTAAATTCATTACATTGTCCATAAAGTTCGTTTTTAATAAAATTCCATGATTTATTAAAAATGATGGGGGTGGGAGGATGAAACCAGAAAATAAACTAAAAATGAAACACAAAGATAAAACAATATTAGTAGGACCCATCCATCCCTCAAAATAATAAGAGTGGCTGCTGTATTCATGTTACTTAGAGAGGATAGACAAAGTGACTTACCTTAACTGTAGAGACAGTATTTTTGTCAATTTCTGCCTTTAATTAGCCTGAGAGTACTACTCATTTATTTGTTTACTTCTTAGAAGGAACACATAGTCAAAGACTACTTCTACTCAATCACAATTTCCTTTCATATGGTTAGTCATTTTATTTGGTTCCTCATATTTTCTATGTTGTAAAGTACCCACTTTTTAATGTTTGTCACAAATTATCTCAAAAAGAAAATGTACATTAAACTTATAAATTACACAATGAAATTTGCCCCAAAGAGGGTTGTCTTCACTTGTGTTGAAGCCACAAAGGGAATAACAATGTCCACCTGAATTTCTAGGATGAGGAGTTATAATTATTTACACCGTTTATATTCGGACTATTGTCTTTACCTCTGTAGTTGCTATCATATTTTGGCCGTTGTACCTTCCAGCAGGCATACATCAATCTGAATAACCTACAGTGAATTCTGAACTGAACGCTTTGTTTAATCGGGGAGGTGGGTAACTGTCCTCATTCCACTGCCCATGTCTAAGGATATCTGGTCTAGTTCTTATTTTTAGTATTGCTCACTAGTTTCAACCGAGTCCAAGTACACCTCAAACACCTCCCGACCCAGGGATTGAACTCACATTTACTGTCACCTGCTCCACAAACCAATGCTTTAATCCACTAGGTCATCCACTATAAAAAAAATTGTCCTATGGTACAATAGACAGCATAAATATAGTGGAAATAATAACCATAATGATTTATAACAAAAAAAATAATAATGGTAATAATAATCATAATGGTTTTCAATAGTTGATTTGCATATTTTGAAGAGTATAGAATCTTGATTATTCTTTAATAATGCCTTGATTTGATCATTATCTACCTCAAAGATTTACCAGAGCCAAAAGCATCTGGAAACTTTGCAATCAACTTTTGACACATACCTTCTCTGTAAAATGCATAAATCTTTTTTGTATTCAGGTCACATCTTTACTCAAAATGAAGAAAGCAAAAATCAAAAATGTTGTTTAATTAATAATCATCTTTAATGTAAGCATAAATAGAAAAAAAAAAAAAAAATCAGCCAAATATAAAAAATTGAAAAAAAAAAAAAATGCTGATATAACAGTTGTTACAATCCTCAAAAGCGATTTTTTTTTTTTTTTTTTTTTTTAATAAAGTTATTTAAAACAAAACACTCCTAATATCTTCCAACAGAATAAAATGTTTTTCTCTCAAATAATGAAGACTGGCTGTGTATCTCACCAGTCTTTACAAACTGGATGGGTTCAGGTAAATACAAATAATGTTATAAATTTTTTAAAGTGCACATGAACTTTATGGACATCCTGTATATTATATATATATATATATATATATTACAAAAGGTATTCATATTACAGAGAAAAGAGCTGTTGAATTCCTCATTTCAAAATTATTCAAATTTCAGGCATGTACCTCCAATGGATATTTAGCATTCTTCTACCATTTTCTTTCAATGTCAATTTTTGTACAAACTAAACACCAAGGTGGATCACAAAACCTTGATATTTCTCTGACTCCTGATTGGTCAATTAATACTAATATCATGCTTTTCTCTACATCTGCATGGTTGAAATTAATTTATCACCCAAAATCTGTGTTTGGAGCCTATTACATGACATACAACATTATAAATACTTAGCGACATCTTCAACTCTTCATCTTTCCTCTGTTTCTCTCAGAACCTCAACAATGTAGTTCAATGAAGAACCCACATCTGTTCCTTATGGGAATATGTTATGATACAGGCACACATACATAGGTACAAACATTGCACATCTCTTAACTCATCTTTTTCACTCTTTCAACTACAACAGAAACTATTCAACTTCTAACAGTGAGCTTTGCAGCATCAAACAATTCGCCAAACAAATTCACTCTGTTCAAATCTTTGAAGTTTTTAAGATGGATTTCCTAACATAATCCCAAAATTCGAATTTATTCACTCACCAACAAACTACACTTCAATTTTAACATCTACAATTTTTATCGAGACAACAAGAATTCTACTCAACATCATTAAGTTTGCCAAATAAACATTTTATTCAAAAAGGTAATTTTGAACATAACCTAACGCAAACTTACTTCGAGTCATCTTACAGCCAAAAGATTCTTAATATTTAATGCACAATTTACTCAAAAGTTATAAGCTTAAAAGTTTATTGTTTAAACACAAAATTCAACTTGATATCAACCAACATTTCATTTACCAATTTTGATTACAACAAACTTTCCAGGAAGAATACAACTTACTTTGTTCAAAAGGCTACTCGTTTGTTGAATCAAACTTATTCTCATAATATTTAAACTTCCATCATTTTTATGTTTAATTAACAAAAAATATATATTCAATATTCAACAGGTAAAGAGAGACGACTTTTACCTAATCTCCAATATCTCAATGATAAAAATTTACAATGTAAAATATTTAATCTAAACTGATTAATTCTTTAAAAATCCTTTTACTGACAGGAACACTGAACAAACTATCTGTCCTAAAGAACACTGTCATTCTCATGTTGTATATATTTGTTAAATAAATGCTTTATTCTGGTTTTTCTAAAAAGAAATACGGTTTGTTTTATATTTTGTCATTGATGACCTTGTGCCATACCCAAAGTTAAATGTTTGTGGAGAAGTTTATTTTTATGCAGCTAACACAAATAATACCTTCTGATATATACATATTTTTCCTAATAACCTACTCCTCCACAACAGATACTTTTTATGGCAGGTTCAGTGTGGTATATTTTTTTTTATTCATGTACTACTGGAAAAAAAAAAATTAACTTCATTTCTGTTGTGTTATGAATCATAAAAAGTTGCAAAGCATTAACTGTTAAAATTTATATGAATTTTATGTTTATTTTTAAAACTTATATGAACAATCAAAAGTGTTGTTCCGTGTCAGGTTTTAATGATTTCGTTTTTGAGAAGAACAATTTTCCCAATGTTTAAGCTGGGGGGATCTAACCATTTTTTTTTTTTTTTTTTTATTCCATTAGTATCATATTTCTGACCAACTTTGAATGGTGCTTATTGAGCAACTAAGATAAATTTGGCATCTATTACATTCTTGCTTAATGTACACTAGGGTAGGATGATTTTGAAACCACAACTAACTCTACCAAGAGAAAGTTGCTAATTAACATAATGAATAACTGCACACGAAATATTTTTCTCTACAAGTTTACCAGTCTTTGCACAAATGCATTTAAATAGTAACATAATTGAATATTCTGAATTTCTCCTGGTGTTAA
Organism: Acanthosepion lycidas; assembly: GCA_963932145.1. Classification (NCBI taxonomy): domain Eukaryota; kingdom Metazoa; phylum Mollusca; class Cephalopoda; order Sepiida; family Sepiidae; genus Acanthosepion; species Acanthosepion lycidas. The sequence goes on from OZ010581.1 coordinate 6,530,774, forward strand.
CCAAAAAGATAAGTAGGTCAGTTTGAAACTGAGTTATGAAGAAAAAATATAGAAAATAGCCTTAATAAAATGTTTTATTTTATTCAAAATCATGCATTTCTGGGTAAATTAAATAAAGGTAAATTAAAAAGCAAACACTAAAAAAATATTTCATGTAAGATTCTATAAACTATAAACAAATTTGAGCTCGTTTTAGGTGGTTATTTTTTCAGTCAGCACTGGAAGTATCTCAGCATTCCACGTGTTTTTGCTTACATATGTTTCAAGTTTATTGAGCTGATTTAAAACACAAAAATAATTAAATCTATTCCTTTTTTATTTTAATAAACTTAATTATTAGAAAAAAGAAAGAAATAGTTACATATTCACTGTGACATTTAATATTTTTTATTTTTGAAGACATTTTTCATTCATAAGTCTTTTTGTTTCTTGCATCTAACGTAAGCGATTTGCATTTATTTTGTTAGTAAATACATACTTATTTTATCTTTTATTATATTTTTCCATTTTTTTTTAATTACACTTTGGAATTTATAATTCAATTTGTTTAATTTCTTATAACAGAATATACATTTTTCAAATATTTTTAGAAAAAAATGGTTGGAAAACGAACTGTACTTCCTACTCGCAGTGTTACTGCTACAAAATTTAGAGTATCACCTTGTTCATTAGATAAAACAGAGCAACCTACTTTTCGACAAGTCATCTAGTATAGTTATTTTCTAAAACAATACTTGTTCAAACTTAAACTTTGCCATTTCAAACTTAATGGCAAAGAATATAATTGATATTTGGAAGGCATTTTTTTTTAAATGAATTTAAATCCCAATATCATAAACATTTTGTAGTTTAAATAAGTCTGTATTGCTGCAACGTCACTTGTACAAATCAAAATATCGCTGGTTCAATTCACCATCCTCGCTTTCTTCACACATCACTACGTATAGCCATCATTTCTCCTCCCGTTTTCACTGCTCCAGTACCCTTTTATCAGGCCAACACCGCGGTTCACCAACCAATCAGCATTTTTTGCTTTTATTCTCGGTTACACAGGCAAATTGCCTCCTCCAGTTTGACCAATCAGCACACGACTTGCTATTGGTGGAAGCATGCCAAATTGTACAAAAAACCCTCATCACTGCACATACTGCTAGAATGGCTGGACGGGAGAGTAATGCCATTTTCACGAAGCAAACTTGCTGATGTCACGTGCCGCACGTTAAGGTATACACCAGATGCAAGCCACTCTGGCTCGCTTGCTTCTACAGGGCTGTTCACCATACATTTTAATTTAAATAAATTTCTACAATTATATTTTACAAGTTAGGAAAGCAACTTGTACTATTTTTCTTTCGATGTGAAATAATATTTTGAGATATCTTTTGGTTAGATGTATTCTTTCAACATAAGTTAAATTTAAAATTTCAGGTACCAGTAGAAGACAGAGAGTATTTAAAAAACCAGAGGGCCAAAATAGGACCCAAGGGTAGTTTCCAACTTGGACCTGTTGATAAAGATGCCATTCAGAAACCCAAAAAGAGTGTAGTGGAAGGAGAAAGACAAAAACAAATATATTCATCTCCTATTGCCTCCACATCTTATGATCAGGATGTTATTCTTTCCCAGTTATCAAATAATGATGAAATATATGAAGAATATGAGCCTGCCAGACATTCCAAGGGTGTTTACAGCCTTTTAAAAATACCTCGGTATGCTACTGAGTTGATTAGGGGTGATGTTTCATTGAACTTGGGAGCAAGCCTTGCAAATGCCTTTCTTTTAGATTTGCATGGGCCTTCTCAACCCAACTGTTAATACTGAAGACATAAATTTGGATAAATCTAAAATAGACCATGTAAAAGAAAGAACAAAACAAAATGCCCATCAAAAACATCATTGATAAAACAAAAAATTATTTGTATTGGTGTTGACAGAAGACATTGTAAATATATTGTTGTAAATATACATTGTTGTATAAAGAGATTGTTTCTTTCCATCTGCCTCCACAAAGATAACAAAGGAAGCAGAATACCATTTGACATTCACAAAGGAGATGGGTTTGTGGTGAAAGAGGAAAATACCTCACTCAGAGTTATCGCTACTGTAGAATTCTAATTCTCCAATTCTACATTTTGTTCAATTCTCACTTAATTTCTGCATGCCAGTGATTCATGTCTAATCATCATATTACTGCAAATTAACTACACCCTAATTGAATAAAAAATACTATTGTATGTTTTCAATATGCTAGTTACAAATTTTGTGCAAGTTGAACACAATCTAAGGTTCAAACTCCGATAATAATTGTTTCTCATTGATCAAAATATATTAAAGGCATTCTAACACCCACACATAAGTGTTTAGACCTAAAAGTCTGCCAAAAAATTTTACAAGTGTTCTTTATCCAATCACGTGATCAAGAACTTAATAAATTTGACACACAAGCCCATCTCACCAGTATCACAACTTCAAAGAACTTGTCAATCTACTCAACATCGTTCAAATCTTTGAAGTTTTAAAATTAAATTTTCTAACTGTAAGCATTCTGAAAGCAAAGGAAGCATTTGTCGCAGATTACTTCCACAACACAAAGAAAAATCACTGTAAGTCCAGACTCGAATATCGAGGGCAGAAAGAAATGCTGAAAACTCAATTCGCCGGTACTATCTCAAATCACAATGCGTGTAACCAGTCAGAAAAATAACTAACAAATGCCGTAGCCAAAAATGCCTGAATTTTCCACTCTCGAATCGAGAACACCAACTGCTTTTATCGGCAGAACCTATTTTTTTCATTCGTCGACAGCTGGGATAGGATGTTCAGTAATTTGCATATCAAAATACTTTTATAGCAACTCTTGCAACAACTTGTTTTTTAATTCAAATATTCCATTTTTCAGCATATTATGCGGAATACATGTCCTTTTGTTTGGTAATTTTCTTTTTCGCCACTTTTTCCGTCGTAGAATACACACGACGCGCTGTCGCTTGGTTTGATGAGGTAAGTCGCCATTTTCTTCGCTACACAAACAATTCAAACTTAAATTCACTCACTCAACTCACATCAAACTGGATGTAGACATCATTTACTATAAGGACTTGTCACTCAATTCTGAAGGTTTACTACTAACATAATCTCAACTTTCCAGAATATTCAACTTCTCACTCAATCATCCAACAATCATCATACATTTACGCTAGTAATTACATGTACACAGCAAAGTTCTCAATAACAGAACATTTATTCCACTGAATTTTCAACCTTCTAACTACATAAAGGAAATCATCATGATTAGTTAAAGTGAGACAACTCTACAATAAGTCAAGCAAACTATTTCAATCACTTTCACTATCAACACAAACTGTTTAATTTCTTACCAAACATAAATATTTGTTCATATACACAATTTCTGAATACCAGGTCCATAACATAACACTTTCCATATTACTTTAGATTGTAGCATCTCCCTACCACTTTCTTATAAATGTATAATTTTGTACATTTTTGTGCAAAAAAGTGGATCAGAGAGCCTTCTTGGCTTAGTAAATATTTTCAGGAAATATCAGCTTCTAATTGGTCAATAAACACACAAGTGGGCATTACAATCCACCGACATACAAATATATTTTCCATCAAGTCAAGTTTCCCGCCAATGTGCTGTGATCCTGTCACATGATTACATTATCTATAAATAGCAGACACAAACTTGCCTTTCTCTTTCTCCTTTAGCCTAAGAAGATGTGTTCTTCAGGATTCTCATCTAGATTATGGACAGTCAGACGTCAAAAGCATATTCATGCATGCACATATGTACAAAATTTTCCAACCTACATTACAAACATACAGAACATTTCAAACATGCAACAAGAACTTTTCTCTTTGAAACATTCTCCTAAAACTACAGTTTATTCAGCATTTCTCAGCTTTATAATTAATTCAACTTTTGTGAGTACAGATAAAAATGTTCCCAGTCTAAGGGACATAACTCCAACAGATCTTTAACTTTTATGCATGTACATCAATATACACAAATAAATACAAATGTTATGTTTTTAAAACCATTTTGTCCCTTCTTGTATTTCATGCTTTGTGGTATTTTACGTTTAATATAAATTGTGTGGTCATGTTATTCATGCAGCCATAAACAAACATCTACAATTTTCCATTCTTATTACCAAGTCACTACATTATGGTAACTCTGACATTTGACATAGGCCGAGAGAAACAATTAGACCACTACAAGATCACACAACCAAGAACTCTAAAGTTTCTTAAACAACTTTAGAGTATCGTTTGTATTTGTGTTCTATATAAAAAAATTATTTACATTATTCAGATTACTGTCCTCATCTTTGTCGCCATATTTATTAAAACGTTTCAGCCGTTGTATGTTCCAGCCTTCTTCTTGGAATGTCAAACTGAACCCTTTATTTCACTCACTGGGGTAGACTGTTCTAGTTCCACGTGCCATGTTTAATGGATATCGGTTATCTCCTGTTAATTCCTCTCTCAAAGCCCTCCACTGCCTTAACTTGGTATTGAACTCACACTAGTTTAACCAACACCATTATCCACTGTGCCATGTGTCCTTGAGGACATCTGTGTATGAATTTCTGGGTGTTATAAACCTAATGTCTTCAGCAACCATTTTTTACCAATGCTCATATTACAATTTTTGCTGTTATCTATGTTTTTACCAGAGCTCATATTGCAATTTTTGTTGTTATTATCGCTTTTCTCTGGCACTCCTTATTACTGGTTCCCATAATGTATTCATTTCTATGCTTGGTAAGCTCAGAACTAGAACAGTCTATCCCAGTGAGTGAAATAAAGTGTTCAGTTCAACATTCCAACCACCTGAAGAAGGCCGGAGTGTACAACGGCCGAAACGTTTTAATAAATATGGCGACAAAGATGAATAGTCCTAATAATGTAAATAATGTACATAATACCTCATCTCAGAAATATAGACAGATATTAAACCAATATCTGTCTACTCGATTATTTTTCTTGGCATATTTGTTGAAAGTAAAAATAGGAGGGATTGAATTTAGGCTATTTGATCCGCTACATAATGGTGACCCTGACCTTTATCATTAGTATAACTTTATATATCACACGAGTTATGATGGAAGAGTTTAACAGTAGCCACATCGAAGCTGCACTAACAGTAAACCTAGCCACATGCAATCACACAAATGTTCAGGTGTGGTTTGCACAGTTAAATGCAATATTTAATGCAAAGAGGATTTCATCACAGCGCAATATGCGCACATCATATAAAAATTATCCACTGAGGTTGCCATTGAAGTCTCATGCCTCCTAAATGAAATGCCAGCGGAAAAGCCTGACCATACCCTCAAAGAAGCAATCCTACATAGGATTGGTAGCATCTGAAGAGCGTTGTTTACACGACTTATTTAACAACTTGTATTTGGGACAGAACAAACCATCGCAACTATTCAGAAAAATGAAAACCTTATTCGGGCATAACACCATGTCGGACACAGTGTTGTGCAAGCTTTGGATGGACAAATTACATTCACAAACAACACAAATATTAGCTTTGCTTCAGGATGACTTAGAACTAGAGCAACTTGCAGAAATAGTGGATAAGATATACAACAATAAACCCATGGGAACTGTATTTACCGCCATCCAGACATCATCCATCATTTCAGTTAATGATTCACACAAACTGATTTGCATCAAAGAAAGCCTTGCTAACTTGACCTTACAGTTGAAAACCTTACAACATACGATGCAACAGCAAAAATTCACACCTACAACCTCAGCCAGATGGTCACAATCACCTCGACACAGATCAACCTCAACATCAAAGAATAAAAATAATTATGATACATGCTGGTATCATTTTAGATTTGGATGGCAAGCCCGACGTTGTGATAAAACATGCAAGTCTGGTGCAAAGTTAACAAGTGAGTCTACTGCACAGCAGGCAGGGAAACGACCAATCCAACAGCATGTAAAGACAACGTTTGCTGCCAGAAAGAAGTAGTGTAGTCGTCTTTCCTACATACAAGATGAGAACTCCAGTTTATTATTCCTGGTAGACACAGCCAAGCCTAATATGACAATGATGAAGGCTGCACTCACATTACAAGCTGCTAATGGATCCTGCATTGACAACTTTGGTGAGACCTCATTAACCCTAGAACTCGATCTTAGATCTTTTCCATGGGTGTTCACCATTTCCCAGGTCAAAACACCTATTTTAGGGGCTGATTCTTTAGCTCACTTCAGTCTGAGCGTTAACATGTTTTCCTTTCTTTAGAAGACCAAACAATGGAGTTTACCAGAAAAGGGATTGTTGAAGTATACTAGCATGGCAATTAGTGCTGCACTGCCTACTGCTAACAGCTTGCAGGAACTACTTAAGAAATACCTGGAGATAACAAGACCATTGAATTATATAGAGTCTGTACTTCACTCTGCTCCGAACATCGGATAGAAACAACAGGTCCACCTACACATTCACCTCCACAGCGTTTACGACCTGTGATAAGTACAAGCTTGCTAAAGCTGAATTCTAGCATACGTTAATATCTTGACATAATCAGACCATCATCAAGTCCCTATGCATCACCACTGCACATGGTCTCCAAGCCTGAAGCAGAGGCATGGAGACCATGTGGTGACTTCTGGAAGCTGAATGCAAAAACAGTCCCTGATAAGTATCCTATTCCCCACTTACTTGATTTTGAAGTGGGATTGCAAAGATACCACAATATTTACGAAGCCGGATCTAGTTAAAGTTTTTCACCAGATACCAGTTGCTAAGCAAGATATTCATAAAACTGCAATCACAAATCCATTTGGATCGTACGAATTCATTCAGATGCCTTTTGGAATGCGAAACACTGCGCAGTCATTTCAGCAACTGATAGATGAAATTCTACATGGTCTTCCTTTTACTTATATCAACAATGTCCTGAAAGAACAGAACACTATAATCACATAGAGCAAAGTTTTTTTAGTGTTTGAATCATTTTGGCAACAATTCTACATTTTGTTCAATTCTTGCAATTAAGCATGCCAGTGATTTGTACCTAATTATCATATTACTGCAAATTAACTACGCCCTAATTGGATAAAAAATACTATTGTATGTTTCTGATATGCTAGTTACAAATTTTATGCAAGTTCAACACAATCTAGGATCCAAACTTAACTCCGATAATAATTGTTTCTCATTGGTCAAAATATCAAAGGCATTCTAACGCCCACGCATAACATTTAGACCTAAAAGTCCGCTAAAAATTTTCACAAGTGTTCTTGATCCAATCATGTGATCAAGAACTTAATGAATATGGTACACCAGCCATTCTCACCAGTGAGCATCGTGACAGCAACGCAATCACACATACTGTTATCTATTAACATAATCTAAGCCTTCTAGAACATTCAATCACTCAAGTTGTTCACACAGCAGCTTTCGTTCATTCCTGCAACTGAAGTCTAAGTTTTTAACCACAGAACATTTTATTACACAGCAAAGTTCTCAATCAAAGAATATTTATTCCGTTGCATTTTCAACATCATAACTACATAAAGAAAATCGTCACGATTAGTTAAAGTGAGACAACTCTACAGTAAGTCAATCAAACTATTTCAATCACTTTCACAATTGTTATAATCTTCCTGAAAGCAGATCGTCTTCTGATTCATGTTACACAAATTCCTACCACTGGCCGGATGTGAACTCTGAAACCCAAGACCGAACTAAAAATTCTATCAAGTGTGCATCATCTGCGCACACACTTTCTGCTTTCCTCACACACCCAAAAAACATACAAGCTGAATTTTTTACCCAATAGCACCCACTCCCACCTAAAGAAACAAAAAGGACATAAAATCCCATGAAAGGGACAAGTAGACTGTTCTAGTTTCATGTGCCATGTTGTCAGTTATTTCCAGTTAATTACCCTCTCCAAGTTCTCCACTGCCATAACTGGGTATTGAACTCACACTCTTTGGATTCGGTCACTGGATCTAACTAACGCCTTTATCCACTGTGCCAGGTGTCATCAAATATAGCGACAAAGATGAGGACAATAGTCTGAATAATGTAAATAGTAAAAAAGATGTTTCAGCCGTTCTACACTCTGGTCTTCTTCAGGTGGTTGGAATGTCGAACTGAACCCTTTATTCCGCTCACTGGGGTAGACTGTTCTAGTTCCACATGCCATGTCTAATGGATACCTTTATTTAGTTAGTTAGATCCAGTGACAGAACCCAAAGAGTGTGAGTTCAATACCCGTTTAAGGCAGTGCAGAACTTTCAGAGGGGAATTAACAGGTTATAACTGACACCTGACACTGTAATAAACATGGCAACAAAGATGAGGACAATAGTCCGAATAATGTAAATAGTGTACATAATACCTCATCTCAGAAATATAGACAGATACTGGGTTAATTCTATCCTAATTACTGTTAGTGTAGGGGACCCTGAATTTGCATAAATGTCTTGAAGTTAGTCAGAAATAAATCTGTCATTTCTTTAAACAAGCTGACAAATTTAATTTTGAAGAAAATATATTGAAGGTTCAACTTTTATTTCTAAATCTCATCTGCCAGATCCATTTTTTTTTTCATTCATACAAATCAGAAACAAAAAAACAACTAGGAATGAGTTTTTCTATCTTTTGTAAAAGCAAAGATGCTAATCAGGATTTTCATTGAAGTCAAAATATTCTTAATTTGCTTGTCAAATGTCAACCCCCCCACCAAAAAAAACAAAAAAAAGGAATCGTAATGAAATATTGATATGACATAAAATTTTACCATCAATTAAATTACCTTAAGTAAAGAAAATTAAACCAATGAATTCAAATTTGAAGTCTGCCATCAATTCTATTAAATCTAACTTTTGTAGGAAGATATCTATGGACAAATCATAACTGTGCATTGCTTCGAAAATAAAGCTGACAATTATTTTTTTGTAAATGTTGAATTTTTTCGTGAAGCATTGATGGGCCGCAGTGGCCTACTACTCTGGAAGACAAGAGACTTGGTAAATGACGTGTGGCCCCCTAAGCCATCATAACCACGCCGGAAGTTCTGTAAAATTGGTACTTGTGGAGAGCGATCGATAACTGCTTTCGAAGACATCGTAAAAGATTGGTTGGAAGTGGAGGTGAGTCTGGACTTCTTGTTGGCTGCAGATGTCAGCTTGAAATTCATTGTTTGTTTACTGTTTTCAATGTCATTGTCATTAATAAAAGAAAATTTTGAATGGCTGTTGCCAAAATGTTCTTTGGCAGAAGATAAGAGATCTGGAGAACAATTGCTCATCAAGTTTTCATCACTGGCCCGTGAGGTTGAAGGAATAGGTTCCGACAGTTCATGGGAAAGTCTTTTAGAAGCTTTTGCCCGAAGACTTTCTTCTCGTTTTTCAGCTTCGTTCAGCTGCTCTTCCATTCGTTGACATTGTTCCTTCAACACTTTATTTTCATTTTGTACTTCACTCATCTGGACACGTAACGATGCCAACTCCTTTCGTGTCTGATCCAATTCAAGACGTTGAATCTTCTTGGAATGCTTACATTGTACATATTCCCGTTTGATGATCGTACACATGTTGGCCAACCTGTCAACGGCTCCAGATCCAGACATGAGACTCTTCACCAATTCTTTGCTATCACTTTCACTATCTACAAAAAAAAAAATAAAATAAAAGTTTGTAGCACTTGGTTTCATCACAGCAAGAGATTTTTAGAATCATTATTTATACAAAAAGAAAAAAAAAAAGAAAGAAAGAAGCTGACATGTTTCTTTATAACTTATCTGGATGAAGAGAGTTGCTGCAATAAGGCAAAGATATGCTATGATGAGCCTTGTCTGACTCCAGTTTCTGGTTAGTAAAACATAACATATATACATCATAACAACAAAGGTTTCGTGCAGAACCATCCACATTTTTTTGAAGGGCCGAATACCGAGACTTGATGCTCTACGTGCCACAAGGTCCCCAAATCACACTTCGCAGGTTTTGAATTCAGAGTTGTCCTTCTCCTAGACCAGTTACCATCCAAGGCTATAGAACCCAGTCTGTCCTGCTATTTACCCATAGCTGGAGGGAGAAGAAGAGGATTCATACCTTTCCCAAGGGTATTAGTACATAAGTAAATGTAATGGAATCTACTGGAATTTGAACTTAGCTCTCCGATTCCTCAATCTAAGCCACTATCCATTACTCCACCGTGCCTCCTTGTGTATATTTATATATGTATATAAAGAATTTGGTTGAACATGTTCTTAAATAAAAGAAAGAACTTGTAATGTGGTTATTAGTAAATGTTTGTTTTTTGTGTGTCATGGTGAATGAATATATTATTTGCAAGTGATAAGTCTATGATTAAAAAACCTCCACTTGGCTGTGTAAAAAACAGCAAGATGAAAAAAGGCCCCTAACTCAACAAAGTTTTTGTCATTAAAATGTTTATGTTATTATTAAGAGGAAAGACCAAAGTATTTTTTATTATTTTTTGAAATTTTTTACTCCTTTCTAGCACGTTCGAAATTTTGGTTAAAAATCTTGTTTGTTTTTTTTTTTACGTCGGTGGCAGACCAAAGATAAAGGTTTTTTTTTTTCACTTTTTCCAGTTAAAAACACATTGATTTAGAAATTCTTTCAAAAATCAAATAATTGTGGGATTTTAATGAAACTTTCAGGACATATTCTTAGAAGTGAATGAAATTTTTTTTTAGAAATTTCTTTTCTTTCTTCTTTTACACATGTTACCACCCACTTACTTAATTTCATAAAATTTTGAGAAATTAAATATTTAAGGCCAGGGATTTTTTTTTTTTTATTAGTTATAAGGAAGACTCCTTGGAGATAGTAAATCATCAATTTCTTTTGTAAAACATTTAACCCATTCACCAAAAATGTACTCTGAAATTGTAAAATAACAAATGCAATAAAACTATGACATTATTTAATTAGAAAAGCTTTGAATTGCTTTGATAAATAAGATTTATTAAGGACACTATTGTCTTAAGAAGAAAATTTTTTTCAATGAGTAATTCATTTTTACAAGAATTGTTTTCATTTTTTAAAAATTTTAATTAAATAATTTATAATATTAAAAAATCGTTTAAAAACTGCATTGCTTGAAGCTGGCGGTTTGTTGCTATTATTAATTGAAAAGTACATTTACAAATCAAAAATTGTTTGTAACTCAATATTTTTAAAATAATTAAAAAAAAAAAAAATTTTTAGTGTTTAAGCATTCCCAATTTCTACCTATGAGAACATATGCAGGACATAATCCTTAAAAAAATAAATATTGTTTACAGTATTGGGTTAAAATAATAAAAGTTTAAACAATAATGTAATTAATAATAAAATTTAAAGTACTATAAAAATTTAATAATAAAATAACCATCATTATAACAATTAATAATAGATAAAATAGCGTAACATTTCATAAATTATAGATTTTTACCTATCATGGTATTTTATGTCAGTTTTTAAATTTTAAAATTAATCTAAGAAAATTATATATTATTTCCAATTTTATTATTTTTTCATAAAGTATCTTCAAACGTAAATAAAAGTCAATAAAATATTAGATAATTGCTGAAAATATTACGTTAATTTGTAAAAATTACTAGGTACTTAAAAATCAAAAAAAAATGTGTTCACTTAAATTTCATAAAAATTATATCAATTCTGGTCATCCAGACTAGCTGTAATCACCTCGTAACTTATCAGTTACGTTGATAACGTCAATAAAGACATGATCAAAAGAGGAGCCATTAAGAAATATTTATATTTTTTATGCTATAAGTAATATTTGTTTCAAATCAGATTAATTTAACTTTAAATTTGCTATTTTTACTCAAATAATGTGTCACAAATATATTTTTTAATTTTTGAAGCTTTTTAAAATCAAAAATTCATCTATGTCTACAAATTTCTTAAAATTAAGAAAATGGACACTTTTAAGAAAATTTTCTTAGTGGACAAAAAGTTGAGATTTCAATCTATATAATTTTTATTTAAAATACACCTGAATATTTTACTTACTGGAAATAGTAAATTTAATCATTTAGCTTTCAATTAAAGCTACAATGAAATCTTCAACAATGCTTTTTCATTTTAAAAAATTAATTTTAAACCTTAGGTATCGAGAAGTTAGTGGAGGTCTCTAGACAATATTAAACATGAAAGTGATAGTTGTGAAAACTTATCTGAGGTCTTCATTCCTATAGCAGCTCAAATCCACTTGCCCTCTTTGTGGGGGGCTGATGAAAGAGAAAGTCTCTAAACTTCTTGCGAGTACAGTGGTTTCCTTTTTCCTATGGAATCATGGGAATTAGATTTATTTTTCATTTTTTTTCTCATGATCAAGAGATGACTACAGATACGTTCATCAGGAAAATAAGAAGAAAACAGCAGAAACTATGGATGGCATTGAATCATAACTAAAGCACTGTGTCTCAATGAAGAAGTTACACTTCATTCGAAAAGAGTTCCTTTATTTTAATTGTACATCATTAACTGAAGAATAAAGAAAAAGTCATTGATTTAAGTTTTAAAAAATAAAAACAAATAAGTATAATAGAAAGTATTTGCATGTTATTCACTTCCAGTTCTTTTCAGAATGGATTGAACAACATACAGAGCAGGAAGAGAGGCAATACAAAGCAAGAGAGAAAATAACAACTGAGAATTGTTACATTGAAAAAAAAAAAAAAAAAAAAAAAAAGGCTACATTAACAGAATAATTAGATTGGATGTTCTGTTGGCATAATGGTACAAAAAAAAAAAAAAAAAAAAAAAAAAATCAGCAGACAATGTTCAAGTTTCAGCTGAGGCAGTTGTATTCAATTTCATACTAATGCTTTTGAGAAAAGCATGAATTCATCTCTTTTCAGCTACAAGTAAATTAATAGGGTGTACTGGTTTCTCTAGCCTTGGTAGGATAAGCAGTCCAAGAGAAGGAACACTCCAAATACTGCACAAAGCAACAGGAAGCCATTACATTCCACAAGAACAGTCGTTCCAATTCACAATTTTCAAAAAAGCTAAAAGGGACATAATTTTTATTAAGAGAGAAAATAAAGAAATGTTAAATTTTATAAAGTCAGTATGCATTGGGGGTCGGGAAAGAGATTGAGTGAAAGATAACACAACAAACCTTTGACAAGCCGCTCAATTTGTCGATAGTTTTGGAGAAGGTCTCTCAGTTTAGCGCATTCTTTTTCTCTGTCCTTCCACATCTTTTCACAAGACTGATAGAACTTGAGTTGTTTCTCTAGATCCCTCTTTTCACTAACCATGATATTCAATTGCTGACAAACATCCTCAAAGCAAGTAGACAATTCTTGCTTACTATCCAACGTTTCATTTAACTCTTTGGTCAGAGTTTTCACTTTATGTTCAGCCTGGGCAAGTTGGGCTCGAACACTACTGACTTCATTCACCAACCTGCAATAAAAAACAAAAAGAAAAATGTGAGAAATAAAAATGATTAAGTTGATCCTGGACATCTTAAAATGTTTTAATATTTGGTTTTGTAATTTTTGATTGTCTATATTTTAACTGTTCCATGAAATTTAATCAGGCTTTCATCCCATAAATAATGAAAACGTAAATGTATTACAAAGCAATGGACACACACATACATTATATATATATATATATATGTGTATGTGTGTGTTTTTAAAATTAGGAGATCAACCAATTACACTACTTTGGTTTCAATCTTTTGGTACCTCTTAAGGCAATAGAGGCCAAATGATTTTTTAACGTTTTATTATTTATATATAAATGCACAACATGACGTGTAATAGAAGGAGAGGAGAAAAGCAAGAGCATTGAAATTGTATTGGAGGGGGAGTAAATAAACTGTACATACTTTCATCCTGTTCATACAAACTCAAAAAGCACTTTTTAGTGTGTATGCATTGTATCATTATTTCTGATCTTTCATTTAGTAGATTTTTGGTGGGGTCTGGGAATAATATTGCTGACTTCTCATCCTGGCACAATTTGAAGACATCACTACAATTGCAGTAAGTTTTTTTTTTTTTTTTTTTTTTAATATTTTCCAGTTTACAATCAGATATTTATTATTTTTTCTTTTAATTGCCACACATGGCTGCCTAGTCTGGTAGAATTCTCAATGCTTTCTAGCTTGAATGATGACTTGTGATTATACAATCTCTTCTTGAAGCTGCTTTCAGTACACCCTATGCATAATTTTCTCTGGTATCTTTCGGCTTTGTAAATTACTCCTCCTGTTTTGCAAACTCATTTAGTGGACATTTACTTTTATCTCTACAGTTACAGGTTTCACTGTTAATATCTTGTTGCACATTATCTTTAAATTCCTGGTGTTTTGTCTTTTTATTACTTTTCTATTTTCAAAATTACTAGTACAGGTGTAGCTTAATTTAACCGTATTTTTATTAAAGATCTTGTGTAATTTGGAATTTTTGAGGAAGCCTTTATTAAGCAATTTAAAAAATATTTTCTCTATTTTACATTTAACCTCCAAATTAAAAGGGGGGAGGAGATTAAACCAAATAATACTTTTTCTTTTATTTGAATTATTCTTCACTTGTTTTATTTGAGGTTTAAATTCCACTTTAGTTTTATGCCCCTCGTCTTTTATAGTTTTTTTTATACACTTTTTTTTTTCTTTGAAAATTATTTTACAAGAGGAATCTCTAGATAACCTGCACTCTATTCCTTTAGGGATAAGCTTTATTATACTTGCAGGGTTGTTGGATTCAGCATTGACATATTTTAATTTTGTGTTGGGTTTCATGTATGAAGAAACACTACCAGTTTGTAGATTTAATTCTTATTTATATCAACCTCTATTTTAAAGTTGAGGTTTTTGAGAGTATCTTTCTTATATTGTCATTTACTCTTCTGTTGTCTAGCACTATCATCAGCCCATCATCCCTATACAAGCCATGGTTGTCTATGTGTACTATTTTGTTGATTTTATATAAAATATATAAGCCCATTAATTCTGAAACTTCAGCACCATAGAACAAACCTTGTGGTACATCTTTTATTAAGATTATTTATCAATTTTATTTTTATTTATAAACTATGTTGGTTTTTTGCAAATCGCTAACCGGGGGAGAAGAATCAAATATACTAAAAAATTTAGTAAATTCTAATATATCAACTACAGATCCTAGCAAAAAAATTAAATTAATCATATACTACACTAAATCTAGTATATCCAACTTAATTCTTTGCAATAATTCTTCTCCCCTGGTTAGCGATTTGCAAAAACCAACATAGTTTATAAATTCAAGTGCCCTTTGGGAGAGTGTATCTCCAACGAATTAAATAATATTTATGTTGGTCACACAACAAACTCGCTTTCACGATGCTTGACACTACATTTGAATGAAAACTCTAACATTTTTAGGCATTTAAAACAACATGCCTGCCGCACACACAATTCCGTAAAATACTTGTCGAAAACACAATTATACTTCAACATGAAAACAATAGACAAAAACTAAAAATCCTTGAAACATTATACATCAAACAACTGAAACCCAACCTAAACAAAATCAATTATGGCATCTCTACAAATATTCTTAAATCTCTATAATTGGTAACAGAAGCCATTGGTTTATACCAATGGCTTTCCATACTTCATACTTCTCCAATTCACTCTTGTGTGGTCATGTGTGACGTCATGAGATGCGGTGCGATTTTCGCTTCTAGCATCTTATATGCGCGTGTTTATCATTGCTTAGAAATCATCTATGTGAACATTGACAGACTATCATCACTGTCTTGTCCGTATATTGTTTAATATGTTGTAATTGACATCTTTGATAATGGCTTAAGTAAGCCGAAAGCTTAGATTGTATTAAAAAAAATATGGATCAATATTGTGAATTTCTTTCTTCGTTCAACGATAATGTTATTAAACTTATCAGACGTTACGAAAAAAATTTACATAAAATAAATAGACAACACTTGTCTATATTATTTAATGAAACGTGTATGAATATATATATATATATATATATATATATATATATAAAATTTGTAGTTGGGTAGCAATTTTTCATTTATACAAGTTTGGTTAAAGACCAACAAAAGTTGTTTATTTTGGACTTTTTTTTTTTTTTTTTAGAGAGAATTTAAAAATAAATTGTCCAACATCTGAAAACTTTTGGCTTTCATAAGCTATTATAAAAAAAAGCTTTTGTATTGTGCTATGCCTATTTCATCTTTTTTCAAACATTTGTGTATTCACATGTCATGTCTTTTTTTGAAAACATCTTCAGGTTTTCATATGTCAGTTTATGTTGTTTTTTTTTTAAGTTATGAAATAATATATTATATTAAGCATCTGGTAGCAAGAAAAAGGAATAACAAGGATTAGATTTGAACAACATTTATTATTGGCATGTCATACAGAGATGCTGAAGGATGGATGGAATGTCCATTTCAGTGGCAGGCCATCAGAATGGTGGTTGGGTGTATCACTGGGAGTTGACCTAATTCTTGTGAGGGTTTGATATGAGGTCACAGAGTATGGTGGGTGGGTGTTGGTTGATCGAGGTCATGGTGGTAGGTCATTTTTTGTGGTTGGTAGACTTGATGGCTGCAAGGGAATACCTTGTACATGTTGGTTATACTGAGGTGACGGCAGTGTAGTAGGATTGGTGTCGCAGTGGTAGGTCGAGTGGGTTGCATGCTTGCAGAGTCAGAGACACTGTCGGTTGCTAACGGTGTTGGTGACAAGGAAGGCATGTAGATGGGGGGAGTCGAAGGTGAGATGTTATCATTTGCCAAGGTGATATCATCATTGAAAATGAAGACTTTTAGCTGGGTGGTGTCGAAGCTGGATAGTTGGCCGCTTGTCACTGGTGTTTACAGAGGTGACATTGTCAAGATGTTATCAATACGAAGCTGGGTAATCAAGGTGGTTAGTCAAACCTGAGAATGGTAACGGCTGTTGAGAGGTGCAGTCATGTTGAGAGATGGCAGTGAAAGCGGTGGAAGATGTTCAGGTTCTACTGGACCATGTGAACTCAATAAGACCTTCGATACAGTTCACAATGGAGAAAGAGAGTAACAACACACTCCCATTCCTGGATGTTCTAATTTCTCGAACAGAGCATGGGTTTAAGACATCCGTATACCGTATTTCAACTCCCACCATCCATAGAGCGTAAAGAAAGGGATCGTCCACTGTTTACAACACCGAGTAAAAGTTATAAGTGGCAACCCAGACACATTAGATAAAGAATTGGTCAGTATAAGTAGTACCCTACAACATAACAACTACCCTGGGTACATGGCAGCAGCCCCCCAAAACTGGGATAGGCAGGTACAAGAGGAGGAGGACAACAACACTCAGAAAACAGTCTGCCTGCCTTATGTGAAGGGGTTATCAGAGAAAATACAAAATATCTGCGGTCCATATAACATCAGGACAACATTCAAAAGCTTGACGACACCTCGTAGATATTTCTCCCGAGTAAGACCCCCCATAGAGGAGAACATGACTAAAGACTGTGTGTACGCTATCCCGTGCAGCTGCGGAATGAAATATAAAGGGAAGACAGGCCGCCCTCTCAAGGTAAGGTTTCAAGAACACCAGAAAGCTGTAACACAAGGTTAAGTGGAAAAATCAGGCGTGGCTGACCACATATGGAGAGAGAAGAGAGATCACCGCCCTCTGTGGGATCAGGAACAGCATTGGAAAATTCGTAAACTTAAGGAATCAGCACATATGCTAGGCCACAAAAATCTCCTGAGTTGACCAAGCATAGAAATAAATACAATATGGGAATGAGTAAGTGCTAGAGAAAAGCATTAATAACAACAAAGTTGCAATATGAGCTCTGGTAAAAACATGAAATGATAACAGCAAAAATTGCAATATGAGCACTGGTAAAAATACTTGCTGAAGACATTAGGTTTATAATACACAGAAATTCATACCCAGATGCCCTCAAGGACACATGGCACAGTTGGTTAGATCCAGTGACAGAACCCAAAGAGTGTGAGTTCAATACCCGGCTAAGGCAGTAGAGAACTTAACAGGAGGTAACTGATAACTGACATCCATTAAACGTGGAACTAGAACAGTCTACCCCAGTAAATAAGGCTTCAGTTTGACATTCCAACCACCTGAAGCATACAACAGCCGAAACATTGTAATAAATATGGTGACAAAGATGAGGACAATAGTCTGAATAATGTAAATAATGAACTGCTTGTGTTGTTTTCAGAGACCTGCTTTTAATTCCTCAGAGGAACGTTCATGATTAGCTCACTTCATAGACTGAAGATGATGCGTGGAGCTTAATGCACAGAAAATGACTTTTGTTATTTTCTTCTCTGCCTTCATGGCATTCACATCTGGCCAGCATGCAGATTGAATCAGAAAGAGATCTGATTACAACGGAGTATAACAATTTCAGTTTCTGTGAGTGGCAGTGAGTTTAGCAAAGTCAGGAATGAGATGATTGTTAGGGAGAGAAGCATGTTTTGCTGGTCCTGTTGAAATCTTGCTAATCCTTTGCTGCTGATGTGAATTTTTATATCCATTTCCCCCTCACTGCAATCTTCTGATACCAATTGTTAACTTTTACTGTTCCTCAATTGTGGGAGCCACAACCTTCTCTCTTGCCACTGCCTTCACTTCCTGTTTTCCTCCTCAGTTTCCAAAACCTTGCCCCCAGGGCTACCACTACCTCATCCACTTTGGCTACCTATTCATGGACCTTTTCCTCTGAAGCCTTCAGAATGGCCACCAAAACTGCTGCCACCACAGAATGAATCTAATTTCAACAAAATATAACAATATATTTCGCATAGTTCCACAATTTAATAAAATTATACAGATGTTGGGTTGTTTTGTTTACATATTTTAAAAAATTTTTTTAAACTTTTCTAACAAATTCAAAATTTTGGTTAAAAATCCTGTTTTCCTTTACATCAGCAACACAATTTTTACAATGAAGTGTTTTTGTGCTTTTTTTCAAGTGAAAATCACATTGATTTGGAAATTCTTGCAAAAATCAAATAATTCTCAGATTTTAATGAAACTTTCAGAAATTATTTAAATTATATGAATGAAATTATTTTTGAAATCTTTTGTTTTAGAAAATCTTGGTAAAAATATTTTTTTTTATATATGTTAAACCCGACTTAATTTCATGAAATTTCGAGAAATTAAATTATATGTCCAGACTTTTTTTTATTAGTTAAAAGTAGAATGTAAATCATCAAACATTTTTCTTTTTCAAACTTTTGCTTGGTTTCTGAAAATCTGCTCCAAATGGGAAACTAAAAAATGTCATAAAACTATGAAATTATTTAATTATAAAATCTTTTAATTGCTTTGTGAATAAGTTATATTAAGGACACTATCTTTTAGGTGATATTGTAATTAAGTGGAAACTTTATTTACAAACAAAAAACTGAAAAGCTTAATATAAGTCGTTTTGCACCAAAATTTTTAAATAATTTTTTTTTTTTTTTTTCCTTTAAGCATTCCCATTTTCCATCTATGGTAGTCTGTAAGTGACATTATTATGAAAAAGTCATGTGTTCTAAGAGTTATTCTCCCTTTACAGAGAAATTCACTTGTCGCCAATTCGTTATTCATTACTTTTTTCATGAAATACTCACTGGGCTCATAGTTGGACATACACTCAAATATATTTGGACAATTGATAGTGTCAACCATAAATACATCAGCTACATCATTAGTTTTGCAAATCCATTTTATACAATTTCATATCTTAATGATGTAGCTGACGACTATCAATTGAACAAATATGAAGTTGGCACTGACTATTTTACACAGGACTTGTATTTCAAAAATCAACCCAGCAATGATGACGACTGAAGAGGCAGTAGAAGACAAAAACGGTCCTTTTCAGGACCACAAAATATTACTGAAAGTCTTTTCTCTATTACACATAGTAGCAATTTCTCTTAAGTATTGTTAATAAAATTTAAAGTACTATAAAAATTTAATAATAAAATAACCACAATGATAACAATTAATAATAAAGAATAAAATGAAAAAAAAATATATTAAAAAATAAAATATCATAACATTTCATAAATTATTGATTTTTATCTCTATCATGGTATTTCATAAATTTATGTCAATTCTGGTCATCCATACTAGCTGTCAACACCTTGTAACTTGTCAATAACATCAATAAAGACATGAGAAAAACAGAAACCATTGTTAAAAAATGCTTGTATACTATTTTTTTATGGTACAAGTAATATTTGCTTCAAATCAGATTAATTTAACTTTAAATTTGCTCATTTTACTCAAATAATATATCACAAATATATTTTTTTTTTTTGGAAGATTTTTAAAACTGATAATTTTTTTTTGTTTACAAATTTCATAAAAAGTGAGAAAATGGCCACTTGTAAGAAGATTTTTTGAAAACGAGCATTCCAATCTATATAATTTACGTTTTAAATACACCAGAATATTTTACTTACTGAAAATAGCAAATTTAATCATTTAGCTTTTAATTAAAGCTAAAAAGATAGCTTTAAGAATGATTTTTCATTTTTAAAATTTCATTTTTAAATGAAGGTATCGAAAATGAGTGGATGTACCTTCTATAAACTAAATAAATTATTTAGAGGCCAGATATTTTACCAATAAAATTTCCCAGTATATGAAATAATGGGATGAGGATATAAAAATGCACTTTAAGCAATGCCGGAAAGCACTTATTGTGTAGATGCCAGATGTAAAAAGGTTGGGGAGAGAAAGCAACATTTTTTTTTACAGGTTGACCTCTGACCACACTGTCAGACAAGAGAGTTAAGAACGGGAGTGATAATGACATTCTCCAGCAGAGAGTTATTATCTACCAGAAACTCACAATAAATTTAACATACAAATATCAAGAAGAAAGACATGAATAATTGAACAGTTTCAAATATTTACCTTGATTCACAGTCTTTTTCTATTGTTGTAGTGTCATATTCAAAATAAAGTTTTCTAATAACTTCTTTCTTTGACCATTTTTGTCTACATTTAGGACAAGTTGCCGAAGTAGCCAGCCAAGTGTCCAAACAAGAAGAATGGAAAGTATGACCACATTTACCAGCAGCAATGTTCAATTCATCGTCACCAGATAAAAACCGGTCAGAACATATTATACAACACGCATTCATCATGCAACTGAAATAAAAGAAAAAAGATAAAAGCGTTAGTCTTTGTAACGGTTTCAAAATTTTTTAAAATAATGTAAAAAAAAAAAAAAAAAAAAAAAAAAAAAAAACAAGAGTAGGACAGGGAGGTAACTGATGGAGTTTTAGACATTGGATTTCTATTGATTAGGCATCTTTGATCTTAGATAATGAGTTTAAAAAAAAAAAAAAGAGACTTGAAAATTAAAACAAAAAGTAATCAAAGATAAAATAATTTGAGAAGAAAATGTATAATATCAAAAAATGTACACTATTTACATTATTCAGATTATTGTCCTCATCTTTGTCGCCATATTTATTACAATGTTTCGGCCGGATAAAAGTGTTAGTTACATCCAGTGACAGGACCCAGAGTTCAATACCCGCTCAAGGCAGTGGAGAACTTGGAGAGGAGAATTAACAGACGGTAACTGACATCCATTAAACATGGCACGTGGAACTAGAACAGTCTACCCCAGCGAGCAAAATAAAGTGTTCAGTTCGACATTCCAACCACCTGAAGAAGGCAGGAGCATACAATGACCAAAACGTAATAAATATGGCAACAAAGATGAGGACAATAGTCCGAATAATGTAAATAGTGTAGATAATACCTCATCTCAGAAATATAGACAGATAGAAAAAAAAATTTTTATTCAAATTTTTTGTTCATTGATATTTTCTATAAAATTATGAAAAACATTTTTTTTCATATTTATTTATAAAATGGTAAAGAATAAAATATTACATTGTAATTGGTTCTCATTTTGAAAATGTTGCAAATTTTTTAATTTTTATAAATTTTTGAATAAAAAAAGATTTCTTTTCAAATATATTCCTTGTAAAATGATAAATAATAAATCTTTATAATAAATAATAAATATTACATTGTACTTGCTTCACATATCTTTATAATCTTGCAAATAAAATTTGTCAAGGGAGTTTCAGTAATATACAGTAATAGGCTTTTCAACAGAAAAACTGTCCTATTGAAACACCAGTTTTTTTTGGGTTTTTTTCCCCCGGTATGAAGGTTGGGTATATAAAAAAAAAAAAATCACATTGGGCATAATTATATATCTTATGGTATGTAAGAAAATAAATAAAAGCAATGAATTAAAAAGTATCATTTAAAAAAAAAAAAATAAAAAAGTTAATTCTGCTAAGTTAATATATAATATTTTTATCCACTATGCTTTTTAGCATAGTGAATAAAAAAAATTATATTCTTAAACTATTTCTTAAGGTTAAAGATAATTTATTTTTTTAAATAAATACCAATTTCTTGATTATTGCACTGTTGGTATTCTGTATTTCTTTAATTAAATTTTTTGTTCACTTTTTAAGTCAGGAGTGTAATTATATAGTTTTTGTTTTTAACCTCCGACTCCATAGGCTACTGTATGTAAATAACCATTATTTTCATTAAATTTTAAGTAAAAAGTAGACATTACTTTTACAAAATTAGTTAATTTATTAATCCTTAAATTTACTAAATGACCTCAAAACCTATATCTGACAAATGTTAGATTTTTAAATTTGTTTACATTTTTTTGTCTAATGGCAATTCGAAGAGTCAATGAGTGAATGGACCAAGGTTTTAAAAATGTCTAAAAATTTTGATTCCTGCCTATTGTAAATATTTACATTGTTCACACTGTTGTCCTCATCTTTATTGCCATATTCACAATGTTTTGGCTGTTGTACACTCCGGCCTTTTTCAAGGACACATGGTCCAGTGAATAAAAGCGTTGGTTGGATCCAGTGACTTGACCCAAAGAGTCGTTAGTTCAATACCTGGCTACTGCAATGGTGAACCAACAAACTTGGAAAGTTAAGTTAAAGGGAGATAACTGAGACATACAGGAAGAGGCATGGCACATGGAATTAGAACTATCTACCCTGATGGACGAAATAAAGGGTTCAGTTCAAAATTTCAATCACGTGAAGAATGACAGAATGTACAAATTATTCATTATTAAATATGGCAATAAAGATCTGTCTATATTTCTGAGATGAGGTATTATGTACTGTATTTACATTATTCGGACTATTGTCCTCATCTTTGTCGCCATATTTATCACAACGTTTCAGCCGTTGTACGCCTGACACATGGCACAGTGGATAAAGGCGTTGGTTAGATCCAGTGACAGACCCAAAGAGTGTGAGTTCAATACCCGGTTAAGGCAGTGAAGAACTTTCAGAGGGAAAATTAGCAGGAGATAACTGATATCCATCAAACATGGCACGTGGAACTAGAACAGTCTACCCCAGTGATCGAAATAAAGGGTTCAGTTCGAAATTCCAACCACCTGAAGAAGGCCGGAGCGTACAACGGCCGAAACGTTGTGATAAATATGGTGACAAAGATGAGGAAAATAGTCCGAATAATGTAAATATGGCAATAAAGATGTCGACAACAGTCCAAACAATGTAAATAACTTTAATTCCATACAGAAATTATTATTTTATTTATTTTTTTTTAATATGGATTAGCTTTCTTTGTATTATTGTCTCTTAAAGAGACAATAATAGAACTTAGGTTAAATGAAATAATATTGCAAGTTTTTAAGTTGAGCCATATTATTATGATACGGCTCAAAACTTGCAGTATTATTTCATTTAATGACCATGGTTGGGAAAATAATTTACTTTTAACTGCAATTCAGTGTTATATACCATATTGAGAAAGTTGGCAATGATGTCTTAAAGTTGAACTGTCCAATGATTACATACATGTGACTATTGTCGAAAAAAAACGAACTTTTGACGCAGTAAAAGGGAGGGAAACCCAGAAGAGAGCAGCAACAGCCCGGTAAGGGTTGCAAAAGGAATCCTTCTCTTGTGACCCACTCCAACTAGGTCTAGTAACTGAGAAGAAAAATAAGTAATAATCTTTCAGCACGACAATTAACCAGTCACACGTCGACTGGTAGAAAAAAAAAAAAAGGTTTGGTGAGAGTACGGAGGACGATTTTTATAAGGAGGCTAACGAACTGCTTCCCACAATCCTTCTACCAAGACCATAAGTATCAATTGGTCACTTGCTCCCAGTTTAGCTGGGCACAATTCTCCCAAGGTTGAAGCAACCCGTCCGTAAGTACCTCCCCTCTCTCTTTCCTCTTCTTTACACTATGAAATAAAAATGAATAATGCAATTAAGTCACTATAGTTCTCTTTAATTAATTTATGTACCCTACCTGTGGTACTTGTTTTCCATTCATTTTTTACACACTTTTTTTCCAATTTGCTTACTATGCTTTTTTTTGCCATCGATGTGTTCTTTGAGTGTTCAATTCTCGAAACCTTCTTTCCTCAAAATTTCAGTTGTCTCTCTCTTATTGTTAACAATTGTTCTCCTCATAAATTCATATGTCCATCCATGCCATTTTTTTTTTAATATTCGCTATAATTTGCACCAAAAGCCCATCGTAATAAAAATATTTCATTATGGTGCGAAATTGTCTGATTATTTTGAAAATGACAATAAAACTTTGCGATCGATGACTGTTTAAGATTTATCAACAATGAAAGTTCGATCTCTTTTGCGTTGTCCGGCCGCCATTTCTGGCGTTGTTTACATACGTTTGCCTTGAGTAATAATGCGCGGAAGCTTACTTAACGGCCTTTTTACTGCTTGTCGTATCTTCTTCTTACTCGTCTTGATTACTACGCAATTACGGCGAAAGTAATAACTGCTATGTTTTAAAAGTACAAATTGTTGTTATATTATATTATTATAACAACAATTTGTACTTTTAAAACTCTATATTTCCAAATTCTGTCAACCCCAGAATTGAAAAAAAAAATTGTCTTTTTTTCTTTCCGATTCAGTAATAACAACTCATTTATTGTTGATTAATTAATTAAACAATCAATTTTATTTTTATTTCCTTAAGGAAATCATTTTTTACTTTCAATAATTTCGAATTGATTACAGATCGATAAAATATTCAAATATTACAAAAGAAAAAAAAAAAAATTTCGAAATCTTTTTTTTTTCCTCTAATCAAATAAAAATTCATGAAGGAAGAAAAAAAAGAGACAAAAAAACTAAGTAACATTCCCGGAATATGTCAGACAGTTACTTTTTAGTTTTGTTAAATGTCATGTCCCTTCAAGTAGAAGGTTTATAGCGCTTCACATTTTTCTTTTAATATTTGTTATGTATTGCCATGATTATTCTTAGTTATGAAAATTGAATACTTTCTTCATCCATTGCCTTTCTTTCTACAATATTCGTGCCAAAATGAAACCATAAAAAATAAAAATCTTTTATGTCTGAAAAATGACACACTGAACAAACGCCACATTAAAAGTCAAAGTGAATTGCAAATAAAGCACCTGAATTTTATTGTAGCTGAGTTAAAGTCGCCAATAATTAAAAAAGACATCAGAGAGAAATTGATGAGAGAATAATAATAAAAAAAAAAAATTGCATGAAGGTCACGAAAAAGATTAAAAAAGTTTTAAAACTAAATTCAAAGAAAGAAAATAATTTAAAAATCTCTAACTGAATTCACCATGTCAACTACGATATAAAAAAAAAATAACTATTAATTGAATTTCATGAAATGAAAATACTATCAGCGACTCAACCAAAGACTTCGTGCAAAAAGATGTAATAAAATACCTAAGGAGGTAAAAATCCACAATCAGATGATAAAGTTCGTTTCACCGTCGCTTGTTGAAAGTGGCGCCATGACAATTCGAGTGCCGCCTATCGCCATTAAGAGAAAATAAAAAAGGATCAAGGGAGGTAATTCTGAAAAGACACGGCAATCTGAAGAAAAATCAATGGATATCCAAAATCAAATTTCGAGAAAATTAATGGAAATCGAAACAAACAAGTTGTTGAAATTAAGGTCACTTCGTGTAGTTTCATTTTTTTTATTATTCTATAACGGTGTTAGAAAAAAAAGGACATTTTATATGATCTAAAAATAAAGAAATTAAGATAACAAAATTGGAATTAAAAAACAAGACTTAACAAGATTTAAATTGTTTTTAAAAAAATAATAACTGAAGAATAAATACTGTTTTCGTTATAAATTTAAAATTTCAGAACTAATCCGAGTTACCTCCCTTAGACCAGCCTCACGCTCTCAAATCCAAATCCATTGTCATCTCGTTCCTGTTGGAGGAACTCCTTCCTGATTGACTTCCCCACTTCTTATCTCTGGCCATACTGTGTGTGTTTGGGTAGGGGCTAGGTATCAGGTCAGATTGTTGCATCATCTTGATCACTTCTTTTCTACTGCCTCAGTGTCTATTCTGTCACCCTAGTAGTCTTACCTGTCATCTCTGACCAGCCCATCTATGTTTGCCTTTTTTGATAATCTTCACTATATATTTTTTTCCCTCCAATCTGCTGTTGAATTCAGTTGTTGTAATTCCTGTCATGTAAGGTGATGCCAAGCATGATTTTCTCCATTTTACTTTGGACCATTGAAATAGTCTCTGCAGTGATGGTGTTGAGTGCCCATCTCTTACTTCCATAAGTCATCACCAACAGAATATATTCATTAAACAACTTTCTCTTAGTTTTGATTGTTAACTTGTAACTTCTCATGATGCTATAAACTTTTCCAAAAGTCACCCAGCCAAGCACAATCCTTTTTTTTTTCATTTTCCCACTGCCATAACGTAGCTTCCTTGTACCTTTTCTATAAATACTTTCATGATAATTGTTCTGATGAACTTACTGCTATGGTACCTTGACTTTATGAATTCAAGTTCAGTACTAGATTGGTGGCAGGGTCTCATCTTTTTACAGTTGAAATGGTTAAATGTAACCGCAATTTCTATGCTACTGCTCACTTCCAGCTTCTTGCTTTTCAGTCAACTTTGATCTTCAAAAATTTAAATACAATGTCAATCATTATCTTCTATCTTCTTAATTCTTGTTTTTTTTATTGTTCTCTCTTGTTAACAGTGTGTTTTTTTTCATATTCTCTAACACTCAGTAAACTCTCACATCTTAGTGGCTTTATTGCCTTGCTTGGAGTGAAATGATTAAAAAAATATTCTCAGGGAAATGTTGTCTCCTTGTCTTGCTCCTCTTTCTAACTTGTCAATGTCTTGCTGTAACTCAAGAGTAGCATCATTGTAAAGATCCTTTAGTAGTGTGATGTAGGCATCTTCCACTCCTCAGTTCTCCAATGCTGTGAATAGTGGGGTGAACTTGATAGAGTCAAATGTCTTTTTATAGTCAATGAAGGCAAAACAGAGGGAAGTTGTATTTATTTGCCTTCTCTTGTAGTTGACTAACGACTTAAAACTGATCTATTGTTGAGAATCCTGCTTGCTCACTTGTTAGGTCAGTTATTATGTAACAAGCTTCCTCCTGAGTAGGATGCATGAAAACACCTTGTAAATGGTGTGTAGGAGGCTCATCAGGTGGTAGTTTCTAAGGTCTACTTTATCACCTTTCTTGTGGATTAGGATTATTACAGCATTCACCCAGCTTCCCGGAACACAGCCTTCTTCTATACACCTGTTGAAGAGCTTGTTGAGTATCATAACAATGGGCTTTCCACCATCCTGCCATATGCCTGAAGTGACACTTTATTTGCCTGATACCTTATTTCACTCTAATCTTTTAATATTCCCTTCTTCTCTCCGATGGAATGATAGGAGTGGGGGGGGTCATGTGGTTGTTGTTGAGGTTTTGTTACTGGAGAATTGTTGGTTCTTGGGCCTTCTCATGCTATATACTTTCTGTAATGTTTCAACTGATTGCAGAAAAATTCCATGGATTTGAATCAATGAAGTTATGTACCATAAGTAATTATTATTTATAATCAATCCAAAGTTATTTTTAGTCTTTGCTACGTTATTTTACAGCCTAATAGTTTGTCTCTTTACAGCATGTCAACTCCAGTTCAAACAAATCATTAACAACTGAAGTGGGTGTTCAACAGAATTATTAGCTTCTTACTCATTCCTCCATTGTTGCTTTGGTTATTTTGCTAGCAATCCCTTTGTAGATCTGAAACCAGTGGCAGCGATTGAGCACTGCTTCAAGAAATAAACAAATGTGTTACAGATTCAAGAACAGATCATAAGACATTGATTGATTTGTTTTCATGGTTGATCTATTTTTTTATTTAGCCTATAGTTGGGGGGGAGGGAGATAAACTTATGGCTGACCTTACCACATTTATTTAACTTAGATTAGGAAACCAAACTGACATGAAGAAAAAAAGGATAAGTCAAAGACATCATTACAAATAAAATTTGTATTTAACAAGATGTACAAACAAAGATGTGAAAGAAAAACATGCATTGAGTAAAACAAGAGTTGTCTCTCTTTAATTACTATTTGTTTTCTAAAGTTCATTGAAAGAAAGAAGGTTGTCATAGTTTCTGGTAATAAATGTTTTCAACAATTTTGTTGTGTAAGAAAAAAGATTATGTGAGTGTAGGGAATATTCAGCATGTGGTTGGTGGTGTGAGTAAGAAGATTGGTGCAGGGTTTCAACTGTTGTGGATTCGTTTGGCAGCTGAAATCTCACTAATTATCTAAGAATATTTCTTGCTTTTATTGGTGATCATCGGCTCCGAAGCGCTGTACAGGAAGAATCATTCTTCACATGCAGACAATCTGATTGGTTGGCATTGACCAATCAGCGAGCAAGCTTTGAGGAGACTCACAAAAGCTTCTGGGATCCGATTCTCCCAAAAGTGCATGAAATCGACTACATGAAAATATAGTGATTATAAAATTGTCACATTGCTGCGATTTATAAATTGTCACATTACACAGTAGTGTTGATTTATTATCCAATGAATGCTTGTTGTTGTATAATTTGAAATTGTGTAAGTATGTATGCATGTGTGTGATAATGATCATCCCAAACTCATACTTTTCTGAAGGGTATTTGTGTATAAGTAAATGTAAATGAATTTGACAAACTTGGCTCTCTCCAATTTCTCATTTTGAGTCGCTATCCATTACATGACCCCTGCACATCCCAAGGATAGAAACTTTCCAACCATGGGAATTGGCAAAATGCTTTTTAAAATAAACTTGTCTTTTTGTGACAAGTTACTTAAGTTTTGGCTGAGAGAAGTTGCAGGAGGTGGTTTTCCCATTTCAAAACTTGGAATTTTAGTTGAGAGAACAAGCTGAAAGTCATCCAAAAGTCCTTGATTCAAAGAATTTGGAAGCTGCTGTTAAAGCAATACTTGCCACTATGATGATGGAACTCAGTGAAAAATTGGATGTTAATCATATGACAGTCGAATGCAAATTGAAAAGGACTGAAAAAGTTTCAGTGTTTGGAAAATGGGTACTGCATGACCTACCTCCAGAATATTATCAACAATATGTTAATTGATACGAGTCATTGCTTACATAACAACTTCAAGTGCCATTTTTAGACAGGCTTGTTACTGGTGATGAGAGATGGATCCTTTGCTATGTTCCATAATGGTGTCAGAGAATCAGTTGAGAAACCAGACCTGCTCAGGAACTGAAGAGAAATTCATCCAAAGATCATGCTGAGTGTATGGTGAGATATTCAAGGAATCAGCTATTATGAAATATGAGACAATAATCAAATAATCAATGCTGAATCTCTATTGAGAACAACTTTGTCATTTGAAAGTAACTTTGGACAGAAAATGTCCATCCTTAGTCAACAGAAATGAAATAATCTGCCATGATGATAATGTCCATCCTCATGACTGACTAAAGGATCTGTTAGAGGAGCTCATTTGGGAAAAATCTCTTCATCCTCCATTTTCTCCTGACCATCACTTGTGTTTGCACAACCATCTGAAAGGAGTAAGTTTGACATAAAGAGAACCAGTTGAACATGAGTTGGTCTCATATTTTACATCAAAGATTCTAGGAAGCAATGAAGGTTATATTGATGATTAAATATTTCTATAAGCATTAGGATCTTCATTTGTAATATGCACAATAAAATTGGACAAAACTTTTATTCCAATCTGATAGATTAAAGTGTCATGGTGCCTGTTTGAGTAGCTCTGGAACAGACCATCCAAATCTGATGAACTTGCTTCAGCACTTCAGTGACTTTACCTTCTGTGAGTGGTTCTTTGCAGTTTGCTGTGAAGTTGATTTGAGTAGAGGTGTTATGGTAATTTACCCACACACACATGAACTTTACCAGCTATAAATAGGAGCAAGTACTACCTTTTGGAGAGGGAAGTCAGCTCTGACAGTCGGACTGAACATTCTTCCTTTAACACTCTCGAATGTATATGTTTGTATTACTGTTTCTGTTAATATATTTGTTTAACTCAATTCCTGTCTTTGTGTCTTTATTTCTGGCCCTAACAAGGCCACAACAAGGAGGGAATAACAACATTTCAGTGTTGAGTCATCATTAGTGAGATCAGTCTGGTTGACTATTATATAGTGAGTTCCATCCTCACTGGGTACTCTATATTTGCTGCCTTTAGCCAGACTAAGCTAAGCTTAGTAAATGATGAGTTGAGTAGAGAGAAGTCAACTAAATAACTATGAGATTCTTGATTCCAGGCTAAGATCTTTGGTGAATTGTTTCTGAAAATGTTGCTGAAATCCATTGTAAATTTCAGGTCTTGACTGAAGAGTAAGTTTATCTGGTATATTAACAACGTAGTCAGAATAATTGTGACCTCAATACAATCCTATAGCAGTTTTCCCTGTTTCACTGGATACTTTCTAAATCTAATTTGCTGACCTTTGTAGCAATCACTAGTTGATTGCTAAAGATGCTAGAAAAATAGTTGACTCATTCTAAGAATCTGATTCCTTCTGCCATGCTTTATCTTAACTGTAACAAAAGTCAGATTAGAGCAAAAAATGGAGTAAAGCTGACATATCTGGGTTGGAGCTGCTCAGTCGTCACTTTCCAACCTTGATAGTATTCAAAATCGTTTACGTTGGCTTGTGGGGAAAGACTTATTTTGCACTCTGCAATCTCTTTTTCAGAGATGCAATGTTGCAAGCCTGTTGCTACTTTATTGCAATGTTCATGGCAAATTTTCAAATGAGCTCCTTTCTTTAGTTCCAGCAGTTCAGATGTTTACATCCAGGAGATGCTATGCTTCTTTTATGGAGTTGAATCATCCTCATTTCTTCTTTATTCGAAATGGAAATCTTTTTCCTAAGAACTATTATCTTGTGGAACAGACTTCTGTAAGGGTACTTCCCTGAACACTTGACCTCTTCAAGTCAAGGGTCAATCATCATATTTCCTCCTTATCTTCATTTTTCACCACTTTCTCTTCTGTTCATATCATACACCTTAGGCATCATTAGCAACATAACTGTAGCCCTCTTCCTTGAGTGGCTCTCGAGCCTTCCGTTGGGTATAATTTCGTTTTAAAAAATCACTGCCAGCAATTGCTCAAGAAAGACTATTTTCTAATGCTTTGCCTTATCTAGGGTGAGTCGTTAGGCATATTTGAGGGAAACCCATTCATTATTGGATCTCACCCTCACAATTCTTTTTGAACAAACATCATCAAGTGTTGTTGGAAGTTAAGCTTTTCCCTTGAGTTACTTCTTGGTTGACATTCTAAAAATACTTCTGGATAAGATAAAATCCTGTGGGGAACTCAACTGATTTGTAGAACCAATTAAGAAGGTGACCATTTTATTATTTAATATATAGTTGAAGGAAACCTTATATATATTCTGTGAGAATATGGAAAATTGCTTTGGATTGAATGAAAACCTATGAGCATTCTGTTAACATTTTAATGGGGAGGTTAATATTTTATATAAGCAAAACATTTTCAATTTGTGCTTGATATTCATTGTCAAGAAAAAAGATCTTTCGCTGGTGATTTCCGACATGTATATGAAGTTTTTGAAAATCTTGTCTAACATTACACTTGGGAGGAACTCTTTGGTGTGGCTTAGATACATGGAGGATATCTTTAATCTCTAGTCACACTGGCAGGATGCACAAGTCCTTTTTAGGTAATATGAACTCAATTATTTACCAGATATGGATTGAATAGCAGGCTAGAATGGAATCAGCCTTGGCTGAAATGTCATGAATATGACAATAAAGATGAAAAAGATAAATGTCTATATTTCTGAGATGAGGTGTCATGTAACTATTTACATTGTTTGGACTATTGTCCTCATCTTTGTCACTATATTTATTACAATGTTTTGGCCATTGTACACTCCGGCCTTCTTCAGGTGGTTGGAATGTCAAACTGAACCTTTTATTTTGCTCACTAGGGTAGACTGTTCTAGTTCCATGTGCCATGTTTAATGGATGTCAGTTTTCAGTTATCTCCTGTTAATTTCCCTCTCCAAGTTCTCCACTGCCTTAACTGGGAACTGAACTCACACTCTTTGGGTCCTGTCACTGGATCTAACCAACGCCTTTATCCA
The DNA here is from genome assembly GCA_963932145.1 of Acanthosepion lycidas. Taxonomy (NCBI): domain Eukaryota; kingdom Metazoa; phylum Mollusca; class Cephalopoda; order Sepiida; family Sepiidae; genus Acanthosepion; species Acanthosepion lycidas. The sequence continues at coordinate 6,563,352 of OZ010581.1, forward strand.
CTGTGCCATGTGTCCTCAAATATGGTGACAAAGATGAGAACAATAGTCTGAATAATGTAAATAGTGAAAAAGATAAAGTAAAAAATCAAGAAAAAAAATTGTGTTTATTTTTTTCTTTGATTTTTTATATTTTCTTACCTTCTACTCTTTTTTGTCTAACAGCATTTTTTATTTTTAGTTTATTTTATAATAATATTAAATGTTAGCTCTATATACAGTACAATGTTACTTCCGTGAGACAAAGAGATTACTTGTAAACTACTGTATCAAACAACAATACATAGAAATATGTACCATATGAGAATGGCTGATGCCCAACCCAACAAGTGTTTCTCTGTGCCTGCTTGGTTTCACGCTTTCCACTGAACTGAGGTGGAACAACTACATTGAATCAATAGCTTCATCTACCACAAGGAAAGTTGGTTCTCTGTGTTGCCCCAGAAGATTTTTCCCACCTGAGTCCATCCTTCAAATCTACCATTTGTCCTTGCATTGAATGCTGTTGCCATATCTGGTCTGGTGCCCCCACTGTTAATCTCGAGTTTCTTGACAAAATCGAAAGGCGGATATGCAATGTGATTGATCCTGACCTGGCAGCTCAACTCCAGTCAATTTCTCACAGACTTAATGTGGCTTCCCTCTGTCTTTTCTACAAATATTTTCATGGCAACTGCTCTGACGAGCTACTTTCACTAGTTCCCAAACTGCATGAATTTAAGCGTGCTACTAGGTTGACATTTTGGTCCCACCTTTCACTGTTGAAACAGTTAAATGCAATCATCTCATATACTCCAACAGCTTCTCTCACAATTCTCAACAGTGGAACTCCCTTTCTATCACTTGCTTCCCTGATGGTTATAATCTTCAAATATTCAAATGTAATGTCAATCAACATCATCTAATGCCTTGATCCTGATCCTTCTCTATATCCTTTTCTCAAACACCCCCTCTTTACTCTTGCTTTCACTCTCTGTAACCCCTTGCATGCTAATGGCACACCTGACTTGCTTGGGGTGAAATGTTTAAAAAAAAAAAAGTTTATATCATATACCATGATTTTTTTCAAGTATCTACCTACCAACACTATATTTTGTATATATACCCCAATATTATATTAAATTTATAATAACCTTGAACTTTGAATCTGCATATAATATAGCATTTCTCCAATGAGACCCAGAATCGTATTAAATATTTCTTTTACCCTTTTGCACCTCATGAATTGACTAACGATGAAACTGAGTTGCACTACAAATGTAGGTATATGTGTATTTATTAATATATACTTTATATTTCTGTTTAACTACATTGGTCATCGTTTTGTTTACACCTTAAATATTTATTTGCTCATCTGTATATATATATATATATATATATATATATATATATATATATACAATATCACTTGCATATGTAGTTGCTAATATCTTGTTATTTAGTTTATGTTCACACTTTATATAATATAAAAGTGAACATTGAAGTCAACACTGTTTCATGCTAGACACAATCGTCAGGCCACGAGTGTTGTTTTATTTTTCTCTCGGCTATTTATATATACGGGTTAGTGGTGCATTGCGGCTAGCCTATTTTGGCAGTTATGTTTGTTTATTTGGGTTAAATTATTTTACTTGTTTTTATTTCTTATTTTTTATATATATTTATTTTTATTTTAATCAGTGTTTTATTAACGCAGTAAAAATTTGTTTATTTAATAGCTTAGATTTGGTTTGGGAAGCTGTTTATTCAATTTTGACATTGCTTGCTGTAGTTTATTCTATTCTTTTGGTGGGAACAGTTTTTAATTTGTTCATTACTTCATTTATTTATTTGGATTATCTTTACTTGTTTTTTCTAACGGTTAATTTATTGGGAGCGGTTTATTAGTTTGTTTATTTATTTATTGGGATTAATTTATTTTGTTTTTTATTATTTCTTTATTATACTGTATATTTTTACTTATTTTTTAGATTTTTAAGTGACGTATTTTTATTATTATATAACAGTTACAGCTATGTTTTTGTCTGCTTTTTGGTTTGATTTTTATAGTCTAATATTTTGGCCATATTGGTTTGTTAATTTGTTTATTATTTACTTTATTTATTTGGGTTCATTTATTTTGTTTTTTTTATTTTTTATTTACTTATATTTCATCTATTCTAACTGGTGTGATTTGGTAATTTGTCTGGGTTAATTTATTTTACTTATTTTATTGTCATTTTGTTTATTTTTCAGTTTAAATTTTTAAGTAATGTAGTAAAAATTTGTTTCCCTGTCTGCATTTTGAGATGAGCTCGGATCGTTTATTTATTTTGGTCTGGGAAGGTAATGATAGGTATTTTTTCCTCCAAGCAAAGTCTGCAAGTTTTTAATTGGTTGTTATAGACTGATGATCTTTTCCAAGATATTTTTGGTGTGATGCGCATTTTGTTCTTAATTTCCCAGATATACTTAGAAAGTATTGTGCTATTCACATATTTACTATTTATATTATGTGTATTACTATACATCTTTATATATATATATATATATATATATATATATATACACACACACACCATTTCATTTACAGAGACTCAATATGGATTTCATACTGCATAAGGTACTCGTTTCTTGCAGCCACCAACTTTCAAGAAAAATCCATTAAACACAGACTTCCTTTCTACTGATCTCCCTGTTAGCCATTGACATCATCATCAACAAAGAAGCACTGTAGAATATATTGCTGAGATTGGACTGTCCTGAATCTTTTGTGGATCTCTTTACAGATGAATAGATAGGTTAACTTTCATGATGTTTTTTTTTGGGACCTGTTTTTTGTTAACTTGGGCATCAAACTAGGAGACACCTGCTTCAACTCTCTTTCAGCTACTATGCTGAAATATGATTTTAGGTGTTTGCATCAGGCAAAGAACATTGGGAAATATGTTTGATGTGACCAGTTTTAGAGAATGTACAAGAACATTGGGAGATCTTGTAGGATGAGATCTGGTATATGCTGATAATGTCAACTTGATGACAGACCGCAAGTGGGATATGCAACGAGTTATGGATATATTTTCTAATGCATTTAATGTACCTTGTCTCACAAAGATGAAAGTGATATATATCCCAGCACAAAATATCTGTTAATGGACACTGACTGGGAGTTGTTGACTCTTGTGTATCTTGATAGTAATATTTAGAGATGACTCTTTGGATAAAGAGAGCAATGAAAGAATTTCTAAAGACTCTGTAGCTTTTGGTAAGTTGCAAAGGTGCGTTTGGTCTGATCATAATATACTTTTTTCCATTAATATCAGTATATACAGAGCATGTGTTTTGACAACTCTGCTTTATTCATCAGAAATATGGATGTCATATCAAAACTCTCTCCTAGGATACCTAATACCAAGTGGAACATATTCACCTCAGATTATTGGAGCTGTTTGCATCAATAAGTATAGAATCTATAGTAATTGAATAATCAAGTAAACTAAGCTGGGCATAAATGAATGACAATAGACTACTAACAAAATTCTTCTATGGAGATTCAGTCTTAGGTAAGCAGAAATGCAATATAAAAACTACCTATAACATAATATGCAGTTATTAGACTACAGATTACTTAGTTTCAAACAGATTAGAATGGTGCCCTCTTGTTTGTGAAAATTTTCATGTCTCTTGAATGAGGCACCAAAATATACAGGATGCCAGAAAAATGAAGAAAATTTCTAACCTATAAATTTACTTTTAGACACAGTTGTCCAGTTTATAGTTAGGTTCTTCATTCCAGAGGGTCTCGTAGACCATACAAAGTGCCATAGTGAAAATAGCAAGCAACTAAAATTAATGTGGCTGTGTGTGCATTTAATGCTAAATCATATAATAATGTCTTTAGCAGCAGCAGCATCACATTGGAAGAACACTGACCCTGTATGTCACATTGACCTATTTGATGCAGAAAGAAATGTAGATCATGAAAGCCATTTGAGAGCTCATGAAAGAGCCAAGAAACGGTTAATTTAAGAAAGTGGTCATTCTTGAAGTTGAGTAGGCAGCCATTATATAGTGTAATATAAACAATAATATTGATTATGGATTTTCTACTTCTCAGACATTGTCCCTGTACACTTGGTAAGAGGAAGATATGCCCAAAAAAAAAAAAAAAAAAAAAAAAATAATGCATTTTTATGTCTATAGATAAATGATAGTGCATCAATAAGCTTGCAGCTTAACACAGAATCTTTGACCTGTGTGATTAATATTCACAACTGAATTAAGTGCATTGACAAGAAAGATATTTATCGAGATAAATATTTTAAAAATAGATGTTTTTCTTCATGAAGCTACAAACTTGTGTGTATTTTACATGCATACACAAAAATACATTCCTAAATTTCCAAGATATGATAAGTACACCGTTGTGCAAATTAATTGAAACAATGGTTTTAGTTTCCCTTCTTTCACCATACAGTCAGTTTTAGACTCACTGGAGTGACAGGGTGTAATCAATTTCTTTTTTTTTCGGATTAGGTTGTTTGCAGTGGTGTGCAGTAATATGAATGTGTTTTCAGGGTATATGATGAAATTTATTTGGCCTTGAAAAATATTGTGTCATCTGTGATTGCATCAGATTTTTATCCCACCCACCCAAACACTATTGTCTTAACTGTTGATTAGTTGTCCTACTGCCATTGTCTGAGATGGACATTACTCCAAGGAAGGGTACGAAAATTGTAACACTGCATCAACCCACTGGAAAGCTTTACCAGTGAGCAAGTCAAAATACTATAGACTGGCCCGGAAACTCTCCCGATTTAAATCCAATCGAGAATCTGTGGTCAATCTGCAAGGAATGACTTTGTGGAATGGATATACAAAGTACTAGCAATTGCGTTGGGTCATGTTTCATTGGAAAAATAGGAAAAAGAGAAGTAAATATTAACAGAATTATTCATTTTGTTTCAATTAATTTTCACAAGGGGGGTGTAGTAACAGAAATAAAAACAAACATAAGACAGGAATGATGATTGCTGGCATTATTTTTTTTTTTTATCTTTTTTGTTTATGCTTTATTTTTCTGAATGAAGGTGACATAGCATAATGACAATTTTAACATGAAAATAAAATTTACAATTTCAATGATCAGAATCATCTAGCATGTTGGCAATATTCCAACAGATAAATTTTTTTTTTTTTTCTTTTTAATTAAATGTTGCCTAGAAAACTATATAGATACAATTTTTTAAAATTTTATTTTTTCAACAGAAACAGCTTTTTTTTGTTTGTTTGTTAAGAGGTGCACCATCAAAACAATAGAATTTGGAGGGAGAAAAAAAAAAAAAAAAAAAAAAAAATCAAGGTGGGGATTTTGTCAGAAATGAAAATGAGAATAAAAAAAAAAACAAACACACAATAGAGATATCATTTGAAGCGTTTTTGAATGAGCAAATCTACATGCAACTCAAAAAAGGTTATTTTTTTTTTATTTAAATGATTCTAGAGTTTGCTGATTATATATGTACAAGAGGACTGATTGCGTATTCATGGACTTGTATGCAGTTTTTAAATTCTTTTTTATTGGTCCAATAGGGAGTCTGCAGAAGCGAAGGGAAATAACTCTTCTTTCTCTCTCTGTATGTACAGAAAGAAATTGTTCCCAAGACCAGAAAATGTACAAAATAAAGATGATAAAATATTCAAAATTTTTTTTCTTTGACAAAGAAACTGGTTGATTAAAAATTTATCTACTTTTTCATGTTGCTATTCATTCATTATTTTTTTTTAATGAGTTAGGGAGAAAACACTTCATTTGGGAAAAAGGCAAGGAAAGAAGAGGGAGACATTAAAAAAAAAATGCATAATCTTGTTTACATTTGTATATTAGTAGGTAAGGAAAGTATTAATAATAGTATGCCTGACTTTATGTAAGTTATGTATATATTTCTACTTGTGTTTTTAGTTTAACATTTTGTTAAATTGATATGTTCAGTGCATCAAGAACATCTGTTCATTTGACTTCATCATAAATAGGATTCTCACAAATTTAATCCAAATTTCCTTTGTTTGGTGGGCAGGAGAGAGTATCATCACCAATAGCTTTGTTTTAAACAAATAAATTTCTTCCATCATTTTATCTTTGCTTTCCTCTTTACCAAAAAATATTTGATTAGCAGCATGTCAACACCATATACCACACCAAATATGGGGAACCTCCACATTATAGATATCATTTTTTTACATTTCATTTTTAAAATTTTACTTTAGTTTTAGAGCTCAGACACTCACACAAGCAGACCAATTTTCTTTCATTTTTTTTTTTTGTTTTGTACTCCAGAAAAAAAAAAAAAAAAAAAAAAAAAAAAGCTTAAAAAGAAAAAACTTTTGCTTTTGAGAAATTGAAAAATAATGAAGAGAAAAGGAATTTAAGAAAAAAAAAATCAATGAAGGAAAATGAAACATCAACCAATAAGGAAAAGTGAACAAGAAAAATTTTAAAATGGTGGCATAAAAAGAAAAATTGCAAAACTTAAGCAAAATAGCATTTTTTTAAGTCTATTTTGTCAGTTTTAGAAATTTTCAAATGGTTTAACAATATTTTTCACTGGAGGAAGAAAAATATCCTACCCCAAACAATAACAATAACATCAACAATAACAAACAAATAATATACAGAAAACATCCATTGTTTCTGGAGGTGTTCAAGTATATTTTTTGTTTATTTTTTCTTCACCTTTAAGATATTTCTTTGATTATTTCATAATTTCTAAAATGGTCACCAATTGTCTTCTGGGGGTTGATATTTTTTTTGTTTTTAGACTCAGTTCAATAACCATTTGAACAGACACAACATTTGATTGGTAAGTCCAAGTATCATGTGACCTATAATCTGGAATTTGATTAGTTGATTTCAGTAACTGCCCCCAGCAGCCACAGCAGCAGCAGCATTAGTAATATTATTAGGATTTATAAGGAGTGAAAATAAGAAGTGTAGTTTGATTTCTTTTACATATGGCACACAATTTTCATATCAACTGCATTAATAACAACCGACATTTCGCTGCCCCTCAAATCAGAAATATTAAGTTGTCAGGGTCTGGGTTGGTGAGTTTTTCTTGGTTGGCTGGTCCCCACCTTCTCAGTAATGGCTTCATTGGAATTCATCATCAGAGCTCAGGAGTGTGGTTTTTTCATTAAATTTCATCTTGTTTGGAGTGGCTCCAGTTGGTGGCATAGGTCGGGTGGTTGGAATTGCCCCATTAGGGTAAGGGGGCTGCTGCTGATAAGGATACTGCTGGTCATAGGGCCACCCAGGTTCAGTACCCTCTTCATCGTGAGGGATTTTCATGCCTTGCTGGGTGTACTGCTGGTACTGCGGATGGAAGTTGTGAATTGCATCCTGCATGATGTCACGCGGGTTCATCGTCTCCTTCAGGCTGCTGGAGATGCTCTGGAGAGACACCGTGCGGCCATGGTTAGACGTTGGGCCCGAGCTATAGATCATATGCGGGAAAGCAAAGCGAAGTGCAATGGCAGCAAAAACCATCTCGATACAGATCAAGAAGTTTTGCCAGCCAGCCGACACTGTACCCACACCAACTCGCAGTATGCCAGCTTCGGAGAAGATAGGACTTATTAAGTCAGCTTTTTCAAATATAGCGAGTACAACACCTATAAAAAGAAAAAAGAAAAAGAATATATAGATATGCATCTATTATATACGCAAAATAAAAAAATAAAAAACAACAAAAAAAAAAACAAACATAAAACTAGTCCATAACAATCATATTGTACTAATATCATAGCAATTGGATGAACAGACATCAGATGTAATAGAAACAAATTGAGCAAAGGGCAATTTGCAGTTCTGTAGTTGCTAGTACTTTATTTAGATGTACAAGGAAGAAAAGTTAAGCATACATAAGAAACATACTTCACCATTAATCTAATATTATTATTAACTTGCTCCTTTAAATTGAAACAGTATTAGATTGAAGATAATGAAGGCATTATGGCTGTAGTTTTTAGTTTGTTTAGCTGCCAACTGTTATGTGTAGAAGGTTGTAAGAAATTGTTCATTTACTTCCATTGATGTATTTGTATCTGACTGATATTTTAGATAAAAACTTTTGGTTACTTGAACAGTAACAGCAATCTATCAGTGTGTGTTACTAACCACAACTGATGTCCTACCAACATCACTTCCTTGCTAAGTATTTATACCCTTTAGTCTTCAGCCAAACAGAAGTGGCAGGAGATGACATGAATGCAACAATGACAGTTTTCTAACAAATGGTCATGGTTCAAGCTATTTTCTACACTGATGTCAAATAGTATTTTACAAGAATGATATTAGGCAAATAAATGACAAAGTGGAAAAAATCTGTGAAATGCATTTTTTCTTCTAGAAGAACTTCATTGGACTAAAGTTAAATTTTAGCTGATGGAATTATAAAGGGTGTTCCAATAACTATGTCTAATGATTTTTTTCTTTTTCTTTCAGATTTAATAACTTAAGTCTTTGGCAATTTCAACCATGGAAAGATTAACAATCAAATAATGTGTTATCAAATGGACATTCAAACAGAAATGCATTTCACACACTTTGCAATTTGGTCAACATAATCGACCAACTGAGAGTGCAATTGGAAAAATTGTTTGTAAATTCAAACAAACTGGGTCGGTGGCAGATGTGAAAAAAAACCATTGCGTGCTTGTTTACGGTGTTCAGCTGAAAACATTGCTGTGGTGCAAGAGAATGTGGCTGAAAATCCAGACACCTCTATTTGTCATTGTGCACAGGAATTGAACCTCTCCACAACAATGTTACATTGAATTTTGCTAAAAGAACTGAAATCTGCTGACAATTTGGAGCATGTACATTCATCAATTGGGTGCACAAGCAAAAACAAGCCGATGAAGATTTCTTTTTTTAAATCTTCTTTAGTGATGAAGTGGATTTTCATCTTGGTTGATTCATTAATAAGAATAATTGTTGCATTTGGGCTGATGAAGATCCAAGGATGATTGTTGAAAAGCCACTGCATCCACTGTTTGGTGTGCATTTTTTACTAGTGGAATCATTGGGCTGTATTACTTTGAAAATAATGCCGGGAATTCTGTTATGGTGACAGGTAAGCAATACCATGCCATGATAACCAACTTTTTATGGCCTGAATTGAATGCTATGGATGTTGAAGATTTGTGGTTCCAAAAGGATGGCACCACATGCCACACAGCCAATGCAACAATGGTTTTATTGAATGAGAAGTTCCCAGGTCACATCATCTCTTGAAACAGCAAAGTCAGTTGGCCACCATGATCATGTGACTTGACACCTTTAACTTTTGTCCTTTGGGGTCATCTCAAAAGTAAGGTCTATGCCAACAACAATTCAACAGTTGAAGGATGAGATAATAAGGCATATTGGTGAGATCGAGGAGCAACTATGCAGAGATGTCATCAAAAATTTTGATCATCGAGTGGAGGTGTGCCGCCAAAGCGTTGGCGGACATTCGGGCGTTATTATTTTTCACACATAATTGCCATGACTTAAATAACAAGATCCAATAGAGAAATAAATAAATTTTCATCAATAATACTGATTTATTTACTGCTGACCTTGATCCCTCTTAATGAAACACCTTTTATAGGGAGGCAGAGTTATAAAAATGCAAGTGTCTGTTATAATTATGCCACAAGAGGAAATGCTGAATATGTTGGAATGCTGGAATTCTAAATTAATCTTTTTTTTTCTCCCTCATGTCTGGGCATGATAGGCTAGCTGATTTAATTTAGTTTCTGAGAGATTTTCTTTTTATCACTTTTATTATTAAGTATCCCACATTTTGATAATGGAACATTTGCCAAGAAAGGTGAAATGTTAAGAGAAGCTGGATGCAAATTTACTGTGGATGAATCAAAGCACTTTCTATACACTTTTGTCTTAGTAATTGCTTTCTCTTAATTAAAGCAGCATTTTTTAAGTGGAAATGACATTCCAGTGTGAAACATCATTTTCTAGAATGAAAGTCATTTTGGCTATTCTGAAGTGACAATATATTCCGATCGAATTCAAGCATCATTTCCAGGACTTACCTTGCCAAAAAGAGAGGAAAATCACAGACTTGACAGTGAAGAATTTCAGAACGGGTTCAAAAGGACTCAGCAGCTCTTTGGTTGCAAAGTAGAACAGGAAAAGGCCATAGAGTGCAAGGCTTATAGAAATGTTGTAAATTATGGTGATGTACAGATAGCCACTTGCTGGTCTAAAAACAAAGAACACTTCATTAGAATTTGTGTTCAAGAAAACATGAAAAATCAGCTAATTATCTCTAAGGCCTTCCACAAAATAAAATTAGTATACCGACTATAGTTTTGGAAAAATAAGATTTTCTTAGTTTGGTTCAAGGATTTTCCTTCATATTCAGAAGACTTTGGTTCAATGAGCTGTGAACTGTTCAAGGCAGTATAAAAGATATAAACAAGCACACAAAACTAAAATAGCTTCAGATACTAATTTGAACAAGTATTCAGTTAAAAGTAACTTTCTAATCATATATATTATATATATATATATATATATATATTGGCTACAAGATTATTAGTATTACCTGAAATGAGTCAACAAGAAGGGTTGATTGCTGGATAATTTATGCTGCATTTCTAATCACACCTGTTCTCAGATTAAGACTAATAAATATGACACCCTAACATCCAGTCCTGTGATTCTGTTATACTCTAATATTTTAATTGAAGAGATGAAAAAGAAAAAACATGTATTAAGCAACTGGATTCAACTGACTTCTGAGGAAGGCAAAAGAACACATTTGTTAAAAACAATAAAAATCATGGCAAAAACATGTAAAATGAAGTGGATAATTGCATACACAAGAACTTTTGGAATACTTACGAGAAGTTGCCATCCTTGTAGAGTCCAAAAGATTGCAAAACCAATGTAATGACAGCCATGACAGGTTTGATAATGCAAAATTGCAAGGTAGCCTAAAAAGAGGAAAAATGAATTGAGAACATAAAATATCTGTGTCTACATAATAAAAACATTTGTGTTATGCAGCTGTGAATTTTCTCTAAATATCATTTTAAAATCATCAGTAAGCTTTTTGAGGCTATAATCAACAAGAAGTTCATCAAGCACCTAGAGAAGAACCACCACTCCAGTGACGAGCAGTATGGGTTTCAATTGACCTGATCCACTGCTGACATCCTAACTACCATCACTCACAAAATTAGTGAGGTTCTTGACAACTAACCCATCTCAACGACTATAGTATAGGATATCTTAAACGCTTTTGGCAACATGTGGCACAAAGGTTTGCTATGCAAGCTCTCCAGTCACAGAATAACTGGAAGGCTCTTCTCGATTATATCCTTGAAGGTAGTTATTAATAGCCAGTCCTCCCTGGCAGTCAACACAGGCATCCCCCAGTGGTCACTTCTTGGGCCATCCCTCTTTTTGATATAGATAAAGGATCTGTCTAAGAACATTCTCAGCTCATTTGTAAATATCTATGCTGATGACATGACTATATACGGGTACACCTCTAAAACTCTTGACGATCAGAGATTGGCAACTGGCCTCTCTTCCAATCTAGCAGGAGCTATACTGTGGGGGAAAAACTGGCTGGTTACATTCAATGTTTTGAAAGCCAAACTAATTACTTTCCATCACTGCCGATTGGACTAGTAACGAAGATTTGATCTCTCCTCAGAGACACACTGTGCCTTGAGAGACTATTGGGCCTTAAACTGACACCTGATCTCAAGTGGAACTCATACATATGAGTCATCACTGAAGATGCAGGTAAAATGGCCATCTCCTTCTACTGCTCCAGTAAACACCTGACTCTTCTACCTTTACAAGAGCCAAGTCAGACCAAAAATGAAGTACTGTTGTCATATTGACTGCACTCACTTGCTTTGATAGGAAAGTGCTTGGATGAACTACATTCCTTGGTTTTGCCATTTCTAATCTTCATGGCAAGGACTCACCATGTCACTTACACATTGTGGCAGTAAGAAGTAAGTTCCACTGCTTTGTTGAACTGACTCCCAAGAGGATATTTCCCCCAATTACTACAATCTTAACTTAGGGTTAACTGTTATCTTTCCCCCCCATCTGTACAGACTGCCTTCTGACTCTATCTTGTGTGGCCCGCAGAGCCTTGTACAGAGTGAACCTTACTGTAAAAAAAGAAAAAAAAAAAATTTCTACATCCCAAAAGCAAATCTGAAAACATTCGAGAAACAATATTTTCCTCAGATTTTATGATGAGTGAATGTTCACTTAATACAATGGAAAATTATATTTCAAAGAATTTTAGCAAACCAGAAGAATTTTATGGGGATATTCACAGTTTTTTAAATTTTAAAATTGTACTGCAAGATTATCTCCCTTGTGTCAATGCCAATTCCTTATTTCTTTCAAAGGCAACAAGCTGGTAATTAAAAAAGGGGCAATTAAGGGACAGAAACAGGATTAATAAGTTTGGAAAATGTTCATGAAAAAAGAAGAGAGAGGAAAGAGAGAAGAGAGAGGAAAGAGAGAAGAGAGAGGGGAAAGAGAGAAGAGAGAGGGGAAAGAGAGAAGAGAGAGGGGAAAGAGAGAAGAGAGAGGGGAAAGAGAGAAGAGAGAGGGGAAAGAGAGAAGAGAGAGGGGAAAGAGAGAAGAGAGAGGGGAAAGAGAGGAGAGGGGAAAGAGAGAAGAGAGAGGGGAAAGAGAGGAGAGGGGAAAGAGAGAAGAGAGAGGGGAAAGAGAGGAGAGGGGAAAGAGGGGAAAGAGAGAAGAGAGAGGGGAAAGAGAGAAGAGAGAGGAAAGAGAGAAGAGAGAGGAAAGAGAGAAGAGAGAGGAAAGAGAGAAGAGAGAGGGGAAAGAGAGAAGAGAGAGGAAAGAGAGAAGAGAGAGAGAAGAGAGAAGAGAGAGAGAAGAGAGAAGAGAGAGGAAAGAGAGAAGAGAGAGAGAAGAGAGGAGAGAAGAGAGAAGAGAGAGAGAAGAGAGAAGAGAGAGAGAAGAGAGAAGAGAGAGAGAAGAGAGAAGAGAGAGAGAGAGAGAGAGAGAGAGAGAGAGAGAGAGAGAGAGAGAGAGAGAGAGAGAAGAGAGAAGAGAGAGAGAAGAGAGAAGAGAGAGAGAAGAGAGAAGAGAGAGAGAAGAGAGAGAGAAGAGAGAGAGAAGAGAGAAGAGAGAGAGAAGAGAGAGGAAAGAGAGAGGAAAGAGAGGAAAGAGAGAGGAAAGAGAGAAGAGAGAGGGGAAAGAGAGAAGAGAGAGGGGAAAGAGAGAAGAGAGAGGGGAAAGAGAGAAGAGAGAGGGGAAAGAGAGAAGAGAGAGGGGAAAGAGAGAAGAGAGAGGGGAAAGAGAGAAGAGAGAGGGGAAAGAGAGAAGAGAGAGGGGAAAGAGAGAAGAGAGAGGGGAAAGAGAGAAGAGAGAGGGGAAAGAGAGAAGAGAGAGGGGAAAGAGAGAAGAGGGAGGAAAGAGAGAAGAGGGAGGAAAGAGAGAAGAGGGAGGAAAGAGAGAAGAGGGAGGAAAGAGAGAAGAGGGAGGAAAGAGAGAAGAGGGAGGAAAGAGAGAAGAGGGAGGAAAGAGAGAAGAGGGAGGAAAGAGAGAAGAGGGAGGAAAGAGAGACAAAAGAGGAAGGAAAAGAAAAAAAGGAGAAAAAAGAAAAGAAAAGAAAATTAAAATAGTAAAAAATAAAGCTAATCTAAAAAAAATAAAAAATTGGGTTTGGGGGGAACCAAAAGAAAATTGCAATTTAGAAATTCAAGATGTCAGTGATAAATGGAAAAAAAAAACAACCTGATTCTTCTCCAGCTAATCAGTGCAGAAATAAGAACCACATCTTTATCGAAGCCATTATCACCATAGTGTGTGAGGAGATCCTCATCACATCTTTCCAACCACATGATATCATCAAGAATTTCATTATAAAATCTATTTTTTTCTCTTGATTTTGTTTGTGCTGTGACATCTTTCACTTTCAGCAGAAACTCAAGTATTTATGCACCTCACCCCACTGCACCACACGTACATGCATGCACAGAGAATTAGAAAAAAAAAAAAAAAAATGCAGACAAGTTTTATGCTATGGAATTTGAGGTTGGGGCCGACAAGTAAGAATTAAATAAAAAGAAATAAATATTTAACATTTCCTTGCTTCCTTTTCCTCAATGCAATGGAATTCAAACAGTAAACAGGAAAGGAAGGAAACAATTCAAAAGAGAGGAGGAGGAGGAGAGAAAGTGTGGAAAAGTGCAGCGAGAGTTGTTAACATGTTTATATACGTTGCAGAGATATTAGTGCAGCAACCCAAAGTAAAGAGTATTGTATGTAGTAAATATACGAGTAGATCTTATCCTATTGTGGACGTCATAATAGGAGATGATTGTGTCTCTTTAATAAGGTAGATCATCATCTACAAAATCTATGGTACTTAGTAAATATTGCAGACCTCCAGGAAGCAACAACTCCCTTTTGGCATATAAGATAGGTACCAAATCTCTTGTGTCAAAGCAAATAACATTAGATCGTAACTTAACATATGGTGTTTTATGGCAGTGTTTGATATTGTTTTGAACAATATAGTGGTTAAAAGAGTTGCTTAAAATTTTTGCATTTTCCAAATATTTATTACGAAATTAACCCCTGTTGTAACAACAACCAAAGTTACAATGTGCATCACTGCTGTCTATTGTCACAGGAAAGTTATTTTTATTTTTTCATAATTTAGACAATTTATCCATTGCACCCTGTATAATAAAACAAGCATGTGTCTACTCCTAAGTCTGAGTATACATACATCTAGAAATATACATTAAAAAAAAAAAAAAAAAGAAAGAAAAGGTAGCACCGAGATTATATGGTTCAACCAAGTTTGGTTCTGTTACTAAGGCAATAAATTCTGTTATGGCGGTACATGCCACAAATTGACCGATCACAAACTACAGCAACATGTGGATTGATCATACACACACACATTGCAATTTATCTGACCATTATGCCGTCTGTCTTTCTTTGTAAACAATTGATGTGTGCCTCATTTATTCTAAAGGGAATTCAAATCTGTGTGATATCTCATAAGTGTATCATTAGCAGTGGTATAATCCCTGTGAAAACTTTGGGTGGGAATGGAGGATGTGACAGTTTGACACAGAGAGTTTCCAAAGAGGACAGATAAATCATTTACTTTGAGAGTCATAAATAATTATTGTTCTAGGAGGTGGACAAGGAAAGAGAAGAACAAGTAAAGAGAAGAACAAGTAAAGAGAAGAACAAGGAAAGAGAAGAACAAGGAAAGAGAAGAACAAAGTGCAGCACGAGGAAAGAGAAGAACAAAGAAAGTGAAGAATAAAGAAAGTGAAGAATAAAGAGGAAAGGACATCAACATATGTTTCAAATGAAAGAAATGTGTGAAAGATACCAATATGGCTTACTCACCTGTTTGCAAAAGCGTAGAAAACCTATAGTATATTGTCTCCCTGCCAAGCAACATGTGCACCACATCCAACTGGACCTGAAAAATATCCAAGAGCAAAATAAGAATTTTTTTTTTGTTGTTGGCAGTAAGAGGATAAACATAAGATCGTCATTCATTTTATTTCTTTTCTTAGTCTTTCCAAATGCAAGTAATTTATAGGCTGCCATTATTTGATGTTATAATAAACCATTTTATATAGAGAATAATACCACAGCACAGTTCTTTGCACAGACTGCTTTGGATACACACTGACATATGTTCTGCTTTGAAAGTGTCAATTTTTCAATTCTTCAAAAGACTATACCTTTCTGATTGTCCAGATCAATCAAAACAAGACATGATGGTTGATTTTCATTCAATCAAATTAAATCAGTCAAAAGTGGTATTCTAATTTTATTGCAATTTAATACTAATTCTATTTTCAAACTTCCCAACGACAATTAGTCCAGTGTTTGAACTCATGATTACTAGGACATCAATACATTAACAATAGCTTAGAGGATTAAATCACAAATATATGAATTTGGTAGCATAGCTATTGCGAGTTCAATCTCTGGGCTGAGCATTACAGACTTAGAATCTGTGGAAAGAGACGTAATAATTGAGCAGTACCAAAAAAAAGATCAAAAGGAGATATCCCTAGACATGAAGAGGAGCAAGAACAATCTAGTCCTATAGATTAAATAAGTGCTCAGTTTGAAATTCCTTGAAGATTACATAGACATCTGATGAAGATTGGATATAGGGGCCAAAAAGTTGTGATAAAGAAAAGAACACCTGTCCTGCAAAAAGAGAAAAGTTCTCTTCTGTAAAATTTCTGTATGAACATTTTTAGCAAGACATCTGAAGTTCTTTTTGCCATTAGGCTAAGCCCATTTGAATTTCAGACTCTGAACAGAGCTAATATAGAACTGACCATGAGAGAAACATTTTAATCATTTTATAACAT
>OZ010581.1:7267267-7304767 GCA_963932145.1 Acanthosepion lycidas
TATAATTAATATATAAAAAGTGGAAAAGGCTATTATCCGAATTGCAAGATGATTTGTCGAAGCTGAGATAAATTGTTAACGGCGAGGAAATAAGTTAATTATTCTGGTAAACATGTTTTTCGATACAGACACCGTATTTCGTAATTTTAAAAATAATAATTTTCTACTTATTTAGTTTTCATTGCTTGGCATGATTTAAGAATTCGTCTTTGTCAAAGAAATCGATAAAAATACGAAGAGCCTCGTTTTGAATGTACGAACAGAAAGTGGATTATCTCATTAATAAAATGAACACGATATTTGAATTCAAAGCGGACTTGTTAAAAAAATAGTTAAAAACAACAACAAAAAACACATGTATTTTTCAAGCATATACAAGTCATTATTTAGGTACTTCATCGTGATTGTATTTACTCAAATCTCTCCCTGAGACGAGATGTGACCCAAGGTCGAGTTTAATGTGGGGAACGGGAGCGCATATACGACGCCCAGGGACAAACATTGCCCAGCCACCGCAACGATCATTTGCGCTTGCCAAGATATGACTCACCTCTCTAGTGCAATTAGGGGGCACAGCCACGAGTTGCTGTTCCCCGAGACCGAGCACCTTGTAGCGATCATCATCGCCATCACACACACATACATACATACAGATCATACGGCAAACATTCATTGGCTAATCACTTCAAAACTAGCTCGCTGATTGGTCAATTCCGACTAATCAAATCGCCTGCACGCGAGGAATAATTTTCCCGCGCACAAGGCTGGGAGCCTGTCACGTGAGACACAACCTTATATAAACAAAACACGAATAAGCCTCTTTCTTTCTTCGTTCATCTTTTTCCTTGCTGCCTAGATGTAGTCTTCAAGAGCTCCCATCTTAACCGTGCGGTCAGACGTTAAAGAACATTGCCAACAACTCTTACCGACTTTTTCGCAAGTCGCCAATAGAGTCCAGCAAATTTCGCCTGTCAACACAAACCTATAACTTCACTCACAACATTTCAAGCGCACACACAGACACATAATTTTGTAATACATATATACATATCTCTCTGTAACTCAGCTAAGTTCAATGAACCAGGACTCTGTTAATTTCTCTAACCCAACACACTTTCTGATCAATTGTATTCTTGTGTTATCTATTCTAACAAACAGTCCTTTGTCCTAATATTGATTCCTGAACATTTTTCTCTCACGAGAACTTTCTTTCGAACAATCAAATACAAATCAAAATACGGTAAAAGGGAAGCAACTTCTTTTTCCTTAATCTATACATTGAATACAAATTATTGTATATTTCGTCTGTGTATGTTATTTCAATATATACTTGTTGATTCACATTTGGAGTTTCGTTGTTGTCTTGAATCATTTCTTATACAAAAGTTATACACAGGCCAAAGAACACGCAGCCTCATAACAACCTCATAGTATGACCCACCTCTCTAGTGCAATTAGGGCACACAGCCACGGGTTGCTGTTCTCCAGGAACGGACACCTCATAGTATATTTTCCCCTGTCCGCAGACAGAGGCACAACTGAATCGCACTCAACCCGAAGACAGAGACGCAACCGAGAGACAATAAACGTACCCGCGGTAGACTGCCGAGTGGGGTACTTCAACGTGTTGACGCTTTCTGTCGTCCTATACAATTATATGTTTTATTCAGAGCCTCTGCTAATTTTATAACGCGTTTTTACTGCCAGGAAAAATAATTAAAACCAACATGTATTTAAAATTTTTTTTTTTATATTTAAATTGAGAAGAATGCCAGTAAATAAAGCATTTACGATTAGGTTAATATATAGAGATAGATTATGAGAAAAGTGGGCGTGGAACATTTAATACTCACAGGATGCAAGGGAGGCAGAGGGAAACAGCGAATATTGAACACATAGCAGAGCAGGGAGAAAGAGGGCCGATACAAGAAAAATATACTCTCTACCGGAGAGCGCATATTTTTCTCAAATAAGATATTTCGGATATTCAGGCCGGTAGACGGAAATAAATAATTATACCGTTTAATAAATAAACGGAGCGTCTACTCAAATACGGGTATTCACTAAAAATAGAGTCTAAGTATTAAAAATCTGTCGGATTATTACATAAAAAATTGATTGCTTTTCTTTACAAATTGCTTTGTTTACGTTAGGATACTAAACTGAGCAGATTTTTTTTATTTCTGTTATGGTCCAAAGGTTAGGACCATGGACGAACATCACGAAAAACAAGAGTAGAAATAACAAAGAATATATAATACAAGAAGTGAAAGGGTTAGTAAGACTGTCCGACTGGTTTGGCGTGACTGCTATCAGCTCGATTCGATTCACTACCAAAACCGTCTATAACTGTTCTCATACACCTGATACTGTTCGTCTCTCTTGAGAGGCGTAGTATATATATGCTTCGGAAGAGTTCATTCTGTCGGTCTAGGTAGGCACCATGACACCCTCCTTCCAAGTTTTTACCTCACCGGTGTTTTTTAATATTTTTCCTCTTCGGATTAACCATCAAAGGCTCTGTGAATTTTTTTTTTCTGCTTGATTTCCGCGGTTCTAAAATTGCTTGAGGTCTTTGCATATTGAAGGTGTCAAATATTGTCTCCATTACTTCCTCCTCTTCCTGAGGTAGACTGTTAGAATCCTCTAACAGCCTCTTTCTGATCTGATTTATGTACCTTTTATGCGAGAACTTCGGACCCTGAATTATGTAAATCACGTTCCCGATTCGTTTCTCTAATGTACCTGGCTCCCAATAGGATGTCTTGTTTTTGAACATTTTAAAAATTTCGAAAGTCAGATAAACATCTGTGTTTAAAGGCACTTTCCAACGTTGCCTGGTCATCGATTCCCTCTGTAGCCGAGAGGTCAAAGCACGTCAGATGTAAGGACTGTTTTCCCTAGGCGAACACAGGTTTGAACCCTACCGGCGAGCCGACAATCTGATTTCTCTAATATTCAAGCCGGTAGATGAAAACGAATAAATATACTGTTTAATAAATAGAGCGTATACTCAAATATGAGTATCCACTAAGAGTAACGTTCCAGTAATATATATATATATATATATATATATATATATATATATATATATATATATATATATGAAGAAAAATAGCTTTAAGGTGTTGCTATATTTATAGGATAAAGTGTTCAATATCAGAGATAGAGCGTATTTAAATATAAATATAAAAGTGAAGATTGAAGTCAACACTCAGAGGCGACAGGCTGTTCCATGCTAGGCACAATCGTCAGGTCGCGAATGTTGGATTTTCCTCGACTATTTATATATATGAGTCAGTGGTTCATTGTGGATTAACCGTAGGCTTTCCGACAATTCTTGCAACAAAACCATATTTATTGAAGCTAAGAAAGACTACGAAACATCCCTAAAAGATAGTGGGTTCCCGGAAATACTCACATACTTACCACAGAGCACAAGAAAGGCCAATAGGAAAAGAAATATCATATGGTTCAACCCACCGTACAGCAAAAACGTAAAAACAAACGTAGGTAAAATATTCTTCAAACTCTTAAACAAACACTTCCTGGAATCAAGCACTCTACACAAGATATTCAATAAAAACACTGTAAAAATCAGCTGAAGTTGCACTAAGAACATGTCACAAATAATAAAAAAGCACAACAGAAAACTATCAACAAACCACCCGAACAAATTAAACCCACGTGTAACTGTAGAATAAAGAATGAATGTCCGTTAAACGGTAATTGCTTACAAAATAACGTAATATATTACCAGCAATAAAAATCTTGTCGGCATTAAATAACCCATTGAGATGTTGATATGCCGTAAAACAAACCAAACCAAACTAAACCAAATCAGAAGCGTCTTTCATATTCAAAAAACATCACGTGATTGAATGAAAACAGTACAACTCCCTAGTCACGTGGTTAAAGTACATGTGGCGCTTTTATGTCTAGGAATGCACATGAAGTGGAACATCGAAAAACCAAAACGGATTTATTTCACTTCGAGAAACGTTTGATAGACGAAATGTGAACGAATGCAAAAAGAGAAAACAAGACATTTTAACAAAAAGACAGAATATCAATAATTATAAGGAATTAAATTGTCTTTTGGTTAGGAATACAATTTTGATTCTCTGACTTTAAATTCCACAAAGAAAGAAAAAAAAAAACATTCGGAAAAGAGAAACGGTTATAAAAACAGAATCTAAGAGAAATGAGAGAAAATGTTTGAAAGTTTCTTATTTCTTTCAAAGTTGATTATTCTAAAATAGCAAGCATTTGAATAGTCAGCTTACTATTTATATCATAGGAATAATTCTAACAACAGATGATCATAATATATAGAAATACACACACATACACACACACACACACACACACACACACACACACACACATATATATATATATATATATATATATATAAATATTTATTTAAAAAATATGATTCCAACACGCTACATAAGAGTTCTCATGTTTTAAAACAAGAGCCGAAAAATTCAATATAATTATTTGAATTAAATTGAATTAAAGTACTAAGCTCTGTTCCATCTTCAAGCGAATTTTTTGGGGAATAACTTATTTCTGGGGTTTACGCGTTTTATAAGCATATTCATTGTTGAAATCAAAATTTCTATGGTAACGGCTAGAGCGATTGTTTAAAGAAAAGGGGCGTAAGGTGTTTATATATATATATATATATATAAATATATGTTAATATATATATATATCTATATATATATATATATATTTATATATGCGATATATATATATATATATATACGATATATATATATATATATATATATATATATATATATATATATATATATATATATATATATCGGCTTTCCATACTTCATACTTCTACAATTCACTCTCGTGTGGTCATGTGTAACGTCATGAGATGCACTGTGACTTTCGCTTCTAGCCTCTTATATGCACGTGTTTATCGTTGGTTAGAAATCATCTATGTAAACAATGACAGACTATCATCACTGTGGTGTCCGTATATTGCTTAATATGTTGTAATTGACATGTTTGATAATAGCTTTTGTAAGCCGAAAGCTTAGATTGTATTAAAAAAAATATGGATCAATATTGCGAATTTCTTTCTTCGTTCAACGATAATGTTATGAAACTTATCAGACTTTACGAAAAAAAATTACATAAAATAAATAGACAACACTTGTCTATATTATTTAATGAAACGTGCATGAATATAGATAGGATATATATATATATATATATATATATATATATATATATATATATGTATTAGCATTATGATTTTTTTACTTTTTGTAAAATAATTGATTGCCTGTATGATAATTCGAAATTTCTAAAATCGTATATAAGTATAATTGTACTATGCATTTCCGGAGACTTCTAGAACATTCTTGGGCCTTCTAAAACTTCCTGGGGCCTTCTAGAACTTTATGAATTCTTCTAGAACTTTCTGTAACCTTGTAGATTTTATGGAACATTCTGGGACTTTTTGGAACCTTCTGGAAATTTTTGGGATCTTCTAGAACTTTCTGGACATTTATGATGTGCATTTTGTGGGGCTATATAAACGTGGGTTGCCATTTAGATAAATCAAATGGGGAAAGTGTGTTCTATTTGTGACCAAATATTTTTTTTTGTTTCAGTGTATATAAGCTTCCTGATTAAGCAACGCTGATTCATTTTTTGAAAGGTCTCCAAGTATTCATTTTTAACCATAATGTCGCATAAAAAGTGCTTCTACCACTAAAAAAAACAAAAAACAACAAAATCTGGTCGAAGTATTTCCTAAGATTTCAAGAATCACATAAGAGAAGAACGGTTCCATTAGAAGAACAATCACTGGAAAACAAAAGCAGGATGACACTGAAAATCCAAATTGTTGGTCGCTAGTAATTTATCAAAGGAAGGAAAGAACGTATAAAGGAAATCACAAAAAAAGTAACAAGATTTTAGCAAAAGAAATTAAATTTCCCATATTTATCAACTCAAGCAAAAGCAATTTATCACACAAGCAAAACTGAATCAAGTGCTGAACGCCTATACGATGAATGTGTGAAACGAAGAAAATACGATCCATTGAATTAAATTTTTGACATTATTAAAGGAAATGTTGAATGGCTATGTTGTGAGAACAGATGGTTCTATCATCTTCAGATCGAAAACAAATGGCATGTTGGATATACAACTGGAAAGACAGCGAGTTTCAAAACTATTCACCCACCCAAAAGAAGAAAAATGACCTTGGAGCGAATTTCTACAAAAGTAATAACAAATCAGAGACATAATAAAAGACTGAATATGAAGAATTTCAAAGTTCTGAAATTATGAAGTATAGCGAAACCAAAACTGCAACCAAATTAGTGTTCTTGACCGAGTGCTTTGCGTCGTAATGGATGACGAACATGAAAGAAATAACACATTGCCTAATATCGAATATTTGTTTATACATGAATGTGTAAATAAATGAATTTCCCAAAAAGAATTTCAAGAACAGTAAAAAAGAGATTCCTGGGATAGCAGGATGGAATGATGAAATGGAATTTCTATTTCATTTAACTTGAGTTTTCCGTTTTTTTCGAAAAAACTGGAAGATTTCCTAAAGTGAATTTTCAAAACATACCTGACTTAAGTAATGCAAGATGGAATTCTAGAATAATACCAGTTCTTTTGGCATTTATTCTTCAACCGGAGAAAAGAGACTCGAAATTTGTAGATTCATTTGTAGATATGCGGATCCTTGGTTTACTGACCAAATCTATAATGCAGATGATTATCTGAAGCATTGTAGCAGCTTGCAGGATCACATAAAAGCATTAAACTAAACGAAAAGTTTTGGAATCCAGAACCATTTAGACTGAAAATTCCCAGAACAAATCAGTGTGTAGAACGGCAATCAAGTGACATCAAGATCTTTATGATGCCTGTTAAAAGAAGAAGAAAGTTCAGCTTACATTTATTTTGTCTAACAACACAAAATAATTTTATATTTTGCGATAATTATACAAAATATTCCACATTCTTTTCTCTTTATATAGCTATTCTTATTTTTCGATTTAACTTTCTAATTGTATATGCAAGTTTACAATTTTATTTATTTGTAAGTTTGTATGTTTGGTTTAGCTTGGTTTATTTTGTTTTACGGCATATCAACCTCAATGGGTCATTTAATGCCGACAACTTTTTTTTTCTGGTAATATTTTTGTTTTGTCAAAAATCTATTTCTGGTAATATTTTTTTACTTAAAAATGAATAGGTGGTAATATTATTTTTTCAAAAACGTATAGCTGGTAACAGTTTTTTAAAAAAAAAGTATTGCTGATAATATTTTTTTTCTTCAAAAAATTATTTCTGGTAATAATTTTTTACAAAGTATTTCTGGTATTAAAACCTATTTTTACACTTTTATAATGCCTTTTACCTAAGTTTCTGGGTTAACTATTTGCCCATAGCTGGGACCCTAACAGGTGCTACCACCCCGGGTCAGGGTGGATCTGGGAACACCAGCAATTGAGAGGTGGTTTCACACTCCTCAAAACCTCCTGATCAGAAGCCTTGCTGCTGGACGTAGTTTATCGTCTTACTCTGGACGCGAATGTAGTTTATCGTCATACCTAGGACGCCCCATTGGGGGGGAGTCTTACCTCGCAGCAGAAGTGCAATCGGCGTATTCTACAGCCTCAGCCGACAGGGCTGGTAAGTTTGTATGATATGTTATAGCTACCCGTGATACTGAGCACGTTAACCCATAAATATAGCATGCCATAAAACTATATTTTTATCATATATATATATATATATATATATATATATATATATATATATATATATATATATATATATAGGCGGGCGATGGATAAATTGTTGACTAAATATATTTACTAAAAATATATTGAAATTCTAAGGAGCAAATTTATTCAATTAAATCGCCATTGCCTTCAACCACTGCCCACAGACGACTCCGTAATCTCCTGCAGCTCTTCTGCATGGTCTCCTTGTTTAAGTTGGCGAATGCTGCCATAATTCTTGCCTTCAGTTCATCTTTGGTGTTACAAGGTATTTTGTTGCTCTCTCGTTCAACTGTGCCCTACATATAATAATCAAGAAGGGGTTGCAGTCTGGGGAGTTAGGTGGCCAGATTTAAGGGGTGATGTAGTCAAAGAAATTGAATGGGTTCTCCTCCTTGTGTGCTATGATTCAAAGTCCCATTGCCAGACATAGGCTCTTCCAGCAGACACCATTTTGACCCAGGGCAGCACAGGGTAAATTGTCGTCATTTTATATCTTTAATTCTACGCATTGTTTGTTTATGATTTAGTCGACTGTGCAATATAGCAGGGTCAGTTGGGCAACGTCTGTGAGAAAAAGAACGCCATGACACAATTCACTCGGCCAGAAATTTGGAAACGGCACGTGGTACTGCATGTCATTCGCGACGGATAACGAATATTTCAGTGTTTGGATGCCAACGTGAGGAAGAAGCAGAGGATTTGGAAAGAGTTCGATAATATATCCAGTCAGCATCATAGTGTTTGAAGTGATATACACACATACCTATATATACTGTATATATAAGTATGTGTGTATGATTAATCCAATCTTAGACAAATATTTGTAGAGCTTGAAGATATATAGCGTAACCCCACCCCCCAAAAAATATAAAAACACTTGAAGATATAATAATAGAAATAAGGAAATGATTTTAAGCATATTATTAATCAGTTTAAGTTCTAATGAATTAAATCTATTCAATAATTAAGAAACTGACAGACTCATTGTAGATAATATCGTAAACGGCCTTTACTTTATTGTAAGCGGCCCGAAAGTGACGCCATTATCACATCCTAATAATTTAAGTTTACAAAATTATAAACGTCTTGATAGAAAAGTACATCATTTTTCTTGAATTTCTAATCCCTAGCTTGTTTCGTTTTTGAACAGTATTGTTTTTTTTTTTTACAAGGTCCGAAAGTCACTTGAGGCAGAGGGTTACAGAGAGTAAGAGGCACAATTTATTGAACAGTTTAAGATTTTAGTGATCAGGAAAACTTGCAAGTCGGTTCCATAGAGTAGTAATTCGCCGCTCGAAGCTGCTCGATTTGAACTAACTTCTTAGCAATGGAATACGAAAAGACTCATAGATTCATATCTTTCTCAAGGTAGTTTCGCTTAAGTACGGTAAGTACGGCGCTGAGATCCGAAGACGTATTGGGATGGCCAAAGACGCATTTCAACGTATGTGGCAGGAGATCCGAGTCTAGGTGAGTCTGCATCGAGACGTGAGGTCTGGTGTTGTTCTGATGGAAGACAGCATCCTTCCGATTGGCTAATTCTGGACATTTTTTACAAATTTATTGCTACTTTTAATTGTGAAAAGTACTTGCTTGAATTCATTGATTTTGCGCAAGGAGCCCGCAATGAAAAAAAATGTCCAGCCTATTCCATATCATCTTATTCGGATGAACACCAACTTTTGGAGGGATTAAGAGTGTTATGTTTCGTCCCCACCCGCACCTTTTTCGGTCCACATTGTTGTAAACAATTATTTTTCATCAGTCGTTCATTTAAAAAGTGTGTCGTTTTCTTGCTGCTTTTAAAAAACAAAATGGCAGATGAAAATGAAGTTTTTTCGTTAAATAGTGATGTACCAAAAAAATGTAGTAATTCACATATCCTAGTGTTTTTAAATGTTTTACAACGCTCATATGAGATATGTATAGTATCTCTTTCAAGTTCTGCCGTGTGTCAACAGGATTATTTTAAATCAGTTTTTCGACTGGCTCATCCTCTAGGCTTGTCAGAACGGTCGCAGTCTTCTAGATTAAAATTTACACTTCTGAATCAAGCGATCCATTTATAAAACGTACTCTCAGCTACGGAACAACTCCATTATCGGCACATATATTTTTTGCTGTTTTGTCCAACGTTTTTCCCTTTCCAGAAATGAAAGAGCAACAAATAAAGAGAAATACAACTCCTTTTACTCCTTTTTCATTTTTAATGTTAAAACATTTAAAATTCAAAATTCACGCAAAAGCGTTGCAATGTCACTTTTAAGAAAACGAAATCGCGCCACTTGTCAGAAAAAAAAGCTCCAAAGTTTTGTTCCAGCTCAATATATATCACAGGTAAATTATATAAGTGACTTTAGAATTAATCCCAGGCCATTAACAAACATTTCTTACTCATGAGTTTCTGTTGTAAAAAATCATTAGCAGTGTATTTACATGATGTACCTTATAACTATTCTTTGAGTAACTTTGAAATGAATTCCTGACCACTGACAATCACTTGCTTCTTGATTTCTAACCCGTTTCTACAGTAAATCAACAACAGTGAATATTTACTTACAAATAATTTTGTTTATTCGTCTAAAGTTTTCTTTATATATTTCGACTGATTCCACTCAGCAACACCGTAACGATAAAAAGCAAATAATATGTCCTTCTCAAATGACATCAGATTTTTTATGGTTAAATTATGGCAGCAAGGCATCAGAAAATCTGTCTAACGAAAAGGGAATCCCATTTAGACACAAATGAGCAGCAGTAACGTGTTGAGAACATAAACGAATCAAATGCTTATTTTTTTTAATGTGTATCTTTTGACATTTTCGTTTTCTGTCGATCACACACGCTATTAAGTCTCGTCGTGGCGTGATCAAGTTCGTTATTTGAAGGTAAGTCGAAAGGCGTCTATTCGTGTGGCAGTTAATATACAATAACTAAAGGTCATTTTTTTCTTATATTTTATTATTAAACAACATTTATGTAGAAATAGTTTATGACAATTTGTGCATTTGGCTGCGTTTAAAAGAGTCGTGACATAAGAAAAACCAATTGCATATTTCCCCAATGGCGTAACTACTTGATATCAAAGATCACATGAAACGATGATTTCTATATTGATTTTTCACGACACGCAAACCCACTCCACTAGGAAGACTGGAGCAGTAGAATCTTAGTACCTTGATATTCCAAGTGAAATATCCTCCTCAATAGTAATCATTATTTACTTATAAAATATTAAATATTCGAAAATGATTAATCTCTGGTTTGTTGTATGGATAAATCAATAGCGAGTTAGCGTTAAACGTTTTCAATTTACTGTCTTAATTCTTCTCGAAAGGCGCTATATAATCTTCTGATAAATGATATTAGTAGTGAATTTTAATGTGGACCTAATTGCCAAATTGCTTTCGCGCCAATTGTTATTATTTAATAGTAGACGCTGTCCTTTTTTTTATTTGCTATACGTATGTCTTTCTTTACAAATACTTTCATGGTAACTACTCCGATGATCTGCTTTCGCTCGTTCCTAGACTTCATGAATTTAAGCGTTCAACTAGGCTGGCATCTCACTCTCACCCTTTCACTGTCGAAACTGTTAAATGTAGCCGTCTCTTCTACTCCAATAGCTTCATATCTCACACTTCTCGCCTGTGCAACTCCCTCCCCTCTTCCTGTTTCCCTGATAGCTATAATCTCGAACTATTCAAATGCAATGTCAATCGACGTCTCCAGATGCCTTGATCTATCCACTATCCTTCTCTTTATCCTTTCCTCTATCACTCCTATTTGCTTTCACTCCAACTCTCTGTAACCCCTTGCGTGCTAGTGGCTTCCCGCCTTGCTTGGGGTGAAACGCTTAAACAACAACAAAAAAAAAAAAAAAAAAAAATTAAAAGCGTTAGATAAAAATCGAAAAAAGCCTACCCCGTGGCCGAGGTAGTTATATATTTTCTCCTGGTCGCTGTTCGAATCCAGGTAAGATACCAGGATTTATAATGCCGATTTTCAAGGAAATCAAAATCTTCCCATTTTGTGAATTGACTCCAAATAATCTTTTTTTTTTTTAATTTTTAAAAAAATTTTTTTTTTTAATTTGGCTTCATGCCATATTAAACATGTAAATATCTAGATGACATCTAAGAAAATCTCTATTTATTAATGGCAAGTCGCTTCAGAGATTTGGGGATTATGACTCTCCGACATACTTTTTTGGCTTCTTCACGGAAATCAAAATTTTATATTTATTCATAGCTTTACCAAGGGTCTTAATGCGAAAGTGAATGCAACGAACGCGACCGGAACTTGAACTCGCCTCACGCCACTAACTGTGCGTTCATCAGAGTAATATAGCAATATTTTATACTTGTACAGACATGCTTACCAGGCACGAGCCGGGAAGGATTTATCATCTCTCATTTGCATTTCTGTCTCCGGGCAGAGAGTGACTGAGTTGTAGCTCTGTCTGCGGACAGAGACGCAGCTTAGGAAAATACTGTGAGGTGCCCGGTCCTTAGGAAAAGCTATCCGAGGCTTCACTCCCCCGCCCATTGCAATAAAGAGAGGGGATCAGTAGTCATACCGAGGCCAGAGCCACCGACGGTTGTAGGGCTGGGCAATTTTTGTCCTTGGTCCGTGTGTAGAGGCTCGAGCTCCCCATGTTAATCCTGAACTTGTGTCACATTCCGTCTCAGTCGGGAGATCAGGGTAAATAAACACTTGCACAGGCGCAAGCAAATTAAAAGAAAATAATTTAGACGAAGATGCTTGTTGGAATCATTTGTCGAATCATGACATTTTCGCTTTGAATTTCGAACTCGAGAATGCAAAGAAATTAAGTAACCAGTTGTATTTGAAAATTACTCTCCTTTTCGAAAATTACTCTCCTCTTCGAAAATTACTCTCTTCTTCGAAAGCTATCGTTAATCAGACGAAAATTGGTGATAATAAAATGTTTGAAAAACAGGAAAACAATTGAACTATCGCGAGTAGAAATTTCCTACAAGTTAAAGAATATTTAAATGTTAGGACGTTTCAAATTGATTAATATCAGAACATTTTTTTCACTGAAACACAATGTAAGTATAAAAAGTGCCATTTTCTAATGTCGTAAATGGAGAAATGTGGTTCTTGCTTTAAGATCCTTACTCAGATATTCCAACAGTGTGAAGATGGGATGGGTTTAGGCTTGTTATCAAGAGATCTACGAACGGAAGATGGTGTGATTAAGCCTTAACGTTACCGAATTGTTTTGTTAAAGGGAATGTTGCAGTTTTCTTTTTATTTAATTATCTAATACGTCAACGCCTACCTGTCATGAAATGTTTTGATTAGATTGCTTGCGCGTCGAAACGATTCAGCATCTGAGGGCATCTTGAATTTATAAAGAAGTTTTTCGGAAATACTGTTCAAAAAAGAAAGAGAATCTGGGAAGAAATTGGAGTCAGAAAGAGGAGAAAGAATCCCAGAAGAATGGAAGGGGAGAGAGAGGGGGAGAGTGAGGGGAGTAAACAGACAGAAGCGATCAGACGAGAAATATAAGCAATAAATAAATAACAAAATGGATGGAGGCGAAAGATGAGAGAAAAAGTTAAAAAGGGGAAAACGAGTCAAATATCAAAACAGTAAGAGATAAAAATGAGAGAAAGAAAGTGTGTGAGAAAGAGAGCTGCTTTGCCGCGTAGCGGAGGTTAGCAAGCAATTCATAAGGATCTTTACTACATCAGTGAGATCAATGTTCACTGGGTACAAAAGGCTAACGCCCCCTGTAGCAGACTTTGTTGTAACTGTAGTAACGCAGAGCATCGCTTACCTAGTACGAAGCGCGTTCGAGTTGCTGCAGCTGTAACAGGAAATCCGGTTCGGGTCTTTGAGGCGCGCGTGCGCATCGACCGTGATTTGATGAAATATATGCCAATGTATCAACAATTGTCGCTTACTATATAAACGGCTACATCTTTTGATATGGGAAAATAGTAATTTTGTAGAAGACGCTCGTGGTGTGTAGTAGAAAGAGAAAGCGATACCGGCAACATAAACAGAATACCCTCTACTGAACTCTATTTCGGCCCTTAAGATGGACGTTTCAATCTGAAACTGATTCTCCTGTTTGATGGAGCTGTATCGGTGGCCGAATGGATGGAAAAGGCAGAACTGTCTGCAGACTGTGCGACGTGAAGCGGCTGGAACGCGTAATTCTCTTGAGACTGCCGTCTACCAGCAATTGACAGACGAGAAGAAGGCAGATGCGGACAAAATAAAGACTGCCTTATTATACGGCCTTTCGCGACTTACGAGTTCGCAGTATATGAGCAATTCATACCGCGTTGGAGGCAAAACCTGACGAATACGTTGACGTCTATTAGGCAGAGCTACGGAAGTTCGCAGTATTGTCTGGTGCGTTGAGGGACCTCACACTCGGGCGTGCATTTCTAGCTGGACTGCCAGCCTAGGTCAAACAACTCCTTCGTGCTTCGTCGAGAATGGACATGCTGTCCATTGACCAGATACTGACGCGTACCCGGGAAATCCTAAACTGACAACGGTAGTGACAGCAGTATTACTAGCGACACGGACTAAGAGTCTTGATATCCCCGTTTGTCCGCGTACCGAAGTTACATGTTACGCCTGTAACGGACCGAAGTACCTGGCACGAGACTGCCTCAGCCGTCAAACGGCCACGGCATCTAAAGGACGCAGGGTACGTGAGCGGGGGCCGCGTCGATAGATACTAAACACAGTAGTTAGGTGAGTTGCATATTTTCCACTGTTGCCAGTCGTCTGCTTTAAAGCCCAGACAAAAGAAAAAAAATTCTAACGCTGATTTTCTAGGCAAGGAGAATCTCATTTTTTTTTGGCGTGCTTGTGCGGAGGCACGGTGGAATATTGGATAGTGGCTCGGATTTGAGGAATCAAAGAGCAGAGTTCGAATTCTAGTGGAATCCATTATATTCACTTACGTGCTAATACCATTGGGAAAGGTATGGATCCTCTTCTTCTCCCCCCCAGCTATGGGTAAACAGCAGGACAGACTAGTTTCTATAGTTTTGAGTGGCAACTAGTCTACCGCAGAAAGAAATGGCAACCTACTGCGGGGTAAAAAATCTGCTTCGTCAGTCATGTATCGAAAGATACATGACCACCTAAGCGTGTCTCACGCATGGCCCATAAGTAACTGACTGTACAACACAATGTCAAAAGCTTATCAAAGTAGAATAAAACTATTTGGAAGAAGAAGAAAAAGAAGGAGACAAAAAATGATAAAGATCGGATAAGAAGGAGAGATAGAAAGAAAGGAAAAGAAAAAAGGTGGTTGTGTGAGGAGAAAAGGTTAATATTGAGGGGGGTGAAAAGATGAATGAAAGAAGGAAAGAAAAAAGAGCAAATAAGGGAGAAAAAGAAAAAGAAAAAATTACGTTGAAATAAATTCATTATTCGAGGAAGGATGACAGTTTTGAAAATTTCCCTTCACATTTAAACCTTGCATTATTTACATGATTCGGACTATTGTCCTCATCTTTGTCGCCATATTTATTGCAACGTTTCGGCCGTTGTACGCTCCGGCCTTCTTCATCTGGTTCGAATGTTGAAATGAACCGTTTATTTCGCTCACTGGGGTAGACTGTTCTAGTTCCACATGCCATGTTTTAATGGATGTCAGTTATCAGTTATCTCCTGTTAATTTCACTCTGACGTTCTCCACGGCCTTAACCAGGTATTGAACTCACACTCTTTGGGTCCTGTCGCTGGATCTAACTAACATCTTTATCCATTGTGCCATGTGGCCACTATTTTTGTAAAATTTCATTAGAGAGTGACAACTTCTCTTCTTCGACAAAGGCAAGACAGAAATAATGGCGGCTACAAAACTTAAATTCAAAGCATAATATACAAAGAAAAGTAAAATTAAATAATAAACGAAAATTTATCGGAAATAATCAACAAGAAAAGGTAAATACGATTTTCATTAATAATAGTTTAAAACAAGAAATCCTTTGAATTGCGATTTTGTTATTTTTTTCAAATTGTGATTTAAGCATTTTTGATTTTTAAAATTTATTAATCAGCTGAATTGTGACATTTTAGAAAAGAATTTACATCCGCCATTGAGATGTGCTGGTTGCGTATAACGAGGTATTTTCTACAAACGTGGAAATTAGTGCGGAAGTAGTGAAAGTAAAAAACAAAACAAAAATAGACGAAGGAGAAAATAAAAAATGAAAGAGAATGAAAATAACGAGAAGACGAAGGAGGACGATGAGTAAAAAAAAGAGTGAAAAAAGAAGAAGAAGAAGAAGGTAAAATAGTGATGAAAAGTGGAGAAGAAGAGGTGAAGGATGGGGGTTTTGAATACGAAGTAAACAAGTATGAAGTTTCGAGCAGACGAGAATAGATACGAGAAAGAACGAGCGAAAAGGGCGGAAAGGAAATCAAATCAAACGTGAGAAAAGTGAGCAGATTGAAGGAAAAATACATATTTTTGTTGAATGAGTAAAAAGAGAAACACAAGCAATACATCTCGCTCTCTCTCTTTCTGTATTACATCCCTTTTGGATGTAGACTCTCTACTGTTTTTATCTTTTGTTACGCTTACCTATACTTAGCCCATTACAAACCCTCTTTTTTATTGTGTTACTTGTTCCTCCATCTTTTTTTATCAAACCTGTTAGTTACTTTATTCAATGCATTTCCCTTCTCTCGTTTTCAATTGTTCCAGTGTATTACATTCTCTAAGCTTTTCTCTTCATTATGTGTATGTCAAAAATTGTCATGTTTTTTTTATTAGCAACATGTTCTTTATTCTCCTGAAAACGTCATCATTCGATGCATGCTCTGTCCTTACCTTTTTCAACATCTGTCGATAAAATCACTGAATCGTTGTTTAATTGAAATCGATATTTTGTAGTTGTTGTCTTTTTTTTTTTTTTACATAATGAAGAGAATAAGAAAATAGATTAGACGATGAATATATTTTTTATTAGCAACTAGCAAAGTAGATAACATTTATTAAACTTCTAAATAGCATTGTTTGGAAAATACCTGTTTTCATTTCAGACATGAGCCATCGTCACATATGGATTGAAAAAGGACATAAAATCCAAAATAGAAAAATAAATTATAAACTTCGAGAAATTTTGACATATAAAGATGATGACCGTCAACGTGTTATATTACGTGCTACTGGAATAAACACATAACACCAGGTGGAACGAGAAGAAAGGTTTATTGTACACAACAAGTAAAATATGAAAATACGGTACAGTTATACACACAGGTCAATCTTGTAGTGAGAGCCTCTAATTGGAAGGTCGGACGTGTTTGCGTCGTCTCAATCACACTCCTTCTCTCTGTCCTCGTAAATAGTAGACTTTATAGGTACTTACTACGTATAGTATAATTCTTCATGGGGGTGACTGGTTATTCCATTACATCACAAGGATAGAAAATCTCCAAAAATTGTTCAAGACATGATAAAGAAACCAAAATAATGTAAACAATAATATTCATAGAGAAATAACAATTATTAATACATTGCAACAAGAAAAAGATATAAAAATTAGAAGGTATTGCAATCTAACACTTTCGCCCCGGCCTCTCAACCTCCAGCCTCTTACTCTCTGGGTTGAGGTGTCTACTCGGTCCTAACCGAACTTAAAGGAGTGGTTATAGGCCCCCTGAGCATCCATAGATTATTCGACCGGTCCGCTGGTTTAATCCTGCTTCCTGCCCACGTTGTTGGTTTGATCCAGAAAGCAGAAGTGATGTCCGACCATTCACGGTCGACTGAAGATGTAGACACGGCTGGGGAGTCTGCACTAAGAAATTTAGAATGCAGCAAAAAAAAAAAAAAAAAATCTGCAGAAAGCCGGACAAACATCGATTCAATGGTTGAATTGTTAATATCTTTTATATAGCAGAAAAGAATAGGAGAGAAGAGAAACAGGTTACAGAAAAGAAAACTCATACACTGCATTCTAGAGAGAGAGAGAGAGAGAGAGAGAGAGAGAGAGAGAGAGAGAGAGAGAGAGAGTATACGTAATTATCTTGTTGCTAAATCATCTCAGAATGATATATGACTCTTGCGATGGAGGGATAAAGATTTCTGTGCGGGGCTTAAAGTTATAGTGGCATTCCTCCTCCTAATGCTTGCCCGGGCCAATTCTCTCTTCTCTCTTCAAGAATTTTCTCTCATCTCAACGCCCGCCCGTCTGTGTTTTTCAGCATAACTACACATTTATATAGATAAACCAGGCTGGTTATAACTGACACTAGGCCCTACTATTTCGCCCACAATTATCACAGGGCTCTGGCTGCTTCAACCAAAATCATGTCAATTCCAAAGTCCCTTCTAGCTTACTCAGCTCTATTTCAATTTTTAATCGATAAAAATTATTTCGACCATTTCCATTGTCTACTGATGACCCCGATTCAATGGGTACAACTTCTGCCCTAGATCAAATTTCTCCATCAGTAAACAAAATGCTCTGATTTAATTTCTCAATTCAACTCTACTCCAATTTCACTAATATATATATATATATATATATATATATATATATATATATATATATATATATATATGTATATATATATATATATATATATATATATATATATACGTGTGTGTTTCCCAGACTCTCTCTCTCTCTCTGTCACAGTAATTAGTGGAATATATACGTCAATTCAGCAGCTGCTGAATGACTTTTGAGAAATTATTAATATTTTCCATTTAGCGGTTTATGTTGTCCATTGGCGGTAGTCAATACCACGCTAAACGAGGGTCTACCTTAAGGAGTTGTTGAAGTTTTTCTACGGTATTCTTCCTTTGCATTTTCCAGTGAGCTGATCAGCAAACAATAAAACCTTTGGTAGACAATAATAATTAACATTCTTTCCCCAAATTAATTTATTAAAAAAAACAAAAACAAAAAAAAACAAAAAAAAAAAACCCAAAAAACGCGCTGTGCATTATAACACAAAATTCATATTTTAGTGCCCACCGACAGCTAGTACATGCACATTTGTTTGTATAGCTATGAAATAACTACAGAAATCTGACATTTATTGACCGAGCAGCCGTTTTCAGTTAACATTTCTAAAATCTTGTACTTAAATTACTTTTTTTTTTTTTTTTAGGAAAACACGTTTCTTAGACTGTTATCGTTCTTTCCTGTATTCATGGTGTTTCCTTCCGAACCTTCTGTTTGATGTGGTGTCAAATGTTAACATCTTGATTATGGCATTATTTTCTCTTCGAGTTACATCTGCTATCTGTTTTAGTTGTTGCTATTGCTGTTGGTAGTCCTCAAGTGATGTGGTTTCCGTAGCGCCAGTCCACAATGTTCAAAGCAGGATGATCTATTCCAAGATCCTCAAGCTTTACTCGTCTCAATGCCTTTATCACGGTTGTATACAGCTGAAAGTTTAGATATTTCTGAATGCGTTTGGCGCCATGCATGATATCCGTATTAAAACCTTGATCTGATGAGGCTATTAAAGAACATAACTCGAGTTTTCAGTTTAATGTTTTGTAGCAATTTGAGGTATTGTGTGAAATTACCTCTCACACAACCTATTCTATGTTCAATATCTTCTTATATAATTAATTTCTTATACCTGATCCATACGCTGAGATATCTGAAGTGTTACGTATTGAATAATTCTGAATCCTGTATTTTTATTGTGATAGCAAAAGATGCTTTCCAAAAACTAAGCAAAGTATTATGAAACATGAAAATTTCGCTAGATAAAAAAAGAGGGTTGAACTGCTCTGTAATATTAATGTTCTTATATGGTAGTGAATACTGGACAATTTCCTCACAGATGAAGAGAGACTGGCGGCAACAGGAATTTATTCTACAGAAGGATGTTGGGGATTCAATGGAGAGGCCGTACAAGCAATGAATAAGAAAGAGCTGAAATTTCTTAAACAGAATGAAGAATTAGGGCTTCGAGAATTTCACACTCACAGGACAGCATGCAACCTACATGACGTCTGTGAATGGATGTCGGAATGAGGGTGGAAGGAATGGTAAAAAGACAAACAGTAAATAATGCAAATAATTTAATGATAATCATAATATGTTTCATATTGACCCATGTATGGACTGAGCAGCCTTGTTACTTGCGACATTATGGGGTTGCTTAGTCGATACATTCGTCAATATGTTGCGCGTTCAACCTCTTTCGCAAAGAGAATTATTGGGAACATAAGCCTTCATAATTTATACAGAATGACTCGATTACCAACTTCTAGAATTTTAGATTGATAGAGAAATGAAGACGAATCGAAGAGACATTGTGAAAAATCCTCTTGATAGACACATTTTCTGATAAATATTGCCGCCCTAGCCGACAAGAAGACATTTTTGAAAATGTTTGAGGAACTAAGTGAGTACACGGACTTACAAGATAGAAATCAGTAGAATGTGGCACCTCAGAGGAACACCATTACCTGTTATTATCGGGGCTTTTTTGGACGACATCAGAGAGAGAGAGCAAACAAATATGTGGATCAAATTCCTGGTCTCCTTAACCCTTT
Source organism: Acanthosepion lycidas (assembly GCA_963932145.1). Classification (NCBI taxonomy): domain Eukaryota; kingdom Metazoa; phylum Mollusca; class Cephalopoda; order Sepiida; family Sepiidae; genus Acanthosepion; species Acanthosepion lycidas. The sequence goes on from OZ010581.1 coordinate 7,287,593, forward strand.
GAACCCTGACCACCGCTTTACCGGTGGTAGAGAAAAAATGACGTAATGCCCAACCATCGGTTGAACGGTGGTAGAGAAAAATGACGTAATGCCCAACCATCGGTTGAACGGTGGTAGAGAAAAAATGACTTAATGCCCAACCATCGGTTGAACGGTGGTAGAGAAAAATGACGTAATGCCCAACCATCGGTTGAACGGTGGTAGAGAAAAAATGACGTAATGCCCAACCATCGGTTGAACGGTGGTAGAGAAAAATGACGTAATGCCCAACCATCGGTTGAACGGTGGTAGAGAAAAATGACTTAATGCCCAGCTACCGGTTGAACTGTTGCAGAGAGAATGACGTAATGACCATCAGCCGGTTGAACGGCGGTAGAGTAAAATTGACGTAATGCTCTGCCACCGGTTGAATGGTGGTATTGAAAAATGACGTAATGCCAAACCACCGGTTGAACGGTGGTAGAGAAAATTTCTTAATGCTTTGCCACCGGTTGAACGGTGGTAGTGAAAAAATGACAATGCTCTGCCGCTGGTTGAACGGTGGTAGTGAAAAATGACGTAATGTCCAGGCATCGGTTGAACGGCGGTAGAGAAAAATGACTTAATGCTCAGCCACCGGTTGAACGGTGGTAGAGTAAAATGACAATACTCTGCTTCCGGTTGAACAGTGGTAGAGAAAAATGACTTAATGATCTGCCGCCGGTTGAACGGTACTAGAGAAAAATGACGTAATGCTCAAGCATCGGTTGAACGGTGGGTAAACATTTGTAACTATTTTTATATCTATCGTGAAAGGCTCAAAGGATTAAAATATGTAAATTGCAAAATATTGTACTCATGTGCATTTCTCACATCTTGGGCAGATTTTTCTCCATTCAGTGACCACAATACTATATAAATTATTTTCTCTCTTTGCATCTTTTCATACAAACACTTGTTGTCTCTTGAAGTCTCTGCTTGAGACTTGAGGGCAACTGGTACTACACAAAGCGAAGGCGAAACAACAACAACAACAACAATAATAATAATAATAATAACAATAATAATAACAATCTATATATAAATGATATCTATATAAATATATCTATATAAATATAAAAGATGGTATTCTTTATTCGACACACTGCGTGTGTAATTTACATTTGTCTGTGTTGTGTGTGAATGGCTTAAACGCTTCTCTACCATTTAATGCACACATAAACACACACGTTGACTGAGTTTGAAATAATACCATTCCTCTCACACTCAGCCAGGGCAACCCCCTAACCTGGGCTGAGAAATATAATTATAAAGTTTAGAGATAAGATAAACATTATTATCAAAAGCGCCATGTCTCTCTGTTTAAAAGTGCATACGGTTATGGAATAAAATTAAGTAAAAATAACCGTTTTCTTTCTTTCTCTTATCTTCAGTAAGAGAGGCTTACGGTCATATAGCGTTGAAAAACCGGTTCCTTTATGATGACCGAAATTAAACAGTTGAGCTTGGTCATAGGTGACCACTTGAGATTATCATAAATGTTTGAGTAGTGTAATTTAGTCGTAATTGTTAATCGGAGAACCGAGTTCGAATTTCACTTGGGGTTCTTTATATTGACTTACGCGCAAATAACCTAAGGAAATGTATGAATCCACCTCTTTTCCCCACAACTATGGATTAATTAGTAAGACTTTTGTCACTAAATCATTATTATCTCCTAAAAAGTTCTTAGAATCTAAAAATATTTTCTGGCTATAAATAACCTGCAAAGGGTAAGTAAGCAATAAAAAATGAATCAATCAAGCAAGATATACTGACTTTTAGATTTATTTACATTCACTGGAATATAAATGTATAGAAACTACCATGCATACAAAGTGAGGGATCAGTTTATATATTGAGTGTAATATAGAATTGATCCCCACTTTATATCCACATTATAATTTATTTGTTTGTCAAATTCTTATTAGGTATGAATCCAGCTTTTTCCCCAGCCAAGGGTTAATTAGTAAAACTTGTATTACTAAATCATTATTACCAAAAAAACAAAAAACAAAAACAAAAACAAAAAACAGTCTTACAATCTAAAACTGTTCTCTGGCTTTAAATAAGCTGCAAAGGGTTGATAAGCCGTAGAAAATGAATCAGTCAAGGAAATACTGATTAGCTACACAGGCTTTTAGATTTATTTACATTCTCCGGAATATAAGTGTATAGAACCTACCGTATTCACAAAGTGAGAGATCAAATTACATATTGATTGTAATATAGAATTGATTCCCCATTTTATAGCCACATTATAATTTCTAATGTGTTTATCAAATTAGGTATGAATCCCACTCTCCCCCAGCTATGGGTTAATTAGTAAGACTTGTATTACTAAATCATTATTATCTAAAAAAAACTTACAATCTAAAAATATTTTCTGGCTTTAAATAACTTGCAAAGGGTTGATAAACCGTAGAAAATGAATCAATCAATAAATTCAGTAAGAGAGTATCTTATCGATGATTATTTCACTTAGTTTCTATCGATTCATATCAGTCTATCGTTGTCAATCTCGATAAAGTCTATTTATATCTATTGACACCTAGAAACTGACAAGGGAGATGATCGTAAAATAATGCATTAAGTTTATTATGACGTTAAAATGAATTCAGGTTAAAAATAATGATCATTAAATGTAAAATCTGGTAAAAAAAAAAAAAGGCGGGAAATGGAATGAGAGGAAAAAAAATAGTAAGTTTAATTCCGCAGTTAAGAAAAAAAACATTAATTTTTTATACCCTAAAATATCGAATAATTATAGAATTTTAATGAACTTGGAAATTATTCGGTAATAAATAAAATTATATTTCAAATATTTTTCTTAAATTTTGTAGAAATATTTTTAGGTCTGTTATTGAATAAAAGTATACATGGGGACATAAAAACATACATGGACAGAGAATTTGAAAGAAATTGGAGTTGCGAGGTTTAATTTCCTTTCTACCTGGTAACAACCCTTGACTAACAGAAAAAGAACGTAAGCCGGAATTTGCTCTTCTTGGATATGGCGATAAATTACATCTGGCAGCAAGGCCTCTGATCAGGAGGTTTTGAGGAGCGTGGAACCACCTCTTAATTGCTGGTGTTCCCAGGTCCACCTTGACCTGAGGTGGTAGCGCCTGTTAGGGTCCCAGTTATGGGAAAATAGTTAACCCCCCAAACTGGGGTAATGACACAATGAAAGTATAAAAATAGATATTATAGTAAAAACACCAGCAATACATTTTTTTTTTAAAAAAAATCACCAGCAATATTTTGGATTCTCGCGAAAACCGGATCTACAAACTGATTTCTCCCAAAGAATATATATTCCATTCATCTTTAAAATCTTGTCGGCATTAAATAACCCATTGACATATGCCGTAAAACAAAATAAATCAAATTAAACCAGACTCTCTACAAAAACACGCTTTACAAAAATACAACAATGAAACCTGATCTGGAAACTAATTTCTTATAATGAATACATATTCCATTCATAAAAAACTTTCCTAAAAATATTGTCGGCGTTAAATAATGCATTGGGGTTGATATGCCGTAAAAGAAAACAAACAAACCGAAATGTGCGGCCATTTGAAGTAATTTTGTTTTACCGTTTCTTTATTTCAAATGAATATATTTTGAAAAAAATGTATTTTAAATGGACAAAATTAAATATTTGAAATTTGATTGATGAAAAAGTCCACCGAAGGAGTAGTAGTAGCAATAATAATAATTATTACAATAATAACAAGAAAAAGAGAAGGAGGTAGAGGAGGAGGAGGAAGAAGAGGAGGAGGCAGAAAATAATAATAAAACATTATTATGTAAGACAGAAAAGTAAAAGATTGTGCACTGACTGTCATGAGCGTACCAAGTCAGAAAAACAACTCTGAATTTTTTTAAAAACTAAGGAAATACAAAGACAAAGTGGAGATATAAATAGAAAAAATATGTGAAATTTACAAACTAAAACTATTTCTCTTTTGGTTGGAGCTTTGGGTCTGATAAAAAAAGGAATTCAACAACAAATCAACAAAATCCATGGTGAACCATCTCTCCAGAAAATGCCCCAAATCTAAAGAGCACAGTCGATATCATGCGAAGAACTTTGTCAATTTAAGTTTATTATTGTTAATAGGTATCTTTTGGTTAATTAAGTGGAGAAAATGAAAAATCCCAGCTTTCGCTTTTGCCCTGGTTATGACTCAGCATGTGATTATAAAACAAATTTGCTGGCCAAAAAGAAATTAAAAAAAATAATAATTGGCTTTTAATATGTTTATTTTCTGACACACTTCAGCGTTGCTTGAACCTTTTTATCGCTGGATAAAATACGGGAAAATAACGTTTGTTTAACAGATGTAATTTGTTGACAAAGTAAACGGAAAAATCGAGTGAGAAGAAATAGTGGAAGAGAGAGATCACTTGAAATGACCGTTAGAGAAGAAAGGTAAAAAAGATTCACTGAAATGAAACGATGCAGAATAAGAGAGGCCGCATCTGCTTCATTGAAAATGGTGGCAGTATGATAAGACAGAAATTCTTTTGACATTTATGAAACTGGTTTCTCACTGACAAGTTTTGCCGCCGATGTAATTATCCGTAGAAGGAAAAAAAAGCCAAATCCCTAAAACAAAAAACGATTAAGGATTAGTGAGACGGAAGAAAAATGACTTGATTATTCTTTATTTGAATCTGTTATATATATATATATATATATATATATATATATATATATATATATATATATAACAGATATATATATATAAATCTGTAATATATATATATATATATATATATATATATATATATATATATATAAGTTTGTATGTATATATGTATACCTGTATGTTTTATATATATATATATATATATATATATATATATATATATATATATATAAGTGCGCAGGTATGCAGAAAGAACACGTTGGATTCATAATCCGGAGTACGTTAGTATTTTTGTTTTTATTTTTAAGAAGACAGTGCTCCATACAGAAGTAGAGCTTTATTATATTTTTTTGTTTAAAAATATGATTCTTTCGCTACGTAAGAGTTCTCATGTTTCAAAAACGAGAGCCAAAACCATCCAAATAATTATTAAAATTAAGAGAGTTGAATTGAAGTGTTTAGTCCCGTTTCATCTGCGAGCGAAGTTTTAGGAATAAGCTATCTCTTGGTTTACGTGTGTTTTTAGGCATGGTCCGTTATAACATTCGTTATTGTGGGAGTGGCTAGACTAGTTTTCTTCGTTAAGTGGTCAGAGAGTTAATTCTTATCTATAGATACATCATCTTTTGAGAGGTTTTGCTAAGGTTGGGTAGGGTATCTATTTCAAGGCTAATGTTGGCGGTCATCCTCTAGTTAGTTCCCAGTGAGGGATATTTTTATGGCACGCCTACAAGTCGTTATGTGTAGGAGGATTGTGTTTTATTATTGTCTATCTGATCATCTATTTATTTATTTGTTTATTCAAGTGGGTGTTTTATATGCAAACCGTATTGCAGTGAATTTCAATTTGTTTTTTGACGACTATAGAAAGGGTTTTCCTATTTAATGATTTGGCTAAGCTTTTAAGACTTTTATTAAACCATGGGATTTTTTTTGAAATGCTAATTATTTAATTCGAAAACTTGTTGATGTCGGCAAAAAACCGTTAACTCCTGCCTATGATTTAATAATTTTTCATTATTTAGAAACTTAATGAAGTGTAGTTTTTCGTGTAGGCATAAAGTAGGTCATCCCAGGTTTTACAAGTTCTTGTTTTATTTACTATTTTCCATTTTACTTTTGGTGTTTTATTCGTTTCTTTTAGATGCCAGAAATATTGGGATAGAGATGTCTGATTTCTATTTTGAATATTGTTGAAGGAGATCTTGTGTTGCCCCCAACAAAAGAAGTCATAAACTGGTTTACCAACATCGACAATAAGCCCGACTGCATCCAAATTCAGTTCGATAATGTCGATTACTAGCAGTCAATATCAAAAGACCTCTTCACGATTGCCCTGGAGTTTGCTCCAATATATTCTGACTTAACTAAGGAAGAAAGAAACATAATTCTCAGTGCAAAGAAATCTATCCTCATCCATAATGGGGACCAGTGGATTAAAATCCCTTTGACATCACCATGGGATCTCTAGACTCTGCAGAATCTTCGGACCTTGTCGCTCTATTTATACTGTACAATCTAACCGCCCACCGTGAACTAGACATTAGGGACATCGGGCTATACAGAGATGACGGGCTCATGGTAGTGATTAGCTGCACTAATTTTAAAACAGAGAAAATTAGAAAGATAATTTATAATGAATTCGGAAAACTAAATTTAAAAACAATAGTCAACACTAAATTAAAAAGAGTAAACTTCCTAGACGTAACCCTAGACTTAACGAAAAACGTTCACCTGCCTTACAGAAAACCTTATACTAATCCCCTGTATGTACACCCTAATTCAAAACATCCTCCATCTATAATTAAGCATATACCCACATCAATAGAGAAAAGAATCAGTATGAACTCAGCAAGTAAGGAAATATTCCGACAACACAGTAGTTTTTATAACACAGCCCTGAAAAATAGCGGATACAAAAACGCTGACATAACCTATAGAAACGATAGTACCAATAATAAGAAAAACAGGAAAAGAAAGATCATCTGGTATACCCCTCCGTACAACCAAATGGTCAGCACCAAACTAGGCCATAAGTTCAAAGCTGTAATTGAAAAGCACTTTCCCACTAATAGCAAACTTAGCGAGATCTTTAATAAAAACACCTTAAAATTGAGTTACAGCTGCACTGAAAATCTAGAAAGAATCATAAAAAGACATAAGAAAATCCTAGAAAAACACGCATACCAAAACATTAATAAAACTCACAAACTAAAATTAGATAAAAATAACGAAAAATTATGTGATTGTAGAAACCCTAAAGACTACCCGTTGGAAAATAAATGCCTCATAAAATCCGTGGTATACCAATGCACTATCTCATCCATTGAGAATCCTAACACTGATACGATATACATAGGCTCAACGAAGAATGATTTTAAAATTAGATGGAGGCAACACAAGAGCACCTTCAACAATATTCTAAATAGAAATCAGACATCTCTATCCCAATATTTCTGGCATCTAAAAGAAACGAATAAAACACCAAAAGTAAAATGGAAAATAGTAAATAAAACAAGAACTTGTAAAACCTGGGATGACCTACTTTATGCCTACACGAAAAACTACACATCATTAAGTTTCTAAATAATGAAAAATTATTAAACCATAGGCAGGAGTTAACGGTTTTTGCCGACATCAACAAATTTTCGCATTAAATAATTAGCATTAAAAAAAATCCCATAGTTTAATAAAAGTCTTAAAAGCTTAGCCGAATCATTGAATAGGAAAACCCTTTCTGTAGTCGTCAAAAAACAAATTGAAATTCACTGCAATACGGTTTGTATATAAAACACCCACTTGAATAAACAAATAAATAAATAGATAATCAGATAGACAATAATAAAACACAATCCTCCCGACACGTAACGACTTGTAGGCGTGCCATAAAAATATCCCTCACTGGGAACTAACTAGAGGATGACCGCCAACATTAGCCTTGAAATAGATACCCTACCCAACCTTAGCAAAACCTCTCAAAAGATGATGAATCTATAGATAAGAATTAACTCTCTGACCACTTAACGAAGAAAACTAGTCTAGCCACTCCCACAATAACGAATGTTATAACGGACCATGCCTAAAAACACACGTAAACCAAGAGATAGCTTATTCCTAAAATTTCGCTCGCAGATGAAACGGGACTAAACACTTCAATTCAACTTAATTTTAATAATTATTTGGATGGTTTTGGCTATCGTTTTTGAAACATGAGAACTCTTATTTAGCGAAGGAATCGTATTTTTAAACAAAAAAAAATGATATATATATATATATATATATATATATATATATATATATATATATATATATACCTGTATGCGAAGTCAGTTAACCAGATATAAGAAAAACGTTGATAGTTAAAAAACAAAACAAAACAAAAATAAAACAACCTATATATACAAGGGGGTACTGAAAAGTTTTCGGTCAGAGTGTTGGTTTTGTTTACGGCATATCCACTTCAATGGGTTAATGCCGACAAGATTTTTATTACTGGTAATATTTTGTTCAAAAATGTATTGCTGTTAATAATTTTTTTTCAAAAAATCTATTGCTGGTAATATTTTTTCTCTTAAAAATGTATTACTGGTAATAATTTTTTCTTGAAAAAGTCATTGCCAGTAATATTTTTAGCAAAATGTATTGTTGGTGTTAAAACCTATTTTTACACTTTCAGTGTTTTGACACCAGTTTAAGGTTAACTATTTGCCGATAGCTGGGACCCTAACAGGTGCTACCACGCCGGGTCAGGGTGGACCTGGGACACCTGCAATTAAGAGGAGGTTACACGCTTCTCAAAACCTCCTGATGTTGGATGTAGTTTATCGTAGTTTCAGGGCGCCAGACGATAGTATTTTAAAGACTAAACATCAGATTTTGGGACGCATCTTTTCACCTGTGTCGTATTCTCCGGTAAAGAAGACGCATAGTTTTCAAAGGCAGTTGTAGAAATACTATTCTCCGCATTTCAACTATCCCATATCTTACCGTTTCGAGCTTCCGCAGGCGACCCTCTAAATATAATACGAGCCTACAGAACACAGCGTAATATTTTCACATATTTTAAAAAAAATGTACGTTAATATGTTTAGCTCATGCAGTATAGGTTGATGCAGTATTGTTGACAGAACTTTTTATTTTCATAAATTCATTGGAGTGTGGAATTAGTAAACACTTCAGATACCTGGGTCTATGGATCAGTTATAACAAATTTAATATAGGAGATAAGCAAATTAACAAAGAAGTCTGTTCTAGGATAGTTTCACATAACACAGCAAGATGCTACAAAACCAAAGCATTTACATAGAAACTCGAATCATTTTCTTAAATAATGTCATCAGATCAAAACCTTCATGACGCCAAACTTGTTCAAACATATCTAGACTATCAGCTGTATATAACTACTTTCTCATATTAATGGTTAAAAATGGCTTCGAGCGAATGAAACCTTAGCGAGTACCATCTTTCTTGGAACCACATGGAAAAGAATCACAAAAAAAGACTATATCAGATAATAGAAATCACATCACTTGAAGACTTTCAACAACCGAAACAACTAAAATGGATAGTAACTCCAAGAGAAAATAATGACATAATCAAGATGTTGACGTTCCACACTATTTTAAACAAAAAGTTAGGAAGGAAATCCCAACCAATTCTGGAAAGATAAATAATAGTTGCTGGGCTTGAGAAAATTATTTTTAAGAAAAATTGTTTTAAGATAAAGATTTTATAAATTTCAATCTACGGTAACACAGGCTACTTGGTCAGTGAATGCCGAATGTTTCCTTATAAGGAAACGCCTAATTACCGTTATAAAATCATTTCCCCTGTTATTCTCTGACCATACGCCACTTACATGAAATGTTTTGATTCGATTGTTCAAGGAATTTTTATATCTTCAACTTTTAGAACCGCTGACTAGAGAAGAAGAAATAATTTATAGAGAATAGATTCCATTCAGGTTAAAACATCGGCGTGGAAAACGCGAATGGATTGATAAAAAATGGTAAGGAATTTTGAAACATTACTCGCAGAAATTAAAAAAAAAACGTATCTATGAACACAAAAGGGACCTTATACATAACAATTTATCAAATGCATTAGTCATACACAGAAATGAATTCGATCATAATTTTGAGTTTATAATTCTACACTTATCAAAAGAGAAAGTAATTTACTCAGAAGGAAAACTTTTGAGAGTGCTGCCATTGAATCTTACCAAAATATAAATGTACGCCTCGGTTTCTTTCCAATCTCAACTTTTCTGAAAGAATTACTACTTTCGCATGTCAACGTACACGACCACAAAATGTTAACAAAATCAAAAGAAAATCGTTAAATCAATTACCTCATATTTTTAAAGCTGTAGAGCGCACACACGCATCCCAAACCATAACAATCTAATCACAATTTAAACAATATTCATTTATATATTTTGACTAAGATCAAAATGTATAAATGATTATAGTATATTTTGGCGGTTACTTTTACCGTATGTCGTTTGTTTGTTTATTTATTTATTTGGGTTAAATTATTTTGATTGTCATTATTTATTTATTTTTTTTATTTTTCATTTCTATTTCTTATCTTATATATTAATCTTTTTATTTTATTTTAATTTTAATCGGTGTTTTTTTAACATAGTAAAAATTTGTTTATATCGCTTATTTAATAGTTTTGTTTTGATTTGGGAAGATAATGAAAGCTATTTATTCAATTTTGGGGTTGATTGTTGTAGTTTATTCTTCCGGAAAATAACCGCCAAAATAGACTACCCACAATGCACCATTGACCCGTATATATAAATAGCTGAGAAAAATAATAGCACTCGTTGCCTGACGATTGCGTCTACCATGAAACAGACTGTCGCCTCTAAGTGTTGACTTCAATATATATATATATATATATATATATATATATATATATATGTATGTATGTATGTATATATATAAAGTTTAATGGTCATCGTTGAATCAGACCAGGAAACAGCAGTATTAAAGAGTGCGCAATACACGCGTGAAAAAAAAAAAAAAAAAGAAATAAAAGTAACGTGTAGAGATTTTAACTTTGAAAATCCTGAGGTTAGTTGAATCCGCTACCTTGGTTTCAACCTTACGGTATCCTCAGGCGATTTTTATCAAATGACCTCTTAACGCTTTATTAAAAAAACAAAAAAAAACAAAACAACTAATGAACGATAAATTTTTATTTTTCAAAATAAATAAACAAACACACCACGTTTCTTATGGCATTGAGCACTTTTATGCCTGTAGGCTACTTTTGGGCAGAGACTCTTTCAGAGCTGCTCATTCTTTCCTGGATTTATATATATGGTGTGTATGTATTGGGTCGAAACAAGCTTTCGCCATCCCTGAGACAAGCTTCATTATTTCATCCACTCAGAATTTCTTATTATTCGGAGTTGATAAGTAGCCTAAAGGTTTTTTACAGGCTTCCAGAGTTCTTCCTATTAATATAATTTTGTATGGATAAAAATAATTGGTAATCTGAAAGAGTAAGGTCAGTGTCTACGGCGGGTGTACATCGCAGCCAAGATGTATCAATTTCTGCCGGATCTGCAAAGAGATGTGCGGGTTGGTGTTGTTCTGATCGAAGTCGACACTCTACTGTTGGAAACATTCCGGGTGCTTTTTATTGAATGCTGCCTTGAGTCCAACTGTGAAGATTACTTGTGTGAATTCAACGTCTGACTTTTCGAATCCCATAAGATACACTGTATCATCTTCTTTGGATGTAACCTTTCTTTTGGAGTGATTTAAAGTGGATTATTTCGTTTACTCCAGAACATTGTTGTAAACAATCTATTTTCATCGTCTGTGATCGTCCCCTTTCAAAAATAGTCGTTTTTTTGCCTTTGGACAGAGAATCGCAAATAGTAATGTAGTTCATTATTTTTCCGTTAAATCAAGTGACACACAAACATCGTAACGACTCACCCATCTAAATGTTTTCAAGTGCCTTACAACACTAATACGAAATCTGTGGCATGTATCTGCGATATCCTGTGTCTTTTTGACCGGGTATATTTTAATCCAGCGTTTCGATTTGATCATCATCAACAACTGCAGCCTTACCAGAGCGTTCTCGGTTTTCAAGATGAAAATTTCCATGTTTGAAATTAGCGACCCACTTAGGAATAGTACTCACAGGCATCATCTTCATAAACGTCACATATTTTTTGTTGTTCAAACAGCGTTTTTTTTTCCTTTTCGGAAATCAATGAGCATTAAATGACGAAAAAACCTTTAAAATTTACAATCCACACAAAATCGCATAGAAGAATTCTTTGAAATGTCAACTTTCAGAATATGTATGTATGACCTAAATTTTATTAACTTCTGAAACACAATTATGCACCACAAACCTTTATCCAACCTCAATAGTTTTGATATTCCTTATATGTTTCAAAAGTGTTTTGTGTAGTTAAATGACGTTTTGTCTGAATAACTTCACTGTTTCTAGGAACCTTCTGTTATATTTATATATATTTGTCTGTGTTTCCTTTTCATTTTACAGTAGCTTTGTATACAACATTAGTTTGTATACAGTTAATGTTTAGTGGACATTCGAACTTTGTTCTGAATTTACAGGTGGAGTGTGCATGTTTGTAGCGTACTTTTGTTTTACATAATTTGTAGTGTTTTCGCTACCCAATCCCCACTTTCCAAACTTCCAAAATCGTTTACGCACCCTTGTTAGGGGTGATTATTTTCAACTTGACAACCTTTTTCCCGTTGAAAACCTGACAATCGTTATCGCGATTTCTATGTCAAAATATTCAAATGAATTCCTTTCTGTAGTGCAGACCTTTACTACTCTAACACATGCTACTTACACACGAAGTCGAATAAATTTTAATACCTCCGTGTTCCAAATGTAAGAAGGACGTTCCACTCATCCAGCCTATTTTCCAAGAGCTGCTCTTTGCGGGACAAACTCCAAGATGGGTGCTTTCCTGAAAAGTAAATTCTTAACCTCTTCAAGTCAAAAGTCATTCGTTATTTATTTCCACTTCTTTCTATCTTGTCTTCCGCTCATATCTCACATTTTATTCATCATTACAATTTCAACTGTATTACTCTAACCTGAGTTTCTCTCGAGCCTTTTAGTGGGAAAATTAGTAATAACTAGATAAATAAATAAAACATATGAGGAAACATCTATAAAAATACTTCTTCATCTATGAGCTGCGCCCCTTCAGGACATATGCAATCATGGCTCTCCACAACTTTCCTGATTTTGAGTATAAGTGTACTTTCTGTTGGCATTTTCTTTTAGACTTGTTGCTTACCAGCTCTATCCATGGAATTCTCAGTCTCCTTATGTAGAACTACATTTCTGTTGCTTCTAGTTTTTCCCCATCCATGAGGAAATTGCCCAACGTTCACAACCATAGGAGAGGATAGACATCACATAGCAAACCAGTGCTCTTTTGTTTGTTTCAAATTAATGTACACAGAACTAGAAAAAAACAAATTTTAAATACTTTGAACAATTCGGACTGTGGGTGATATTTAACCAGACTTAAAATCAAAATTGTTAGCATATCTGGTAAAAAACTACTGATATTTTTTTAAATACCAGTGGGTGCTGAAAAATTCTTGACCGACCCTTTCGAGAAAATCTTTTCATCACCCCCTTGTAGAGTTTTAGACGTGTTATAAAGATGATCTCGTCCCAAGTGTCATGGTAACAGAAATATCGCCTGCCATTACTTCCGTTCTTGTCACTACGATACATATTGATTTTGTTTTTATCATTTCTAATCTCGCGTTCCCGGATAAATTAGAACAAAACCTGGATTTGATTGACAAACGCATTTACTTTTTATGGATTGTTTCAAGGGTCGAACAGCTTGAGACCATTTATTCATCTGCTTCATTGGTTATTTAATTCAGGGCGTTCAGAAATGAGACCATTTTAATCATATAAAACAAAAGTTGTCCAATTAACCTATATTAATCGAGTCTTAAGACGAAATTTCTCTCGTAGAAATTTGGGTAATAAGTTGAAATCAGTGTACATTGGTAACGATTAAGTTTCACGCTAGATGAATTTACCATATATAACAACGAAAACAGATCTGTCATAATTATGGTACATTATTTACATTATTCGGACTGAGGATAACAGCCCGAATAATGTAAATAATACAAGTAATCATAATACCTCATCTCAGAGATGTAGGCACATATATAGAGAGACATAGACATAAAGGCCGGAGCGTACAACGGCCGAAACGTTGTGAATATGGCTATGAACATGAGGATAACAGTTCGAATAATGTAAATAATTCAAGTAATCATAATACCTCATCTCAGAGATATAGACAGATACAATTATGGTGTCTTCTTTTTGTCGAATAAAATTTGCAACCCAATGATAAAAACTGGATTTTGCTTTGAGGTTGCAGGCATCAAGTTCACTAAAATAATAATAGCACCTCGGAGGATTTTATGGTAGTTTAATTAAATAATTTATATAGCAAAACATATGACAATTTGTATATCTATCTATCTATCTATCTATCTATCTATCTATCTATCTATCTATCTATCTATCTATCTTATCGTCTCTCTCTCTCTATCAATGTATCTATCTATCTATTTATCCGATGAAATATGTAGATCGTATGTATGCTTATTTCTTTCTTTTTTTATCTCAGTGGGTATGCAGCCTGAGTTGAATAGAATCCACCAACCACAGATGACAGAATCCATTACAAATCCTGGCGTCAGCACAGGAGATGACCAGCTTATTTGCTCCACTACAGCCTTCAAATTAATTCAGATACGATATGAAGGTCAAACTGTCGCACTGGGCGCCATTTTCTGCCGTTAGTTTTTCACAAATGAAATAAATCTTCATCACCTTTACAAAATTGCCTGAATGTTTATTTCAAAAGTTCAGTTTGCTTTCCATAATACTGAACAGCTCTACTCTCATTTGTTGAAATCGATGTGCGAATACATCATCCTTAGGTTTACCCATACGGATTACCTAGTTTTTCATAAACTATATATATATATATATATATATATATATATATATATATATATATAAGTGAATATTGAAGTCAACCATTAGAGGCAACAGTCTGTTTCATGCTAGACGCAATCGCCAGGCCGCGTGTGCTGTTATTTTCTCGGCTATTTATATATACGGGTCAATGGTGCCTTGTGGGTAGTCTATTTTGGCAGTTATTTTCCCGGAAGAATAAACTACAACAATCAACACCAAAATTGAATAAATAGTTTTAATTATCTTCCCAAACCAAAACAAACTATTAATTAAGCGATATAAATAAATTTTTACTATGTTAAAAAAACACCGATTAAAATAAAATAAAATAAAAAGATTAATATATAAGATAAGAAATAGAAATGAAAAATAAAAAATAAAAATAACAAAATAAAAATAAATAATGACAAGCAAAATAATTTAGCCTAAATAAATAAATAAACAAATAAAAGACTTCCGGTAAAATAACCTCCAAAATAAAGTACCCACAATGCACCACTGACCAGTATATATAAATAGCCGAGAAAAATAATAGCACTCGTGGCCTGATGATTGTATTTAGCATGAAATAGCCTGTCGCCTCTAAGAGTTGACTTCAATGTTCACTTTTATATGTATACACGCTCAATCTCTGATAAATTTTTGATTTTATATTTACACACGCTCTATCTCTGATGAAAACACAGTTGCAATCGTCAGGGCATGAAACAGTCACATTTGATACATTATATATATATATATATATATATATATATATATATATATATATATATATATATATATATATACACACTCTGATACAGCGAAACAGTATGTCTGTGAATGAAAATATACATATATATATATATATATATATATATATATATATATATTGTAATCTGTGATATAGCGAAACAGTCTGTCTGTGGATAACAATATATATATATATATATATATATATATATATATATATATATATATATATATATATATATATTGATACATGTTTCATTAAATAATATAGACAAGTGTTGTCTATTTATTTTATGGAAATTCTTTTCATATCGTCTGATAAGCTTAATAACATTATCATTAAAGAAAAAATCACAATATTGATACATATTTTTTAATCCTATCTAAGCTTTCGGCTTACAAAAGCCATTATCAAAAATGATAATTACTGTACAATATATTAAGCAATACACGTACAAGAATGTGATGATAGTCTGTTTCTGTTTACATGGATGATTTCCAAGCAACGATCAAACGTGCATATAAGACGCTGGAAGCAAAAATCTCATCGCAGTTCATGACGTCATAAATGACCACGCGAGAGTGAATTCGAGAAGTATTAAGTATGGGATGCCGTTTGTATAAACCAATGGCTTCTGTTATCAATTATAGGCATTTAAGAATATTTGTGGAGATTTCATAGTTTATTTTTTTCAGGTTAGGTTTCAACTGTTTTATGCATATAGCTTCAAGAATTTTTAGGTTTAGTTTATTGTTTTCATGTTTAAGTATAATTGTATTTTTAACAAGGATTTTCTGGAATTGTGTATGCGGCTACGAATATATATATTGTCATCCACAAACAAACTGTTTCGCTGTATCACAGCTCTTCAGTGTGGCTAGATGTCCAATCCGCCCGATTTGGCTTCAGGCAGATACCCTACCCTTAGACTATTGTCGCACGGCAGAGAGAAAGGGAAATTTCTATACGAATATGATTATCCATTAGAAAAAACAGTATATTTTTCAACAAAAACAAAAGAGATTATTCATTGAAAATGCTGGGGCGGCCTACAAGAGGCGACTGCCTACCCTGATCAACCATTTCTCGTATATGTTGGCCATCAAGTCGATGATGGCGGTCTTAAACAAGTCTTTGAGATTACGCGCCGTTGATGTGTGTGTGTGTGTGTGTGTGTGTGTGTTGCACGGTAGTATTTGAAAACGCATCTTTCGCGGTCATGAAAGTTATGGTAAGAGAAAAACGAAATGTTACAAAACCTGTGCATCATATTTTAAATTTTGGATTTCTCTTTCAGACGCGTATCACAAGCATCCCAATCAGACACAGGAAAGGCACGCCATATTCGTGGCACCAGCCACCAAGCACAATGACATAGAAATAGCCATCTTCTTGGAAAGGTCAGGTGAACAGGAGCAATAACTAGCTACTCTATGCCTACTCCACGCTGCTACCCAAGGGAATGCACGCCAAATTTACGTCGTTTGTGATGGTTCTTGGGTGTCATGTGCAACGAGGGACATATCATGCCTCTACTTCTTCTCAATGTGCCTCAGGGTCAATATTATCGCCTGCCTTCCGCTAGTGATTTACAAAGGAGCTGCATATGGAGCAAGAGTGAGTATTGTGGGATGAGATTACTGTTAGACTGGCTGACCTTTTACATCTTGCTCTTGCTACTTGAAGACGATTCAGACAGGCAGATTGAAAACCGCAGAG
>OZ010581.1:7309767-7402267 GCA_963932145.1 Acanthosepion lycidas
CGAAACCCAGATAATTTTTCCCCCTAATAAACTGCCACTAGTTTTAAAAGTTGTAAGCCTTTAACTACGATTTTTCATTACTAGTAATCTTCAAAATGACTACTTTCTGCCAGGAAAGAAAGTAAATGACCAATGTTGCTTCCCAAAATGTTCCCCGTGAACATATTTTCCTAGTTTCCGAAGTTTTCCTAAGTCTTGTAAGTGACGTACAATATTTGAATGAATTGCACAAGCAATAAAGAGCTCGCAAAACTTCAGAGACACTTCTAAGATTTCGGTAATATTGCGCAATAGATAAAAGAGGGAACATTTTCACCAGCTTAATAAAACCTATATTTTTAAAATTTCTATATATATCGGAATAATTTACATCAGGACAATTTTATGAATTAATTAATACACGTTACATACACGTTACATATTCTAAGTATGATGTTACAGCTGAATGTCTTGACATGGTTTAATAGTAAACGTGAGCCAAGCCGCTTATTACTACTGCTGGGAGAGATGGTGAGCATTGGGCCCTCGACAGTTGTTGCTTTCTATCAAAATAAACTAAGCTGAATAAATACTTTGAATGTACAACAATTGTATTTTCGTTAATTAGTCCTCCGATATTTAATAAAAGGAATTTTCGAGGGCCTGTGAATTGGCTCAATTGGAAAAATAAGAAAGGGATTTGAGATTAAAATTCGAAATTCAAAATTCGAATTGTGACTTTCTGATTTTCAGAAAATATTTTTAGTTCAATCCGGCCAGAGATAATAAAGGACATTTGCTGGAGTTGTACAATAGTCACTGCAACCAAAAATCAATTTGATATCTGTCTATATTTTTGAGATGAGATATTATGAACACTATTTACATTATTCGGACTACCGCTATATTTATTACAACGTTTCGGCCCTACAGTATCTGTCTATATTTCTGAGATGAGGTATTATGCACACTATTTACATTATTCGGACTATTGTCCTCATCTTTGTCGCCATATTTATTACAACGTTTCGGCCGTTGTACATTCCGGCCTACATCAGCTAATTGGAATCTCAAACTTAACCCTTTATTTCGCTCACTGGGGTAGACTGTTCCAGTTCCACGTGCATGTTTTAATGGATGTCAGTTATCAGTTATCTCCTGTTAATTCCCCTCTCCAAGTTCTCCACTGCCATAACCAGGTATTGAACACAAGGACACATGGCACATTGGATAACGGTGTTAGTTAGATCCAGTGTTAGGATCCAAAGAGTGTGAGTTCAATACCCGGTTAAGACAGCGGAGAACTTGAAGAGGGGAATTAACTGACATGGCACGTGGAACTAGAACAGTCTACCCCAGTGAGCGAAATAAAGGGTTCATTTCGACATTCCAACCACCTGAAGAAGGCCGGAGCGTTAAACAGCCGAAACGTTTTAATAAATATGGCAACAAAGATGAGGACAATAGTCCGAACAATGTTTGTTTTAGTATGCGTTTTTTGGGAAAAGTATTCCGGATTCTTGCAGACGAGTTTTACAGACAATACTTTTGTTAATAATATCTGAAAACGTATAGAAAAAAAACTTAATAAGCTATAAATCTTTTGAAAGATGATGATCTTATCTTCTAGCAAACTTTTCATGAGCATTAATTTTTATGTGAACAAAATTCGGATATTTTTCCAATTAATTATCTTTAATAACACTAGTGAGCGAAAAAGATGGTCGCCAAACACCATGGAAGGAAAGCAGAGAAGTATCGTAGAAAATCATGTTTGAATGAAGCAGAGCATATGCTAGGCGATGACGGCCTCCTCAATAGTCCTAGCGTAAAAATAAATACTATATGAGAGCCATTAATAAATAAAGTGTTGTCGAGTAAATAGTACACCCCTCGGTGACTATATGAACTAGTCCATAACTATAAATTAAGAGGTCCAGGTCAGAGGTTAAGAAGAAAAGCCGTTTGGAGT
The DNA here is from genome assembly GCA_963932145.1 of Acanthosepion lycidas. Classification (NCBI taxonomy): domain Eukaryota; kingdom Metazoa; phylum Mollusca; class Cephalopoda; order Sepiida; family Sepiidae; genus Acanthosepion; species Acanthosepion lycidas. Next base: position 7,311,719 of record OZ010581.1, read on the forward strand.
CAGACAGTTCGCTTCCAGGCTCGTGGCTGACTTGTCGAACTCTCGGCAGAGAGGAAACCAGACAAGAACATGCCGACGGTCAGTGACTCAACTGGGGAGATAGACAAATTTTGCCCGAGCCCACGTAAAAAACCGGCCTTGTGTCTTGTGGAGAGGTTTTGGTAAATACCAGAAAGAAACGGTTTGGAATCAGTCTTCAGACTAATTAATACAGGCGTCAAGACAAATAGCGAAGCATTACTTATATTATAAGCAGTACGAAGCCCGATATAACAGGAAGCCATTGATAAACGAAGACAGAGGGAGCTAAGCTTCATAGCAAGGCTTCAGCAACAGCTATAAGAAAGGAGAACGGGCGTAAGATCAAGTGTAACAGCAGTAGCAGCGGCGGTGGCAGCAGCAGGCAGGCAATACAAACATTAGGCTTAAGATTGTTCAACGGGGCAATTGTCCACTAGATTAGGTACCACTACTAATTTGCGATACCAAGGTTAGAATTGAAAAAAAAATGAAAACCTTTCTTGAATCTTTTATTTTAGCTTTAATTGAAAGCTAAACGATTAAATTTACTATTTCCATTAAGCAACAAACACTTAAAAATAATTTCATTCATTTGTGAAAGTTTCAGTAAAATCCGACAATTATTTTTCAAAAAATTGCAAAAATTTCCAAATGAAAAGGCGCTAAAATGCACATCGTAATATTTGACCCATACCACTGACGCAAAAAAAAATACCCAAAGAAAAAACCACAAAAAAAAAAAAAAGAAAAAAGAAACAAGATTTTTAACCAAAATTCTGAACGTTCTAGAAAGGGATTCAAAAATTTTGATAAAAATACTTTGGTCTTTCTTCTTAATATTACCATTAACATTTTGACGATAAAACTTTGTTTTTATCAAGTTTGTGTCTTTTTTTTATCATGGTATGCTCCTTGCTTAACGAAAAAGTGGAGGTCTCTATATTAGATTAAAGCGTAATAGTAATTGTGAGTTCAATCCCAAGGCCGGTTAGCACAGTCTCACTGAAAACAGTACGAACAATAAATGTACAGCACTAAAAATAGAACAAGATGGGGGTATCCATAGATATAGACAGCGAAACGAAAGCAATCTATCTCCAAAAATTAAAGAGAGGTTTCAATTTTGCAAGTTATTCGGATCAAAAGACATTTGAAGTAGACGGGAACACTGTAATAACACTAAAGATATACTCAATAGTTTGAATGTAAATAATATAAACATATCTTATAATAAGTTATACATATTGTTAATTTAGTCTAACAGACAGTCTGTTCCTTGAATGTTTATGAGTTAATCTTCCAACAACGACTTAACGCAAGGAAAATTATTGGTTTATTAAATATTCAAAATGGTTGTCATATGACTGACAGTTTCTGCGTTGGAACCATCTCCATTTCTTTGGCTTTGAGTTACAGAAATGAATTTCACTGAAGTTGACAGCAGACAACATCCTGAGATAAAATATTTTCTTTCATAATTTTTGAAATATTTTATTGAAATCTAAAACAAAAACTAAATAACCAACGACTTGAGACAAGTCATGTCTCAAATTCAAATCGAAAAATTGTGGGAAATGTAACTTTCTTTCTGATAATATTTCGAAGAGTCTTTGTTGTTTCATTTATTAATAGAGTTAGGTAATGTTTTATACCTCCTTTGTCCTCTCCCCACCCTCGGTTCCCGTACGATTACCGAAGTTAAGCATGGTCAGTACCTAAATGGGTGACTGCTTGGGAATACCACGCGCTGTGAGCGTCGATGTGCAGCTGGTGTAATAGTTAATGGTTTCGAATTGTTAATCGTTATATTAACTCACACGCAAATACTCTTGAATATAAGTTCAAACACTAAGTAATATGAATAGCACATAGAAGCTTTCAGTTTTTTGCAATTAACTTCAAGGCTTTATTTTTCTGAAAAACAAATTTGTTAAAAACAATTCAAACTTATATTTTCCTAACAAGATATTTTTTTTAAATTACAATCCTCAAGCGAAGTAATGTTTCCCTGTTCTCATTTTTTTCAGCACAAAGATTTCATTTTCATTTTTTGGACTGTTTTGGCTAATTTTTTATTTTTTTACAATTTGTGCACTTTACTATCGAATATTTTTTTAATTATTTATTTTTCGTCAATCGAAAACTTTTTAATTCTTGCAGCAAAGCCATGGAAATGCGTCTTTGACTTTTTTGGGTGGCAGATAATTCATTAAAACCAGTGAAATGACATCACACTCTAACCATAATCAAACTACAGTATCATCATCATCATCATCATCATCATCATCATCATCATCATCATCAGTGTCATTGGGAAACATGACGATGCGTCACTGGTTTGCACGTCCGAAGTTGATGATGAGGTTATACAGTAAATAAATAAATAATGAAAATAATCGCAAAAGTGGAAGGTTATCTCCCCTTACATTCACACAAACGTGACATTACTGTAGACACGTGAGAGGTTCGTATATTATTACAGATTGCGAAGGCCACGGCCAGAACGGTCAGCAATTGGTCGAAGTGACTCGTGGGTGGGGCATTCTGACAGTAATGGATGCCATTGTCTGTTTTTGAATATAATACCAAAACGGCGCGAATTCAACAGAGACTCCCGAGAATTCTGACACGTCGATATACCTCGCACACTCATGTTTGCAACCTGTTAATACCACTCGCGGAGGGACGCTGATCCAACGTGTGACATCTGTTCCTGTCACATCAGTCCTGCTGCTGCCTCTTAGAATCCAAGCTTCTACTCTTAATAAAACGAATACCAAAAGTAAATGACCCTTTTCATTGATACCGTTTTTTGTTAATAGCGTGGGCAGCCAAGACGAAACAGGAAGCAAAAATATAAGCAATGCTGTACTCTATACTTCTTCCACAATGGCGGTAAAGATGTGACCAAGAGATAATTTAGGACATAATTACTGCAACTTGCTTTCTCTCTATTTTTTGCACACAAACACACATACTCAGCAGATGTTACGACAGTTGGTGCTAAAGGTCAGATCTTAGTTGCTGTTTATGCTTTGTTTGCTGTCTTTCCCGCCATATTTCCGGTTACATTTTTTTATTGCTTTAAACATAGTTACGACGTATTGGATAATTGAAAAACCTCGTAATATAAAAGTTTTTCAGGGATAATTAAAATGATTTACAAATATTCCTAAATGTTGCTTCCATTCTGCGCTGATCGTGGGAACGTTCGTTAGTATCAACACAAGCGCATGAATCTTTTCGAGGTAAGGAGAATCAGTATATATATATATATATATATATATATATATATATATATATATATATATATATGTGTGTGTGTGTGTGTGTGAGTGTGTGCAAATATAGAAAAATAGGAAAGAACCGTCAGGTTAATAATCCAAAGTTCTTTCGTATTTTTGTTTTTATTTTTCAAAAACAGTGCTCAATACATAAGTAGAGCCTGAATTATAATTATTTTTTAAAAAAATATGATTCCTTCGCTACATAAGATTTCTCATGTTTCAAGAACAGAAGCTAAAAAACAGCTCTGTTTCATCCTCGAGCGAATTTTGGAATAACTAATTTTGAAATGTATGGAGCTTTATAAGCATATACATTCGTAAATTTCAAGATTAGATATTATGAAATTCGCTTGAGGATGAAACAGGACTGTTTTTTAGCTTCTGTTTTGACACATGAGAACTCTTATGTAGCGTTGGAATAATATTTTAAAAAAATAATTATATATATATATATATATATATATATATATATGGTGCAATGGATAATTTGTCGTCTAAATAACGCCAAAATGAAAATAACACTAACATCTCATTTTAACAGATATATTGACAAAAATTGCACAAAAATATCTTGAAATAGTAAATTCATTTAATAAAATCCCTATTGGCTTCAAGTATGGTATCGTGACGACTTTGGGATCTCTTGCATCTCTTGTTTCTCTTCAGGACGGTCTGCTTGTTTAAGGTGAATGCTGCCATAATCCTTGCCTCCAGTCCATCTTTGGTGTTACAAAGTGTTTTGTTAGTGTATCGCTCAATTGCGCCCCACACATAATAAAAATGTAAAATGGTGAAAATGTATCCTTCGCATCCTGTGTATACGATGTATTAATAATAATTTTACAAATTTGGGACGGGTTCCTTACACCAAAACCAGGACAAAAATCCATATAAGCATATGTCCGCAATTCCTTCTTTTCTGGGTTCTTAATTTTAAAGAAAGTTTACAGTAGAATGTGCTGTGTAGATTAGGATACATTTGTCATTCGTCTACATTTTTGGCTATTCTGTCTTCAAAGTTCAACGTCTGTCGTAGAGAGTTAACCTAAAAGTGTTACGTTTCACAATGGCAGGATATTCATATCGTCAGCAGGCAGAATTTTACATACGGCAGCGCGAACGCTAATAGACGCGAGGGTGCACGGTTGTATCAGACTGAGTTTTCAGAACAAAGGCAGCCAAGTCATCCAACCTTTGCTGCTGTATATCGTCGCATTGTTGAGTGGCACCACAAACTATGTATCGATGAAGACCGAGATCCGCCCGTACGCCTGACGACGACAGACACATTCTACAGGCTGTCGGTGAATTGACACACGTCAGGTAACTCTAGCGTGTCGTATATCTCATAGTGCCGCATAGAGGGAACTTCAAGAGCGCTTCCTGTATCCGTATCATTATTAACGTGTGCAGAGTCTTTCGTCGCCTGATCACTCACCACGGAATAACATTTGCCGATGGATTATTGCCAAAATTGCCGATCAGTTTGTATCTTCAGCCTTGTTTACAGGTGAACTAACATCTGGAAGAGACTGAACAACAAATTTACACAGCCAACATTTGTAGGCGCATCTGACTCCTTATGGTTCAATTCGCAGGCTCGACACGAGCATAAGTTTACAATTACTGTATAGGCTGGAATTGTAGATGACTGTCTGGTAGGTTCATATGTTCTCCCAGCATGTCATACAGGGGTTGTCTACAGGGACTTTATTTCGAACACACTTCCAGACCTGGTAGAGGATGCACCCCTGCTATTACGAAGACGCATGTGGTTCCTGCATGATGGGGCTCCAGCAAATTTTAGACACATTTTTCCCGATGCACTGGTTAATATCTACAATGAAAGATGGATAGATAGTGAAGGACCGGTTTCATGGTTTCGCCCAACCTCAATCCTTTATCTGGTGTGGGGTGCACCTAAAACAATTGGTTTATACAACAGACATGAGCGTGTCACGGAGGCCTGCGAAACAGTTGGACACCGTGTGGGAAGATTTGAAAGGGTCCGCCAGTCAATGATCCGACGGTTGCATACGTGTATAGAAGCAAGTGGGGGACATTTTGAACATTTCTTATGAGTTGGTGTGTTGACATACGAGGATGGTCTTTTGGACATATGTTTACGTGGACATTTTACCTTGTTTTGGTCTGAGAAACCCGCCCAAAAGTTTTTAAAAGTATTTTTGATACACCCTATATATATATATATATATATATATATATATATACACACACACACTCACACACAGACACACATATATATATATATATGCACACACACACACACACATATATATATGTGTGTGTGTGTGTGTGTGTGTGTCTGTGTGCGCAAAGAATTTTTTTTTAGTTATTAACCTACCTTTTTTGTATTACTTTAAACGTTATTTTCATAATAGTCATGACTATTATATTGAAATAAAATTCAAGTAATGTTTTTCCATATATATTTTATCATATTTATATATATAAATATATATATATATATATATATATATATATATATATATATATATATATGAAGAAATAAATCTTATGGTGTGCTATATTTATGGGATAAAGTGCTCAATATCAGAGATACAGCGTGTGTAAAAGTGAACATAGAAGTCAACATTTAGAGGCGACAGTCTGTTTCATGATAGACGCAATCATCAGGCCACGTCTGACGATTGCGTCTAGCATGAAACAGCGCTTCGGCTCTAAGTGTTGACTTCAATGTTCACTTATATATATATATATATATATATATATATATATATATATATATATACGTGCGAGCGAGGAAATATTATTCAGCGGAAAAATAGAAAAACGGATTGCGTGTTGACATCGCTACATTCAGGAAAATTATTTGCTACGTAATCCTTCATTGAATTCAGCAATCAAATGCGTACGTATGCACACAACAGCACACATATATATCCCATACTGTTCACGTATGTTTATGTTTGTGCGAGCTCCGATGGTCGTGCGCGTGTGTATTTGTGTCTGCGTACCTCAATGGGTGTAAGGGCGTGTACGTGTGCTTGCGTAAGTATGAGTGGCGTCACGACGACGATGTATGTATGTGAAAAGTGTGTGTATATAAATATAAACATATGTATTAGTTTGTTGCAAAAATAATGTCGTTTTCTCACATAGTAACATATGTGAGAAAACAACATTATTTTGCACCAACCTAATATATATATATATATATATATATATATATATATATATATATATATATATATATATGTGTGTGTGTGTAATATATTATATATATTATTATTTACATGTTATATGCGCAGTACTTATTAGAAAGCGCTCAATATCAGAGATTGAGGTAACATATTTGGTTGAATTGATGTTGGATTTATATATATATATATATATATATATATGTATGTATTTGGGCAATAATCCCTCTTTCATACAAATTTAATTAAAAAAAAGACTGACAATGTACTGCGGTTAATTTTTTTCATTTAATTCTTCATACGTTCTTGGTCGGCATATGTTAATGGGACCTAACTGATCTATGATCAGTGATATGTAACGCGAGTCTTCTTGTTAAGCATGTTGTAGTATATCCAATATAGTTATTTATGAATTTGGATTGATCAGAAAGATTGCGTTTCTGATCAATCCAAATTCCTAAATATTTACGTCCAGAAAAGAGGAAAATTATAAGAATACAAGAAAATTTCAATAAAAAACTTAACCGTAGTAACTTGACAGTCGTTTTTAATGAAACTTGCGCGCGCACACACACACATACATACGTATGCACACACACACACACACACATATATATATACATATATATAAAGATATGTTTGGTGGTACAAAATTTTATCACTGCCATGAAAAGACGTACCTCGCTCAGCAGAACTAAATCGAGGTAAATAGAGTAAATTATGTAATAAATTAAAAAAGAACAATGGACAAAGTTTATTGGTGGGAGAAAAAAAAATGGTAATTAGTTTGAGGCTTAATATAAAGTCCTTCTGTTTACAAAGTGAAGGCTTTAATGGTAGAATATAGATGGCCTCCAACACTTTTAGGTGGTAATTTGAGTGGCACTTGCTAAGGATGGTAAAAGCGTCACCAGTAAAACTAACAGTACAACTGTGACTATTTATAAGGTGTTCTGCGATGGAAGAACCATACGTTCAGAATGTCCGAGGGAGTGTACTTCCGGTTTCGGATTTTTGCTGGAATGCGTTGTTTTATTCTAGCATCTAGCCTTTGCATCGTTCTCCCTATATATACACATAAATATAAAAGTGGTCAATGAGGTGAACCCCTCAATATACATATATGTGTGCGTGTATATATATATATATATATATATATATATATATATATATATAGATAGATAGGTAGATATTGATAATATTAGTGATCAGTATGTGTATATATATATATATTGTGTGTATTTAGGCAGCATCTTTTCATTCATATAAGTTTCATTAAATAATATAGACAAGTTAAAAGAAAGCTTAGATTGTATTAAAAAAATATGGATCAATATTGTGAATTTCTTTCTTCGTTCAACGATAATGTTATTAAACTTATCAGACGTTACGAACAAAATTTACATAAAATAAATAGACAACACTTGTCTATATTATTTAATGAAACGTGTATGAATATATATATATATATATATATATATATATATATATATATATATATATATATATATATATTTAAATTCCCAAGTGGATAGAATCCAGGTAGAACTCAATGTCCAGGAGAGAATAAGAATATAATATAAAAGGTTCAAACACTAATATTCTATGGTTATAATTTATTACATTAGAATCGTAATCACGATCCAATTCATCAGACCTACAAATTAAAAAAGAAATCGGAAAATATCGGAACATCGGAATATATATATATATATATATATATATATATATATATATATATATATATATATACACGTATGTGTGTGTGTGATGTTTCTTTAAAATTCAAAGATTCATAATTTAAGCGCCCCCTCCCCTTTATGCGCATGTGTAGTTCCATCAACATAAACGTTTCTTTCCTAAAACACAAAAGGCATCACATGAAATTTGTTTTACACTTAGTACTTAATTTTCCTGATATTCGTGTGTGTGTAGAGAGAAAGATTGAGAGACAGATAGCGACAGTGAAAGAAGTACAGAAATATATATATATATATATATATATATATATATATATATGTATATATATTTATATATATATGTATGTATGTAGAGAGAATATGGAGAGACAGATAGCGAGAGTGAAATAGAGATAGAGAAATATATGTATATATATATATATATATATATATATATATATGTAGAGAGAGTGAGACAGAGAGCAAGAGAGACAGATCGCAAGAGTGAAAGGGAGATAGAGAAATATATATATATGTAGAGAGAAGTGAGCGAGAGACAGAGAGCGCGAGAGAGAGAAACGCTTTTGATAGTGACGCCATAATAGTACAATAGTTGAAGATTACGATAGAATAGAAAGCGCGTAGGAGTAACCTGCATCAACATTTTAAATATCTTGTTATTCGTCAAGGAATAAAAACGAGGACATCCCCCGCCCCCAGAGAAGAAGTATTCCTTCTTGTCTGCAATTAGTCTTAACTCTTGGTATTGTTTCTGCAATTTTCCTTATTTCGAAATTCCAGGTGATTAATTCCAAGATTCATAGTTCGTTTTATATTTCACCCGCCAAATAATGTTGACGAGAAGCGATCATCGTTTACGCATAAGTAATCTTGCATTTGTTTTGCTACGAAGCGAACTCTAGCTGCCAACATGTTCATTGTGTTTAGAGACATGTTTAGTCATTGTTAAGCATATGTCATTTTCTGGTTTGCGGCACGGGCAAACAGAAATTTCTGGACATTTTGATGTCGTTAGGAAGACGCCAAAATTTAGTCGTTTTCTCACGCTGTTATACACTACAGTGTAATAATAATAAAATTATCGGTACATTAAAATGACCATAACAGTATATAAAAAATATCAAACCATAACAATATAAAAAAAATATCAAAAAAAGAACGTAACACCTTAAAGAGAAAATATTATGAAAATATATTTATAGAAATATTAGCAAAGGTTTAAAAAACTACATACATCGCCATTTTTCTGCAGATTCATTTATTCTTGATTTTAATTTATGTCTTCCGACATAAAAATGAAATGGAGAAAGCCCGACAATTATTGAAAGGCATTTTCATGTTTATACATTTCTTCTGTAGATACAAATATTTAAGTAAATGCTCTGTTTATAAACAGTATTAATAACATTTACTGGCTTGAATGTCCGAGAAATTTTCATAGAAAATAGGCGTCATCCGACAAGAATCGAACTTGCATCCTATACGGAAATGCCATATAGCCTGACGTGCTCTTAACCGATCGAGCCACGGAGAATTTACTGCCTTTGAACTTCAATCTTTCATGAATCTCTCACGTACATTCATATCTGCTCAAAGCGTATCGAAATGTAAACAAATGACGTCACACATTATGAAATGGACAAAGTCCGACAATTATTTTAAGACATTTTTATGTTTATACATTCTTTTTATAGATACAAATATTTAAGTAAATTCTCTGTTTTATAATAAACAGTATTAATAACATTTACCGGCCTGAATGTCCGAGAAATTTTCATAGAAATAGCGCACGTCAGGCTAAATGACGGTTCCATATAGGATACAGGTTCGTTTCCTCTCGGAGGACGAATATTTTCTATGAAAAACTGTCCATTTTGTATTATAACAGGTGTCGGCAACCTTTTGCTAACTATGTGCCGACTTGGGGTTCTAAAATCATTCAGTGTGCCAACAGCATACGTATGTTTATACAAGTCAAGGTCTATATACCTGTTCTACAATATATTTTATAGAGTAATATATACAATAATATGTAAACATCATTAATAGAAATAAACTGTTTTTAAAAGTTTTTTTTAAAAAGTTTTTATTATTAATGGGAGTCCAATGAATGAGCAGATTTGAAACAGCTAAATATCTTCTTTGTGTTGTAGTAGTTATTGGTTCGGACTTTGTGAGGTTATTTGCAGCTGCGTGCCATTGGAAATTGCTTGGCGTGGCACGCGTGACGTAGGTTGCCGACTCATTGTTTATAACACAAAATGAACTTTATCCAAAATCTTCGCACAATTCCTTAACACTATTCGAAAATTTGAAACATACAATAAAAGGACAAAACAGACATTTTTTAATCAAACTTGTTTCTACGAATACTTGCTAAATTATATATATCATAATTAACTCATCGAATCCAGAAGAAACCTCAACAGAATGCAGAAGGAACTGGATGGCCGTTTCGTCCTATTTTTGGGACTCATCAGCACTACGCATCCACTACCGAGAATTGAAATCAGGACAGTTACGTTAGCAGGCAAATGTTATACCAACTGTCCCAACGGGTCTTCGGCGGCGAAGAGGTAGCGAATTACACTCGATATAGGGCGGCTCGATCACATATTCCGCGGTAGGACTCATCCGAGTTTCCCTTACCCATAGGACTGTCCCCCCACGAGCTAAAACTATTATCCCCAAGCCGGTTCAAGCAAGGATATACAGAGAGAAATAATTAAGAGCATTTGAAATAATCATAATTAAGTAATTCATCGAGTCTAGAAGAAACCTCAACAGAATGCAGAAACCACTGGACGGCCGTTTCGTTCTATATTTCAGCAGTGCGCATCCGCTACCGAAAATTGAAACCCGAACAGCTACCGAGAACCGTTGGTACAGTTGGTATGTCGTTTGCCTCCTATCTGCATTCTGTTGAGTTTTCTTCTGGACTCGATGAATTAAATATGATTATTTCAAATCCTCCTAACTATTTTCTCTCTCTCTCTCTCTATATATATATTACGTGGGATCTAATAACAATTCCCCCTAAGGGACGCAGGTTCGAATCCTGTCGGAGGGCACATATTTTTATAACAGGATTTCTCGAATATTTAGGCTGGTAGATGTAAATAAATGAATAATAAATAAAAACATCTACTCAAAAACGATTACCATTAAAAACGTTTAAACAAATAAATAAAGAATATGTTGGATTTAATTCATTTCCAAATCTCTATCTCTCTCTCTCTCTATATATATATATATATATATGCTTTAAAATTAGGAGAAAAAATTTTGAAGTTAAAAGATGTACGTGTTATTTAAAAAAAAATTTTTTTCATATGTGTATTGTGCACTTTTTAATACGACTGTTTCCTGATTATATATATATATATATATATATATATAAATATATATATATATATATATATGTGTGTGTGTGTGTGTGTGTGTGTGTGTGTGTGTGTGTGTGTGTGTGTTTCTAAATTTGATATTTTTATTACTCCAAATGTTATTATATTATAGTGAATACTCGTATTTGAAATAGACGCCAAAGGCTGAATTAACCATTAATCAAAATATGCACGTGTCTTGATCCTCAAGGAAAGGGACGTCACAGAAATTATGATATGAACTTATTGTATACCACTAAAGAAATAAGTCCAACACAACTTTTCAATTTACCGGGTGCTATTACGAACTTGCAGACGACTGACCCGCGACGAATTTTTACAGCGCTTCTGATTGGTTAATAAGGGAATGGGCTAAGGGGTTAAGTTTGTTTTTAGTCAATAGATAACGTCTTCCCTGTTGAATTAGTATTACTAACTTAATGAAAATTAATTTTTGTTAATAATCGCAGGGTTAGTCTACCCTCATTTTCGTTAGGCATTATTCTGGCCATATACTTTTGGTATTTTTCTAAGAGTAGCTTACATGTGGCACAAGGCCGAAAGTATGGGGAACCCAGTGAGCATAGAACTCATTATTCAGTCGCAACTGATCTATCGAGACGAGCTCGTTAACCATTACAGCATGTCGAAGTGTCCGGCCATATGCTTATGTGATTCTGTAACATGCTGATTTGTGGATTAGATGACCACTTTTGGTCACAGTTCTGTTAGAATTTGGTCATAGCTCATTTGACAGTGGCTGCACTGCTGTGATTAGTTCTTTCTGATTGGGTTGCCAGGGCGTTGATGCTCTTCTGGGTTGAAATTAGGGATCAGCCTCTCTCGACGGACGTATTTTATTCTATATTTATTTCCAGCTGGCGTTTCCACAGTGTACGTTCTCGGCTGATGTTCTTTTTACAAAAACTCGAAAATTGCCGTTCTGAAATCTTCTCTTTGCTTCATTTGTGTAACAAAAACGATCCATGTTTTTCTGATCACATTGTGGTGTGCGATGAAAAGTGGATCCTATACAACAACAGGTGACGTTACTTGTCGTGGTTGGACCAAGATGAAGCTACTCAAAAGTTCTCAAACTGAAGTTACACCGAACAAAAAAAGTTTATGTTGATTAATAGTCTTCAATTGGGTTTATTTAGTACAGCTTTTTGAGTACTGGCGAGACAATCGCAGGAGATAAATATAGTCACGAAATCGATTAAATGCATAAAAAATTGTAGCGTATGTGTCGAGCATGAAACAACAGAAAAGATCAAATCCTCTTTCTGGAGATTGCTCGACATTCATTGTTAATTTTGATGGGGAAGAAATTAAGATTATTAGATCCTAATTAAGAGCTTCAACATAGCCGCACATCATTGTTACTTGTAAGTATATGAAGTTTGAAAACTTATTGGTTGTAAAACAAAATATATATTGTTCAATAATTAACACAATTATCCTTATCTGGGCCTTGAAGAGCGAAACTGAGTTGATCTTTGATATGAATTGTGAACATTGAATATTTTTGATATGTGGATATATATCCATGTACGCACGCGCGCACCCCCATATATATATATATATATATATATATATATATATATATATATATATATAACATCTGTTCGTTTACTGCTTCAATCGTAGGAGGGACCTAAGGCAAAAAGAAACTGACAACCACCCCCAGGATCACCTGTTGCCATGTCCGTCCACTCTTTGATGATGTCTCACCAAGTTTTGCGTTGCTACCCCCGCTTTTGGCCGCACTCATCAGTGCCTTGCATGAGGTTCGTTCAAAGGCTGTTATGCCGTGTTACGTAGCTAAACCAAATATTCCGACGCTTAATAGTGGCAAGAAGAGATTCCTGTCATTATCTATCTATCTATCTATCTATCTATCTATCTATCTATCTATATATATATATATAATATTAGTGGTCAATATACATACATACACACACACACATATATATAAAATGTATGTGTATATATATATATATATATATATATATATAAATTCCCAAGAGGATAGAATCCAGGTAGAACTCAATGTCCAGGACAGAGTAAGAATATAATATAAAAGGCTCAAACACATAATATTCCATGGTTATAATTTATTAGATTGGAATCATAATCACGATTCAACACACACACACATACATATATATACATATGAAGAAATATAGTTTTAAGGTGTGCTATATTTATGGAATGAAGTGGCTCAATATCAAAGATAGAGCGTGTGTAAATATAAAAGTGAACATTGAACTCAACACTCAGAGTCTCATTTGCATACTGCTTAGAGAGACAATGGATTTATCCTTCTACGTAACACCAATCCACAACAAACTGGCCAGTTTAGGAAACAACTCTTCATATTCTTCAAGGATCACGAACTAAATATCACCAGTAATACCAACGCCATGATGATCATCTTTCTGCGAACAACTTTCGATTCTCTCCAGAAGTGCACATGACTTTATATTGATAAGCTTTATAACCATAAATACATTAGCAAATAATCCTAACCATCCAACCAACAACAAAATTATTTCTATATATTTCGGAGATGACGTATTATGTACACTATTTAAATTATTCTGACTATTGACCACATCTTTGTCGCCATATTTATTACAACGTTTCGGCCACTCATTATCTGTCTATATTTCTGAGATGAGGTATTATGTACACTATTTAAATTATTCGGACTATTATCCTCATCTTTGTCGCCATATTCATTACAACGTTTCGGCCGTTTTACGCTCCGGACTTCTCCAGGTGGTTGGAATGTCGAACTTAACCCTTTATTTCGCTCACTGGGGTAGACTGTTCTAGTTCCACGTATCATGTCTAACTGATGTCAGTTATCAGTTATCTCCTGTTAATTTCCCAGTTCTGAAAGTTCTCCATTGCCTTAACCGGGTATTGAACTCACACTCTTTTGGTTCCATCACTGACACATGGCACGGCGGATAAAGGCGTTGGTTAGATCCAGTGGCCCAATCGCTTAAAGGCTCGTCAGGCTATATGACGGTTCCGTATAGGATACAGGTTCGATTCCTGTCGGAGGACACATATTTTCTATGAAATTTCTCGGACATTCAGGCTGGTAAATTGTTGTTAATACTGTTTATTATAATCGGAGCATTTACTTAAATATTTGTATCTATAAAAATAACGTATAAATACATTAAAATAATTGTCGAAATTAGTTCATTTCATTATATATATATATATATATATATATATATATATATATATATATATATATATATATATATAGTAATAATACAATATGGTAATCTGTATGGAATTTCCAGGGAGATCTCTATGTCAAAAGACAGAGCAAAATTTCATTTGATTGTAGGTCTCGAAGATTGAGAGCTGCTGTTTTTTTTAGAGCTCTCACGAAATGAAAATTATTACCTATGGCATTTTAAGTGTTTGATATTCTTTAAATAATAATAATAACAACAACAACAACAACAATAATAATAATAATAATAATAATAATAATAATAATAATAATAATAATAACTAGGAATTATCAAGCAGATATACTTAAATATTGTGTCAGCCCAAAATGAAGATTCTGTGATAAATATCCAGAAACGATTGATCATCTTGTACCAGGTTGCACGATTTTGGCACCCACTGAATATAAAACCCGACATGAAAGAGTGGGCCAATATCTGCACTGGAAAATCTGCAACTTCTACGGGAAGGAAACTGAAAGAAACTGGTATGAACACCACCCAGATCCGGTTACGGAGATAGGACCTGTTACAATTCTATGGGACTACACAATACACACTGACAGAACAATCAAGGCCAACCGCCCAGATATTGTTATTAAAGACCACAAACAAAAACGGTGCCTCCTTATTGATATGGCAGTCCCTGCTGACTGCAATGTATATTTGAAGATATTCAAAAAGCTGTCAAAATACAAGGACCTTGAAATAGAAATCTCGAAAATGTGGCATATGGGAACATCAACAATCCCTGTTGTATTTGGAGCCCTAGGACTGGTTGGAAAAGATTGCAGTAGACTAATTGAAGGGATTACTAGAAGTCCATGTCTCAAGGAGATACAAAAAATTGTTCTGACAAGTACAGAACACACTTTACGAAGGGCTTTATCTATGTAATTTCTTTTTTTTCTGACATTTCTAACCTTAGGTCCCTGGGTGGGACCCGGAAAGAAATGTGTAAACGCCAGAAATCAAAGGAAATAATAATAATAATAATAATAATAATAATAATATATATATATATATATATATATATATATATATATATATATATATATATATATATATATATATATATATATATAATGCAACGTAAATTGTCATATCGCTGCTTCAACTTCTTTTATCGTTCTTTTTTTAACTCCTAATAATTTCTCGCATCTTGGTGTCTTTTATCGTCTTGCTTGGTATGGAATGATTAAAAAGAACACATATATGAAGTAGCTTTACATATGCCTAAATTTACATAAAAATAATATAAATAAATATATTTCTCCTTCATTAATATGTGTGCGCGCATAAAAATAATTACTTGCTATAGAAGTCATAAACTCCAGAAACCCAAGTAATGTGGATAGGAATTCGATTTGCCTGTTCGGCCGCAACATATTAACTTCCCGTTACCGAGTGAAAGGCTTGGAATCACAATAAAAATATTTGTTCATTCGTTTCCCTCCACCTACACTCTATCTTGTACCGCAGACACTTATTCTGAGACATGCGCACTTGCTTCGAAGACACCTGCTCGTCTATGACACGTCAAAGAAAACACATTTAACCGTAAAACATAGAAAAACACATGTAAAAATGTACTTCCTTGAGTTTCGTATTTGTTAGGCTTTATCAATGTGGCCGGGCAATAAAGAGTCGACATTTAATAGAAAATCAAATGCACATGCTAATTGCTTCTGATTTTTACATTAAAAGTTGCTAAATATCTGTTGGAATAACGAGGAAGGTTAACAATACAGAAGCGAACAGAAGAAATGAACCCATCCAGATAAAAATAAAAAATTGATTAATGTTTTTTTTTTTCTTTTTTACTGTCAGAAGCTGTAAGTATTCAACAAGATTCTTTCAGTGTATAATGTTTATTGAGGACAATATTGGCATTTGTCGTATTCACATGAATACGGTATGGAGGGACATACAGATCTAAAAACATTGTGATACTGAAAATAAAACAGGCAAAAGTTACGAGCCACTTGACACCCCACAAGGTTAACAATGTTCTAGATTGCATACACATTTCTCATGTTAAATATTGAAACATATTGCTTAAAATCTGAAGCTTTCAACTTGTTTTTTTACGTTTTTAAGTTTCAAAATGAGAAGAGTGTGATTGGAGAACAGGATGAAAAATAATAATAATCTTCATCCTCTTGAATGAAGATCTGCTACCTAAATATATACACACACATTGTAGACCGAAATTCTCACGTGCGACTTGCACGTTTCAATATTATATAACCGTTAATAAATAACAAAAAAAAATTTTTTTTTCGGTCTACAACACACTTATTTTGTCTTCCAGTTTTGATTTTAAAGGAAAAAAAATTACAGCCTGATGATGAGGACATGAAGTCCTTGAAAGTACTTGCTGCTCTAAAAACTACACTCGATCCATCAGACAATTTCATACGTAAGGATCGCATCATTCAGTGGATTGTTAGTAGTTTAATGCTTATATTAAGCCTATTAGCGAAGAGATTTCGCCATGAGTCGCATTAATATTGCTAATTGATTCAATGTATGATTATTTCTTTATAATATATATATATATATTCACAATTGAAATCAAAATTTCCATGGTAATAGCCAGGGCGAATTGTTTAAAATAGTTAGGTGTGTTAAGTGTTAATAATTTGTATCAATATTTAGATAGAGAAGTCTGATTTCTTTTTGGCATCTGAAGGAAATAAACAGGACACCTAAAGTAAAATGGAAAATTATAAATAGGACTAGAACTTGTAAAACTTGGGATGACCCATGCCCTTTGTGCTTCCATGAGAAACTACACATTATTAAGTTTCTAAATGATAAAAATCTATTAAACAATAGACATGAGTTAACGGTTTTCTGTCGACATCATCAGATCTATGCACTGAATAATTAGCTAAAAACAAGCATACAATAATATAACTTTTATAATCTATAGCCTATATATATATCTATATATATATCTATATATAAATAGCTTAAATACCCTACAAATAAAGATAACCCTTTATGAAGTCGTCAAAAAACAAATGTTACGGCAGTTTTTATATGCACAAATCCCTTTCATAAAAAAATAAAATAAATAAATAAAAAAATCTCCATAGACACGTAAACCAGACTAGGCGAAAACATCTTCCGTTTTAAATTTAGACACCCCCACCTTACCCTGACTTGACATCTATGAAAGTAACTCTATACTGATACAAATTATTAACACTTAACACCCCTAACTATTTTAAACAATTCGCCCTGGCTATTACCATGGAAATTTTGATTTCAATTGTGAATATACTATTAAGACACGTAAATTTCAGAAATAAGTTATTCCAAAAAAAAAAAAAAATTGGCTTGAAGATGGAACAGGGCTTACTTTAACTCAATTTAATTCAAATAATTATATTGAAGTTTTCGGCTCTTGTTTTGAAACATGAGACCTCTTATGTAGCGTGTTGGAATCATATTTTTAAATAAATAATTATATTTATGCTCTACGTTTGTATCGAGCACTATTTTTTAAAAATAATAACAAAAATACTAAAGAACTGTGGATTATTTACCTGACCAGTTCTTTTCTATTTTCTATATATTTTCACACACACACACACACACACACACACACACACACACACACACACACACACACACACACACACACACATATATATATATATATTTAGGGAAAAGGTTATAGTTGTTTCAACAATAGAAAAGTATATATTTTTAAAAAGAAGATAAACCGCAAACGTTTTTGGTTGAAATGTGGATTTTTTTATTTCAAAATATATATTTTACACTATTTTCCATAATTCGGCTACACGGGTTTCTGGTTTTGTGTGATATGAAATTTTTACGTGGTAGTGATTCAAATGCTTTTCTGGGACTGGTGATAAGAGTTTATATTTATATTGCATATAGTTCTCTTGTTAACAATGAGTACCACGAAAAAAATTATTTTTATAATATGTGGAAATATCTACTTTGCTTGAAGAAGGTCGCGAAACCAGAAACACGTGTAGAAGAATTATGGAAAATAGAGTCTAATATATATCTTCAACCTAAAACATTTACGGCTTTTCTTAAATAATTGTCGGACTTTGTCCATTTCATAATGTATGACGTCATTTGTTTACATTTGGATACGCATTGAGCAGATATGAATGAATGAGAGAAAATCATGGAGAATTGTGTTAAAAAACAGTAAAATCGACCTTGCTAATCGAACGCTTCACTGTGGCCCAATTGGTTAAGGCACGTCAGGCTATATGACGTTTCCGTATAGGTTACAGGTTCGATTCCTGTCGGTGGACGCATATTTTCTATGAAAATTTCTCGGACAATCAGGCCATTCAATGTTGTTAATACTGTTTATTATAAACAGAGCATTTAATTAAATATTTGTATCTATAAAAATAATGTATAAACATAAAAATGACTTAAAGATTCTCATACTTTAAAGATATGAAATCGGCAATAAATATTTGGTCTGAGGTGAATTATGATTATGTGACCATTGTTTGGCTTGTAAAGTGCATAGTCCGGCATGATTCTGGAAACAAGGCTTCCGGAAAATCGGTGGTATACCGAATTACTATTGTTTAAAAACATCTCTAAAAAAATATGGATTTAGCATTGATGGCATAATTTACGTTGAGAACAAAGTAACTATAAAGAAAATGATTTCTTTTGCTATCCTCCGCCAGCCGCAATGATGGAGAAAGCATTACCTCGGACCATCAACTGTGAGACACGCTGCAAGAGCCACTCCATTTCCTTAATAGAGACGTCATCGCGCCAATCCTCCGAAGGAATGCCATCGAACGAGTGCAAATAACTCCAGAAGTTTCCACTGCCACAGGGGTAAAAAAAAAATCTATCAGCAAGAGAATATTTAACTGTTTTTTTTTTTTTTTTTTTTTATCTCTGCGTTCCGGGCGACAGACCCCGGCTCAACCGCAGACATGATCAAATTACCTGCCGAAAATGTATCCGCACAGGTCGCATCCCAAATCAACGACTTCCCCATCTTAAAAGGATAAATGGTAATGCCATCCGACCGCTTTCCATCACCGCGGTCGAGTTATACGGGTTCAATTTGGGAAGGGAACCCAGCTGCACCCAGGCCACTTCCGATGATGTCGTTTATTGCTGCATGCCATATTCTTTAATATGAAATATGCAAAATAAATTATGGTTACGTCACAAGAATTAATGAAAAACAGCGACTAACCTACAAGGACTGAGATGTTAAAAAGCCAAAGGTAATAAAAAAAAAAAAAAAGACAGGTAGCGGTGGAGAGATATGTATTCACCATCTTCTGAAAGAATATGCCATTTAAAGACGTAGATTAAGTTCAGGAACAAAAGGCGACAAAAACATGAGTGTATCTTTTTTTTTAAGCATTTCACCCCTAGCAAAGCGGGAGTGCCACTAGCATCCGAGGGGTTACAGTGAGTGAGAGCAAGAGTAAAGAGGGGTGTTTTGGGAAAGGATATAGAGAAGGACGGGGATCGGGATCAAGGCATCAGAAGATAACGATTGGCATTACATTTGAATATTTGAAGATTATAGCTATCAGGGAAGCAAATAAGAGGAAGGGAGTTCCACTGTTGGGAAGTGCAAGAGAAGAAGCTGTTGGAGTAGAAGAGGTGATTACATTTAACTGTTTCTACAGTGAAAGGGTGGGACCGAGATGCCAACCTAGTAGCATGTTTAAATTCATGCAGTTGGGGTGCCAGTAAAAATAGAGTGTCAGAGCACTTGCCATGAAAATATTTGTAGAAAAGACAGAGGGAAGCAAGAGCACGTCTCTGTGAAAGTGACTGTAGACGAGATGCCAGATCAGGACCTATCAAATTGCATATTTCGTCTCAAAAACTATTAATTACAAAATTTTAAAGTTTATAATTTAAGGAATAATAAAAATATTTGTTAGCTTTTAATAATTCTATAAAAAAACGATAGAAAGTGAAGATCTCGTTTATAAACGAGATTTGAAGGGCAACCTATGAATTTTGCCACTGTTGATTGCTTGAAAGAAGCTTGGACTATGTATGTTTGTAGATAAGAAAGTAAACATTTGAGATTTAAGATTAGAAGCAGATCTTCGGATGAAGGTTAAAATCAGTAATAAAAAGAATCCGTCACAATCTATAATGAAATATGACATAAAATAATAAGAAAAAAACAACTGCTGTTGTTAAGTACTTTTTGATTGCAGCGCTGAAGTGAACGGCGTATCTTGAGGCTGAGATCGGCCATCAGAAATCGGCTGCTCTTTCATTCTACTCTTACCTCAGGATCGGTTATTATATCAAGAGTAATCTTTTCAAATAGCTGCGGACTCTGATAAGCACACGAAAAACAAAACAAAATACCTTGAAAAATAGAAAAGAAACACGTCAACACCTAACGGCGGGAAATGGAAAAACAGTTGATTATACAAATGAGATAACACGTTCGAACTTCTCGAAGGAAAAAAAAAAGAAAAGGAAATACAAACTTTCACAAATACCGTATATTATCGTGTATACGTCGATTTCTATTTAAGTGATAGGTACAAATGGTCCCAGAATGGTGGTCTAATTATATACAGGGATAATAGTTTATTTTAGAATCTGTTAGTAAGGTATGAAAATATTTACCGTCGTCGTAGCGCAATAGTATTATATGTAGAATAGGGCGAGTTAAGAAAAAAAGTATTTGCTTTCCCCACTACTTTAAATAAAAGGTTAGCAAGGAAATTCCCATCAATACTGGAAATGTAAAAAAACAGTCACTTGACTTGAGAAAACTATTTTCCTGAAAAATTGATCTAAAAGAAAGACATTATAAATTTCCAACCAAAAGCAGTACTGGCAGTTGGGTCAATGAATGCCAAATGTTTCCTTGTAGAGAAATCATTGCCATAACCGTTAGATTCAGATATGAAACATATTTACTATAATAGTTTCTAGTTATTTAAAAGTTGCTGTATCACAATATATTAAAAGGTATATTGCATATTGCATAGGTAATAATTTTGATAAGACCAAGGAATAATTAAAAGTATTTGTTAGCTTTTATTAAATCGATTAAAAGAAAAGTAATGATAAATACAGAGCTCCCATTTTTAAAATGAGATTTGAAACCAACATCTATGTAGTATATGTTAGGTAAAAATCTTATTTCAAAATAAGAAGGCTTTTCTTTTTGTTATATTTGCATGAATTCTCCTGACGAGTAACTCTTCGAGGTTTCAATGATGATTTTAGCGTTTGCAATCTCCAAAGGTCAATGGGTTATTTAAGGTCGAAAGATTTTTATTGTTGGTAATATTTTTTCCAAAAATGTATTACTGGTAATATTTTTTCTTCAAAAATGTATAGTAATATATTGCTAGTAATAAATATTTACGAAAATGTATTGCTGGTAATATTTTTCCTTCCAAAATGTAATGCTAGTAATAATTTATCTTCAAAAATGTATTGCTGGTAATAATATATTGCTGGTAATATTTTTTTACAAAATGCATAGCTGGAAACATTTATTCTTCCAAAATGATTTGCTGGTAATATTCTTTTCTTCAAAAATATATTGCAGGTAATACTTATTTTTATCGAAAATGTATTGCTGGTAATATCTTTTCTTTAAAAATATATTGCTGGTAATAATGTATTGGTGGTAATAATTATAGACAAAAATGTATTGCGTGTAATATTTTTTCTACAAAAATATATTGCTGGTAATAATATATTGCTGGTAAAAATTATTTGCAAAATGTATTTTTTTTTTATTCCAGAATGTATTGCTGTTAATATTTTTTCCTTCAAAAATATATTGCTGGTTATATTTTTTCTTTAAACTTATATTGCTGGTAATAATGTATTGCTGGTAATAATTATTTACAAAAATGTATTGCAAGTAATATTTTTTCTTCCAAAATGTATTGCTGGTAATATTTTTCTTTAAACTTATATTGCTGGTAATAATGTATTGCTGGTAATAATTATTTACAAAATGTATTGCTGGTAATATATTTTCTTCAAAAATGTATTGCTGGTAATATTTTTTTCTTTAAAAATATATTGCAGACAAAAATGTATTTCTGGTAATAATTATTTACAAAAATGTATTGCTGCTAATATTTTTCTTCGAAAATGTATTGCTGCTAATATTACTTCTTCCAAAATATATTGCTGGTAATAAAATATTGCTGGTAATAATTATTTATGAAAATGTATTGCTGTTAATATTTTTTTCTTAAAAAGGTATTGCTGATAATACATGTTTTCATCAAAAATGTATTGCTGGTATTTTTTCTTTAAAAATATATTGCTGGTAATATTTATTTACAAAAATATATTGCTGATAATATTTTTTCTTCCAAAATGTATCCCTCGTAATATTTTTTCTTCCAAAAAGGTATTGCTGGCAATATTTTTCGTCCAAAATGTATTGTTGGTAATAATATATTGCTGGTAATAATTATTTACAAAATTTATTGCTGGTAACATTTTTTCTTCCAAAATATATTGCTGGTAATATTTCTTCTTCAAAAATATATTGCTGATAATATTTCTTCCTGGTAATATTTTTTCTTTAAAAATATATTGCTGGTAAGAAAGTATTGCTGGTAACAATTATTCACAAAATATATTGCTGGCAACAGTTTTTCTTCCAAAATATATTGCTGGTAATATTTTTTCTTTCGAAATATAATGCTCGTAATAATATATTGCTGGTAATAATTATTTACAAAATGTATTGCAGGTAATATTTTTTCTCACAAAATGTATTGGTGGTAATATTTTTCTTTCAAAATGTATGGCTGGTAATATTTTTTTCTTTGAAAATGTATTGTTGGTAATAATATATTGCTGGTAATAATTATTTACAAAATGTATTGCTGGCAACATTTGTTTTTTCAAAAACTTATTGCTGGTAACATTTTTTGCATCAAAAATATATTGCTGCTAATGTTTTTTCTTTAAAAATATATTGCTACTATTATACATTGCTGGTAATTATTTAAAAAAATGTATTCATGGTAATATTTTTCTTCCATAATGTATTGCTGGTAATAATCTATTCCTGGTAATATTCATTTACAAAATGTATTACTGGCAACACTTTTTCTTCCAAAATGTATTGCTGGTAATAATCTACTGCTCGTAATAATCATTTACATCATGTATTGCTGGTAACATTTTTTCTTCCAAAATGTATTGCTGGAAATATTTTTTACTTAAAAAAATGTATTGCTGGTAATATTTTTCTTTAAAAATATTTTGATGTTAATAATGTATTGCTGGTAATTTTTATTTACATATTGTATTACTGGTAACATTCTTTTTCCAAAATGTATTGCTGGTAAAATTTGTTTTCATCAAAAATGCATGGCTGGTAATAATGTATTGCTGGTAATATTTTTTCCTTGAAAAATGTATTGATGGTAATATTTTTGTTTATAAATAGATTGCTGATAATAATGTATTGCTGGTAATAATTATTTACAAAAATATATTGCTGTTAATATTTTTCTACCAAAATGTATTGATGGTAATATTTTGTTGTCTAAAATATATTGCTGGTAATATTTTTTCTTCAAAAATATATTACTGCTTATAATATAGTGCTGGTAATAATTATTTACAAAATGTATTGCTGGCAAGATTTTTTATTCCAAATTGTATTGCTAGTAATATTCTTTCTTTGAAATATATTGCTTTTATTATGTAGTGCTTGTAATAATTATTTACAAAAATTTATTCATGTTAACAGTTTTTGTTCCAAAGTGTATTGCTGGTAATATTTTCTTTTCCCAAATGTATTGCTGGTAATTATTAGGTTGGTGCAAAAATAATGACGTAATAATGTCGTTTTTTGACGTTAAAAAATACGTCAAAAAACGACATTATTGCATCATTATTTTTGCACCAACCTAATATATATTGCTGGTAATAATTTATTACAAAATGTATAGCTGGCAACATTTTTTAGTCCAAAATGTATTGCTGGTATTATTTTTTCCTTCAAAAATATATCGCTGGTAATATTTTTTCTTTGAAAATATATTGCTGGTAATAATGTATTGCTGGCAACAATTATTTCAAATATGTATTGCTGGTAATATTTTTTATTCCAAAATATATTGCTGGTAAGATTTTTTTCTTGAAAAATGTATTGCTGGTTAGAATATATTTCTCGTAATAATTATTTACGAAAATATTTTACTTAAAATATATATTGCTGGTAATACTTATTTTCTTCAAAAATGTAATGCTGGTAATATTTTTTTCTCAATAAATATATTGCTTTTATTTAAAACCTATTTTTACACTTTCATTTTCTTTTGACCCCAGGTTGGGCGTTAACTATTTGCCTATAGCTGAGACCGTTGCAGGTGTTACCACCCCGTGTCAGGGTGGACCTGGGAACACCAGCAATTAAGAAGCGGTTCCACGCTCCTCAAAACCTCCTGAGGAGAAACCTTGCTGTCGGATGCAGTTTATTGTCTTACCTAGGACGAAATATCTTCATGTATGTATAATGTAATTGTTATTGTTGCAGAGCGGCGAATCAGCGGGTTGAGTTCATATTCCGACCTCGCCCGTTTCTTTCATTTTTGCACAACTGCTCTTTGGCTATTTCCGACCTGGGTAAGACGATAAACTACGTCTGCGTCCTGGGTAAGACGATAAACTACATCCGCGTCCTGGGTAAGACTATATACTACATGCGCGTCCTGGGTAAGAATATAAACTACATCCTCGTCCTTGGTAAGACTATAAACTACTTCCGACAGGAGGTTTTGAGGAGCGTGGAACCACCTCTTAATTGTTACTGTTCCCAGTTCCACATTTCATGTTTTTACTTTTCTATTTTTTGTTACTCTATGCAAACAACAAAATCGATAGTCGATTCAAAAGTTTTACTTTGCCGATATCCACTTGAC
Organism: Acanthosepion lycidas; assembly: GCA_963932145.1. Taxonomy (NCBI): domain Eukaryota; kingdom Metazoa; phylum Mollusca; class Cephalopoda; order Sepiida; family Sepiidae; genus Acanthosepion; species Acanthosepion lycidas. The sequence goes on from OZ010581.1 coordinate 7,337,486, forward strand.
AATATTAGACTCTATATATTTTGCATACATTATACATATAAAGAATCATTACAAACAAATAATTACGAAATATATTTGGCAATAATTGGAATTTTCACCGATACAACTCTTTCTTCATTACTTTATCGTTTGAGGCAAACTCCATGAAAAATTGTAATCAGCATCTTCTATTTTAATTTTTTTTTAAATGTAGTTGAATTGCAAAATTTGGAAGAAAAAAGTCTCTAGTGGACATTAAATTTGAAATTACTTAGGTCACGATTTAAATACGTCTATCATTGAAAACATTCTGACAACTAATAAATTTCATTCCCATCTGGCAATATTATAAGATTTAGTTTTCCATAGTATCGCAATGAAAGCGTAAAGCAGAAGAGATAAGAAATTGTGGCTTCCATTGTTAATATGGTGTCTGCTGAATATGTGGGAATGATTAAGTCGAGAAGAAAGGTTATCGTTATTAGAATTTGACAGTTAAAATCAATATTTTCTTGAAATGAAAAACAGATTGAATTTTTTTTTAATAATTTAGGAAGGAATTTAAAATCTGTGGGAAAATTGTCACATTTGAATAATTTGAAAATAAATAAATTTTGATGGATTTGAGATGAAGATATTGAAAAGCGTTATTGACGAACAAAACAATATATTTGCACGCATAAATTTGTACATGTAAAGTTTGCAATATAAATTTACATACTATTTGGTATTAGTAATAGTATTAAGAAACGACTGGTTAGTGTTAAGACAGGGTTTGCACAGAACTAGGTTAATATCAGGTTGGTGAAGCTCGTTAACAGTACGAATAAATGAAACTCTTGATTCTAGCTGTCAGTTCGAATCCAATAGACACATGACTATCGATTCCTTCTATGTGTCAAGTTCGTTCAAAGCGTTAGCTTTCTATCATTTTGTATTACAAACAATGCATATTACTTTTAGGATAACTTTTCAACTTTATAGCATTTATTGCTTCATCCATTGTAAAAACTTGCTAACATGCTTACTCGTTGATTTTGGCTGCTAACTACTTACATTTGATGTGTTCTGATAGTGTTAATCTCTCCAAGAATTACTCATCTTAACTTTGACTTGACCTGTGTGTGTTAAATTCTCCAAGACATTTTCCGCTGCTTCCGTTACATTTGATGTTTCCTGCTAGTGTTAATCTCTCCAAGCATTTCTCCACTTAAATTGAGCTGACCCGTGAGAATTAAAATCGCCAAGACATTTTCCTCTGCTTCTGTTATCTTTGATGTTTCCTGCTAGTGGTAATCTCTCCAAACATTCCCCCACTTAACTTAGTGCTGTCCTGTGTGTTAAATTCTCCAAACCTTTTCCTCCTGCTTTTCTTACGTTTGATATTTCCTGCTAGTGTTTTTCTCTCGAAACATTTATCCTGTTAACTTAGAGATGCATCCCTTTTCCTTCTTCTTCTCTTCTCTTTTATGTATCCTGTTAGTGTTAAATTATTGCACTTGGTATTTGTATAAATATGAAACTTTAACCGACTTTTCTCGATTTCGCTCATTAAGACCTTTTACAATATACGCCGTCACCTTTCAGAAAATATTTAAACAAGATGCATAAAAAATGTGATTATGTCCAAGACAAAAGTAAGACGTCCTTTAATAGCATTAGTATTTAAAAGCTTTAATGTTTTCTAATCAATGCGTCCTCTATTAAATGTGTCTGATCTAATTTCTGTACTTCTGTCACCTTAGGTTGGTCACTATTTAAAATCAGGTTACAAATTCGATTTAATTCAGGACATGAGAGTAAAAATTAATTCTTAAAATTAAATATATTATAAGTTCATATAAGAAATTTTCCCTTCTTTTACTTTTCCTGCTTTCCTTAGGAACTCTTAATTCCAACATCAATCTTTCTAAATTGTAATCATGGATGTTCCCCATGAGGAAGTGATGGTAGTTTAATGATTAGTAACAGGGAAGGAGAAATGGGCGCCAATACATATGGGAAAGGTGGGAATTCCCCTTTTCTGCCCCAGCTACGGGTTAATTAGTAGGAATTATATCAGTAAATCATTATTATATCAATAAAAATACTTACAATCTAAAAAATAATTTATGGCTTTAAATAACAAGCAAAGGGTTGATAAGTCGTAAAAAACAAATCAATATTAACCCGCTTCTTCAGACAGCATATATGGGAAAAATAATTCCATGGTTGCCAAAACTATTGAAAAAAAAAAAAAAAAGGAATATATTTTAAAATATTTTATATTAACGGCAGCTTGAGATTATTGCAGAAAATGCCAAAAACATTATTTGAACCAATTCTGAGATGTTGGTTTTACTGAGAAGGCTGTGTAGAAGTATTTGTTTCGAAGATTGTAAAGTCTTTTTTGTTGGCTTGCACTTAATAATTGAAGGGCTCTACTTGCAATGCCGTTGAACACGGAATTGCTGCATCATTTAAATATTAAAAGCAATTTGGAAGCGAAGATAAATCGCGAAAATGTGGCAAGAGAGACTGTCATTAGTTTCTCAAACTAAGAAAAAAAAAGGAAAAAAAAACGTTAATTTTAAAATCAGTGAGAGATAACAAAAGAAATAACAGAGAATGTTATAATAATAATAATAATAATAATAGTAATAATAATAGTAATAATAATAATAATAGTAATAATAATAATAGTAATAATAATAATAATAATAATAATAAGGCTAATGATGAGGAGAAGTGTACAAAGAAGAAGAGGAGTGGAGAAAAGGAAAAGAAAAAGCGAAAGAAGACGAAGAGGAAGAAATAACACAAAGAAAATCGCGAAGAGAAGGTGAAAAAAAAACCCAAAAAAACTAAAAGAACTAAGGGAAGAATGAGAATAAAACGTCGAAGAAGTAAAAAAAGAAAAAAATAGAAGACGAAAGAGAAGGAAAAAAGAAGAAAATAGAAGACGAAAGAGAAGGAAAAAAGAAGAAAATAGAAGACGAAAGAGAAGGAAAAAAGAAAAAAATAGAAGACGAAAGAGAAGGAAAAAAGAAAAAAATAGAAGACGAAAGAGAAGGAAAAAAGAAAAAAATAGAAGACGAAAGAGAAGGAAAAAAGAAGAAAATAGAAGACGAAAGAGAAGGAAAAAAGAAGAAAATAGAAGCACGAAAGAGAAGGAAAAAAGAAGAAAATAGAAGCACGAAAGAGAAGGAAAAAAGAAGAAAATTAAAAAGAAGAGAAGGGAGAAAAAAGTGAACAAAAGAAGATCCAGTAATTTGCCTAACAAAAAAAATAAAAACAAAGTAAAAACAAGAATGATTGGGTAGGGACAGCCATACACAAGAAATTATGCAAAAAATTTAGATTCAAACCACGTACGAACACTAGACCGTGTCCTGGAAAATAAAAGCAATAAAATACTCTGGGATTTTGAGATTCAGACCGTTTGTGACGAATTAAGAAGACTGAATGTCCCTTATGAGGCAAGAATGTAGATAATCTCAAGGAGAAAACAAAAGGAAACGAAAATTATGAAAAACAAAACAGGATATCACCCGGGTGCTTATGAAGATGTAGCGTAAACGTACATCAGCCACCCCAGTCGTCCAAGACTTCCAAAACCGCAGCTGATCGATGAAGATCGCTTCGATCTCAGGCTTCCCCTATCCCACGCTGTGATTTAAATTTGATCATAAGGCAGCCAAGACCGAATCGACGCAGATATCTTCGTGTTGGGCGGGTTCAAGCAGGGCGATGATGTACAGCTAAAAAATAATGCTCGAATAAATTGAATAAAAGTAAATTCCGCTTTTATATCAGTCGTCCGTACAATTGGTTAGTTCAAAGTTCATATGCAGTTATTTATCATCCCAGCCCGCGTCTAAATCGGAAGTGATACTATTGTCTCCTTGGTAAAATCTGGTTTGCTGTTGTTGGTAACGTTTGGCACAGTGCTGAAGTCGGAGGCTTTCGTCAGTAGATAATTATATGGGCTTCTCTCCTGTCTCTGGTCTCGTCTCCGTCTCTTCTGCTTCTCTCTTCTCTTCTTTCTTCTGCCGAATTCGCTTCGCGTATTCGTATTTATGGATAATTCGCCCAAAGTAGCGAAGTCAGAGAATTCAATAATTCTGGAAATTCCCTACTTCCACTCTCTCATATTACCTCTCACTAAATCTCCTCAGTAAACGTGGGTTGCTTATCCACCGCTTTCTGGTATTCCAACTCAACTTTCGACCAGGGGAATTAACTCTAATTTCGTTGTTTAAGAAAAAAGGAAATTTTCGCTTTACAGCTTGCATTTTCAGCTGCGTAGAAAACATGTCAGTTTTCTACGCAACTAAAAATCTGGGTCACTTTTCCATTGTTCAAACTGCTTGACATACAATTCAAGTCGGTTATGTGTGAATTAAATCTTCAATTCTTCCCACGGGTTTTCAGTATTAACCCTTCTCGTTTCAATGTTTCTCAGTACATAACACTTAAAACTTTCTTCCGTTTTACCGCGGCAACTACAAATAGTATCACAATAGATTATAAAGGGTCCAGTTGTTCCCACATCAACTGACACTTGGAAACGTGTTATAATCAATAGAATCGATACTGGCTATATCAGAGGTGGGGAATTGTCGAGTGGTCGGTAGTACCAGGATGTGCAAGGATAATGAGTAAAGTGCTAAAGATTTATAGAGATTGGCCACCAGGAATAACTGCTCTATTCATGGTTAGCACCCTAGCGTCAGTTATCAGATCGTTCATCTCTTTAGTTTCTACCTGGGGCAACATCTGAAGTGCGATCGATATCGGGTCTGGGAATCCATGTACAAATACCAGGTTTACCATCCTCTCCGCACTTCTTCCCATGAACTTTGCTAATCCTGTCAATCGCCTTGCGTTAGCATAAACATCAATGGATTCGCTAGTCCTTTTGGATTTTATCAATTTTCCATATGTTACGAAAGGTCCATCCGTAAAGGCCTTGAGTAGCATTGAGTCAATCATCTCAGCATCTGTCATATCAATCTCATTCATCTCCATATAGAGACCCAATGCATACCCCTCAAGGTACAACTGGATCAGGGGGGATCAGACTTGCCAGGTCAGTGATATATTGCAACCTAGCAACCAATTTCACTTTTGTGAGCCATGTCACTACGTCTCCCTGTCCATCAAATTCACACGCATTCTCTCCCTCTCACCTTCCATGGAGAAATGCCGAAATAACTTGTTGTCTCGCTGATATGCAGAAATGATAGAGAAAAAAACTCTTCCTTTCCTCTTTCTTTTGTCCCTTCTTTAATGTCCTTCACTCATTGACACCCTTTGCAAAGGATAAGCAAAATCTTCCCGCCCATCATTCTTTCCGGCTTTTACACAACCACCACTCACCCATAATGCATTGGCACTTCCCTATATAAGTGTTATTTCCAATTTCCTCGCTTTTCCGATTCCGTCGTTGGTAAGTTTTCACTTTTCTTTCTCTCATCTCTTTACCACACATACAAATTCATATAAGAAGAAGAAGAATTTGAAAATCATGAAGGCTGATCAGGCGAAGATACAGAGGCATGAAGACCTGACAGGAAAAATACAGAGGTTCGAAGACCTGGCAGGGCAAATACAGAGGTTCGAAGACCTGGCAGGGCAAATACAGAGGTTCGAAGACTTGGCAGGGCAAATACAGAGGTTCGAAGACCTGGCAGGGCAAATACAGAGGTTCGAAGACCTGACAAGGCAAATACAGAGGTTCGAAGACTTGGCAGGGCAAATACAGAGGTTCGAAGACCTGGCAGGGCAAATACAGAGGTTCGAAGACCTGACAGGGCAAATACAGAGGTTCGAAGACTTGGCAGGGCAAATACAGAGGTTCGAAGACCTGGCAGGGCAAATACAGAGGTTCGAAGACCTGACAGGGCAAATACAGAGGTTCGAAGACTTGGCAGGGCAAATACAGAGGTTCGAAGACCTGGCAGGGCAAATACAGAGGTTCGAAGACTTGGCAGGGCAAATACAGAGGTTCGAAGACTTGGCAGGGCAGATACAAAGAAATATACTAAGCATCAGCTCAATTTGCTTCTTTTGTTGTTGGCACACAGAGGAGTATTTCCAGGAATCTTTCTTCCTCGAAAGATATTCCTGGTGGGTATCTGATATCTTTGGGAGGGAGGAAAATGATAGCACTGATTGAAACATCTCCAATGTTGAGGAAATTGTTGTGACTCTAAGCTGCAGTTTGGAACTATCAACATCAGTACTTGGCTGAAACATCGTCGGAGAGAATATCAAATAATAATAATAATGATGAACAGGAAGAAAAGAAGGTGACTGATAATGAACTTCACAGTTCCGACAAAGCACGGGCGAAAATGAAAGAAAATCGAACAGCTGAATAAGTATCCACATCTGGCGAGAGATCAGAAAAAATTCTAGAACATAAAGGAAATATTACGGAGACCTCCCGAAAAGAAGATAATATTATAGACATTAATTATTACAATTTCTTTTTCGTTTTCTGACCAACATTTTAATGCTACACTGATACAGTAGAAGACGATAGGACTAGTGTACAGGCGGCGGGGGGGGGTTCCAAAAGTAGGTCAACTCTATGTGGAATGGGTTTATGCATCGGTTGTATTATTATATCTTGATGAAAGATTTCTTGAGAAAGGGCATTGGCCGAAGAGATCCAATTGATTGGCCGAAGAGAGCCAATTGATTGGCCGGCACATTCACCAGACTTGACCCTAATGGATTTCTTCTTTTGGGGAGTTCTCAAGGACAAAGTTTATAGTCGAAAACCAAGAAGTGTCGGTGATTTGAAAAATTACATAAGAGATACATTTCAAGAAATTAATACCCAAAAAGACTTGTGCCAAAGAGTTTGTCGAAGCGTTAGAGGTAGACTTCAAAGCTGTGTAAATTGTGATGGAAAACAGTTTGAGTACCTGCGTTGATAAAATTTAAGGAGTTTTGTATTATTGTTCACAATAAAATTTAAGGGCTTTTGTATCATTGTTCACAATAAAATTTAATTGTCAATTGTATTAGTAAATATAATTGTATGTTTATGTAATCTCAAAATAAATGTAATTATTTACTGTCCATCTACTTTTAAACTACCCTGTAGATTTTGCATATGACACATGCGGAAGAACTTCCCATTCTAATATTATGATCGTTTACTGTGCCGCATTTGCAACATGATGACAACATTTTCATACAGAAAAATCACCGCTTGACTTCATTGACCAGGAAAATCAGTTTCTTTATTCATATGCTCCATGCAAATGATTTAACTGCTTCTCTTATTTTTATTTTTTTTTTTGCAACTTTGTGATTTTCTTTTGGAGTAACTTTCTCAAATTCTTCAGTTTTCAATTTCACAGCGCTTTTTGTACTTTTGCGCTAAATGTCTTTTAGTCTTCGCAAACAATTCCCAACGCCTACTGCCTCATTAATACATGCCACTTAAACAGTAGCAAACCACCCACATTTCCTTCGTATTCCGTCGGCGAGAAGTAAGTTTCACTGAAACAGTATCTTCCGGTGAACCGTTGCTCTGTGGAACAGATTCTCCCAAGAGGATTTTTCACCAATCACTAAAATCTTAACCTGCTAAGAGTTAAGAATTAATCGTTATTTTCCCCTCCTATTCATATAAACTACACTTTAACATAACTCCCTACCTCGAGTGCACCCGGGACATTTACGGAGTGAACTGTAAAAAAACAAAAAGAAAATACCATAGAATTTAGTAATCCCGTGCTTAGCTTTCATTGCACCTTTTAACCTTATATAAAACTTAAAAAGGAAGAGTGTCAAACAGATATTTTATAATCAACTTCATTATGAAACTAAAAATCACTTTTTAAAAATAATTGTTTTTGAGATTTTATCGACTCTATAAAAGATGACGCGGCAAATTTTGCACCAAACGATTAAAATTATGGAAGAGAATACGAAAATAAATTCATTAAGTTCATAAGAGCAAAGCAAATAAATATTTTCAGGCACAAAAGATAATCACTTTTTGATTTTGGCAAACGACATCGCTGCTTAAAGGCGAGAAAAAATTATGACTGTCATGGCTGCTTCCTGGTTCTCTTAGTGAAATATTAACGCAAAACAATCCATATTTGTGCGTTTTCACTCTTGTATAATCAATGACGTCCACACGTAAACACCTCAACAGTAAATACGAATATCAATAATTTCGCTTATACGAAACTCATAAGTCGAGCTATTTCTCGCAATTCGGATTTTTTTCGGAATGGTAATAGAAGCACGTAGATGGGGGTGACAAATCCGCAGCTCTTTTTAAAAAATATTTCCACAGTTTTCAAAGTCAGACAACCCCCCCCCCCAAAAAAAAATAAATGAAATATCTGCCAACTTCTGATGCAAATCTGACTGGTAGATGCAACTGTGTAACGAGGTTTGAAATAAGGCAAATTTATAAATAACTTCGACTGTACTTAACTTGGTCAGGTAGAAGGCAGCGGAAAGAGATTTTGTGACGTGGACTGTAGTTTTCTCTCTGGATTAAAAAAGATTCTGGGCAATCAATAGACCACCTGTTCCAGGAAGACCAGAGAACGTAGCGGCTGAAATACAGTGACGTAAAAATAAAAAAAATAAAGATGAGCACACTAAATCACCGAATAATCAGAATATTTCACTGCAAACGAGAATTGTGAGAGAATATCTCATTCAAAAGTTAGGGATCAACACAACAAAACCAGGAAACTAGTCCAAATAATTCCTTGAATAGTAACATATTAGAACTTCAACCAATTTTAGAAAACCCAGAGAGACAACTAGTTAAAACGTAATGTTCAAAACAACAATGATGAGGATACTAGTCTGAATGATTCACTAAATAACTCTACTATTCAGAATTCCAGACAGCAGCAGAAGGATCAAGAAGTGCATCGGCCGAAGTGTAGAACTTCTATAGCGAATATTTTAAGAACGCTACATCGGATAATGATGATCATCGGATAATCGGTTTATTTCAGAAATCCAGCCAGTCGTTATAGATTTTTAATTTGTACTGCGTCTACATTTGATTTTAAAAGACGCTATCATTCACTCTTGCCCGTAACAGACGCAGCCTTCAACGTATTACCGTATTTTCCGGTTTACAAGACGCAATTTTTTTCCTAAAAAATACCTTGAAAAATAAGTGTGCGTCTTCCAAGACTAGCGTAAGGCAACGCCCAAGTTCAAGTAAGTCTGGACGGTCACCTAATTGATGAAGACTATAAACCTTCCAGGAGCCGAGCCACAAGCTTAAACATGTTCTGTTTACTAGCAGCGGCGGGAGCGTTTCTGCTCTTGACTAGTATGTCATTGCCATACAAGCCAAATCAGACGAGTGATTAATGTAAACAATACGCCAGTATGTGAGGGACGCAGAGTGAATGTGTTGTTGTATGAGAATGACTTTTTTTTTCTTAGAAATTTCTTTCCAATATTAGGGTGCGTCTTCGAAGCCGCAGCGTATTGAAAACCAGAAAATGCGGTAATTTCGACCACTTCATTAGCTACACGTTAATCAGAAGGAATTATCACTGAATAAATATAGTGAACCAGTGTGTGACAAGATAAGAAAAAGGTTTTTATGATGACGTTTTCTAAGTGAAAACTCATAAATATTATGAAACACAACTGTAAGTAAACATATTGTCTTAAAGACAAAAAAAGAAAACGTTTGAACGGATTTAACGTACTGGAACCGAAATTGTCACCGGGATACAGTAATTACTGCATATTGAAATGCAATTAAACTATATTTATTTACCTTTGAATATCAACACCAAAGGGAAGATCTCAGATATCCTTACTGTTTACTCATTCACTTAAGTGCCATGAGGGATACACACTTAGGCGATCATGTATCTTTTGATCCATGACTGACGAGGCAGATTTTTTTTTCTGTAGTAGGTTGCCATTTCTTTCTGCGGTAGACCAGTTGCCATCAAAGGCTATAGAACCCGGTCTGTCCTGCTATTTACACGAATCATCGGAGAATAAGAGGATTCATACCTTTCATTAGGGTAAAAGCACGGAAGTGAATGTAATGGATTTGACTAGAAAGTCAGTCAGTCAGTGCCATGCGTGATACACACTTAGGCGATCATGTATCTTTCGATACATGACTGACGAGGCACATGTTTTCCCCGTAGTAGGTTGCCATTTCTTTCAGCGGTCGACCAGTTGCCATCCAAGACTATAGAACCTGGTCTGTCCTGCTATTTACACATAACTGGGGTGGGGGGGAGAAGAAGAGGATTCATATCTTTCATTAGGGTAAAAGCACGTAGGTGAATGTAATGGATTTGACTGGAATTCGAACCCGGCTCTCCGATTCCTCAATCCGAGCCGCTGTCCCTTACTCCACCGTGCCCCCACCAAATACTGTTTACTACCGGGATAATTTTCAGATATGGCTTTATCGTTTTAGATTAAAAAATATAGAGATACTTATCAATTTTGTTAAGCTATGCTTGGATAAGATTACGTATTTATCATTTTGTAGAGAAGGTCACAAGATGCCTAGAGATGTCAGTCGATGTCATTCTCTGATCAAGACATTAAAAAGTTATTGTTTTCAATGATCGATTGGGTCTACACCATTATAAACCAGATTATACAATAATAAAATTCTCGCATGATTTATTTATTGTACTAGGATTTCTTCTTCTACTTGCCATAACTTTTCAGGACGTGGGAGATCAATGCTCTCTACAACTTCCTGTCCTTTCTAACTGTTAGTAAGTTTTTTGATATCTCTCCTAATCTCTGTCCTGCCAACCATTTGCATAAACGCGTAAGGTATGTTATGCGTTGTTTTCCTATCTCTCTCTTACCTTCAGTATCCCTTGTAAGTGTCAAATTCTCCAAACCTGCTTTCCTCTTTATGTGCCCTAGAAATTTCAATTCTCTTTTTTTATTTTAAGTGCGTTCTAGTTTTGTTTACATTTTCTTAAAAATTCGTTGTTACCCACAAGTCCAGTTCACAGTATTCTCAGCATCCTTCTGTAGATCCAGATTTCTGTTGCTTCAAGCGCCTGCTTAAGTTATTCCAATGATCTCTAACGTTAAAAAAATCAAGACGGACACTTATATTTAGAATCAGAAAGAGACAGTTGAAATTTCTGGGATATATGATGAGGAAAATGGCTTGGTGAATCTGACACTCACAGAGAGTATTAAAGGCAGGAGGGTATCGGGAAACAGCGAATAATCTACTTAGAATTAGATGGCAGAAGATAGAGTGAGAAGGATAGAAAAATTGTTGAGCTATACAGGACAGGATGTTGTGGAGATCCATGATAGCATACGTTCTGCAGGAACACGGTACATAGAAGAAGAACGTTGACAAAAGATATCGAAGATTTCGATACAATTCCTATTTATAAAGCATCTCTTACTGAAACTGAAACCACTTCCTTCACTACAAACTAATCAGAAGAAATATTCCCATACCCGCCCACCCCCAAAAAAATAAGGAGAATGAAATCCTAAAAATTATACCAAGACATTAGTAGATAAACATTGTAGAGATTCCTAAGTTATCTTTGGAGAGAATCCAATATTTTGGAACATATGAAAAGAAGCAGAACTTTTATATATTTGCTTTTAAATATTGAAACCAGAAAGGCAATCTTATTTTGTTGTTTTGTTCATGACACAGACATCTTGGAGATAGGGTGCCATTGTTTTATCAGCCAAATCTCAACAGTAGACACTGGAAGTTGGTAAATAAATATGGTCGATAACAGCGGGAAAGTTTACCGGTGACGATTTTTAAGAAATTTTGCCAGAATCGGTCTGTGTGCAAGGCTTTAAATAGTTTGCTTTTAAAAATACTTACTGGAAGCAACAGACTCAGAAACGAGAAAAGACAACCGCAATATTTTCTACCGTCCAAAATCAAGCGATAATCACACTGAACCCTGAGGACATCTCTCGTGAAATGTTCGCAGTTGGTAGAGTCCAGCTTTAAAAAAAAAAAGAGTTCTTAGATTTCCTTTTTTAAATTTTTGGAAGGGCAAAATGGTTCCTCGTTTCATAAAAATCAAGAAAATCATTGCCTAACTAATTTTATTTATTTTCTAAAGCATTCTATAATGCATATCACGTTAGTGTTTTTAGGTATATTTCAATTTTAGTTTACGAAGAAATAATGATATCCTTACATTACCAGTTGGATATGAATAAAAGCATAAAACATTTTTAGCAGCACCTCTTTATAATCATATGAAAGCTTAAAACTTTTATTTTGACGACATAGATAATGGCCATTATTTCCATAATGAGAATTTTTTAAACGCAAGTAATAAATTTTTTTGAGATCAATATAACGGTGGATATTTCGAAGTCTCTTCGACACGTGATATAACTTAATTTTCTTTTTTTCAATAATACACACAATCAATATTTTTCAGGTCTTTTTCTTTCGAAAACAATTATTATAAACTACGTGGCAGTAGATTTTAAAATATTCTACTATTTCAAAAACTGATTAGAAAGCATGCGTAAGTTTGACGTCTGAAGAAAGATGAATGATTGAAATGAATCGTTTTGAGACAATTTTTTAATCCAAAATAATCTACCGTAGGTGAGGAAACGTCTACGTTATTATTAGAATTATGATAATTTGAAGATCCAATGTCTTTTTCAGATTTTAAACAAGGGGAAAATAGCAAATTACATCCTGAAAAGATTTCTGTTTTTCGAAGAAATTCTAGCTCTTTAAAAAGTGTTAATTATAATCCGGCCTTGTGCCAAACTTGGTTTGACTCTTCCAAAGTCTTCAAGCCAAAAAAACCTTTTGTAAAGAATTAATAATTTTTTAATATTTATTTATATATGTGAGAAAGAAGAAGATTGGGGCAAATCAAGGGTGTTTCAATAACTTGAACCGGTTTTAATTATAATCAAGCCTTGTGCCAAACTTGGTTTGACTCTTCCAAAGTATTCAAGCCAAAAGAAACCTTTTGTAAACAATTAATAATTTTTTTTATATTTATTTATATATGTGAGAAAGAAAAAGAGTGGGGTAAATAATGGGTGTTCCATATAACTTCTTTTTCTTTTGGATTTGGCGGATATGTGGGTGATATTATTTTTCACACATAATTGTCATGACTAAATAACATGATCCAATAGAGAAATAAATAAATTGTCACCAATAACACTGATTCATTTACTGCTGACTTTGATCCATCTTAATGAAACACCCTTATATATTAGGTTGGTGCAAAAATAATGACGTAATAATGTCGTTTTTTGACGTATTTTTTAACGTCAAAAAACGACATTATTACGTCATTATTTTTGCACCAACCTAATATCATCCGTCTTAACGAAACACCCTTTAGAATTAAAACAAGTGTAGGCGTAGGAAATAAAAGAAAGAATACGCTATGAAAATGAGAAAAGAAAAGAGAAATAAAATGATACAATTGAGAGAGAGAGAGAGAGAGAGAGAGAAAAGAGAGAGAGAGAGAACGAAGGTAAAAAAGAAGATAATAAAGTAAAGAGGGAAATCAATGCAATTGCAAAAAGAATGCAAATCCAATAGAATGAAATTAGGAAAATGGCAGGATACGCTGAAGTAAAAATAAGAGAAGAAAAAAATGAGAGAAGGAAGGAAATAGTGAAAATATTCAAAAGAATAAAGAAATAAAAAGAATAAAAAATAAAAAGAGGCGCAAATGACAAAAGAAAAAATGTATTTTAAAATATCGATTAGAGCGATTTAAAAAAATGCGAAATGTTCATATTCTTTGAATAAACATTTTATTCAAAACTGAGCCAACTCCGATTTGTTCACTTTTAAATAATTTCCTATGATTGACGGAGGCAATTTCATTCCAATTTTCAGATAAAAATACTCTTCTGCAGTTCATTCTGACAACGGGACCGTTAACGCGAAAGAATTTTCTTGTCTTGTCGAATCGTCTCATTATATTTGACATCGCTGCTGCTGCTTCTACAGCCACAAATTCTCGGATCTTTCAATAAGTTTCTACAATCGACTGATTCATGAAATCTGTCGTTATTTAGAAAAGCCTCACGTGACTTAAAGCAACATCACTTGCAATTTGACTCAGTATTTTGGTTAAACGATTGAACAATTTTCAGTGAATGTGAAAAGTTAAAGATTTGAATTCATTTTTTTTTATCCCGAAAAGAGCGGATATATTTTAATATATAGATTTTATGGAAAACATTTCAAGAAATCGTTTTATTTAACGCATTAATATTTTTTTTTTGTAACCGGAAAGGCAAATTATAAAAAACTCTCGATAAATGTCACAAGAAAAATTTGTTTGAATAGGAAATGACACAAGTGACCGTAGGAAAAGACGCCTGCCGGTCATAACCAATTTAAATAACGGCTTTCTTTATATGGGAAGTGTTTTAACAGAGAATGTAAAGGGTAACACTGGAATCCGAAGGTCCATAGAGATAGCCAAAGATATCTTCCAAAAGCTAAGCAGAGTATTAAGAAACAGAAAAATTTTGTCGAAAACAAAGAAAATACTATTTAACTTATCGATGATATTTGTTCTCCTATGTTGCAGTGAGTGCTAAACAATCTCCTCAAAGATGAAGAGACTTGAAGCAGCAGAAATGTTCTACAGCAGGATGATGAGGATATCAAAGACTGAGTAAGTGAGCAATGACGAAGTTTTAGAGACAGTTGAGTCTTCTATAGCACATAATAAGGAAAGTGGGCTTGGAAAAATCTGATACTCACAGGACAGATTGAAGGCCCAGAGGAAAACGGCGCATGACATACTTTGTGTGTTTGAGTAAATGGATGGCGGAACAGGGTTTCGGAGAAATGACGAAAAGACAAAGATTTATTAACAGCACGAAGGACAGGAAATTGTGGAGAGCCATGATCGCCTCCGCCCTGAAAGTTATTGTCACAATGTTGTTATTGCTCTTATTGTCACAATGTTCCAGCTGTTTTAACCTCCGGTCAAGTGTTTGTCGATGAAACCCTTTTTTAATCTACAGGGACCAGTAGAGCCAGGACAGTTTATCTGATTAGATTAAGGATTAAAGATTAAAGTCTCTACCTATGACATGTTACCATCCCCAGCAGATCTTGTTCATTGGAAAGTTTCAATGTAAGTACAGTGAAAATGGTACACCAAGACATATCCTTTCTATCTGTTCATTGGGTTTGAAAGAAAGATACACGTAGTGACATAATCAAATCTTGAAAGAGATTTACCTTTACATTAGGAAGAACATTGATGATATCAATGAAGGAAAGAGACTTACCAAGCAAGTGATGACTAAAGTATAGTTTCACAATGAAGGCAGAAAGGCCACCATTAAAGAATCACAAATGGAAACAATTGTTGATAAAAAGTGGTCAGGAGAAAGGCGGATAAAAGATGGTCAAGAGAATGGCGGATGAAAGATGGTCAGGAGTATGGCGGATGAAAGATGGTTAGGAGAATGGAAAGAAAGATACACGTGGTGACATAATCAAGTCTTGAAAGTATTTTACCTTTCCTTCAGGAAGATGATATCAATGAAGGAAAGGGACTTACCAACCAAGTGATGACTAAAGTACAGTTTCACAAAGGAGGCAGAAAGGCCACCATTAATCTCAAATGGAAACAATGGCGGGTGAAAGATGGTCAGGAGAATGGAAAATAACAACAGACCTCAATTCTGTACTTGTCTTTCCTATTGTAGTAACAAGCCAACGGCCAGACCCAGTGTTGTGGAATGAAAATGACAATGGAAGATGAAAGGTGATCAGTAGAATGAAAAATAACAGCAGACCTCGGTTCTGTTTTTGTCTTTCCTATTGTAGCAAAAAGTCAACGGCCATGCCCAGTATTATGGAATGAAAATGACAAAAAGGCACCTTTGTTGGAAGTGACAGTCCATTGAGAAGACAATTTGGAACAGGATGAGCAAAGAAAAGTTGAAGACCTTATAGACAAATGTGAAGAATATAGATGAAAGATTGAATTATACCATCTAGCAGTGGGATGCCGTGGTAATGTCGGAAAAGATGTTGCCAATGTGCTCAGAAGACTATTTGGCTACAACAAGGAGATAAAAAGCGTGGTAGCAGATCTTCAGGACACAGTGGAAAAACATCGCTCTTCATCTGGTTAAAGCGTGATGATGACAGTTGGTTGGAGAACAATTGATGGCGGGAAAGAACATTTAGCACCAATCCAGAAGAATCCTCCACAATCTTGGGTCCACGTCATATCAGAATGCAGTAGAGGAAAAGGGGCCGAAAACTGGCTATTATGATGACTGATTTTGGATTGGATCCAGAAATGGAGGTGCTAACTTTTTAGCAAGATCTTGTTTATCTTTTCTTCTAAGGTGTTCAGTTCTAAATTCCTTGAAGGTTACCCAGATCGACAAGCAACTGACGAAGACTGAAACGTTGTGATAATGACAAAACAAAAATAGGGACATTAGTCCGTATGTAAATAATTATTGATCTTATTTTTTAATTCGTAGTTTAACAATTTTTAAGAAACTATGCTAAAACGGTGAGATTAGAGGAAGAAGAATCCATTGCGCCAACATTAAGAAAGGGAAGGGTTTGTACTTTCAAAAGCATGACCTTTACGAACGGGAATCACTGATACTTGTTGAGCATACAGAGTAGAATTACACAGACATGATTTATAAATTAGACTAGATCATGGAAATGTTTTGATTTATCCAAACGTTTTCCTTTTCAGTTAACTTTTATATTAGGGAGACATAATCGCATCTTTCAGCAATCTTAGACCTTCTGGATGTTGTCCAAGTGTTGGTGGCGTCAGGTTCAATTCTGTCTTGTGTCTTAAAAGTAACAGGATTAACTGATGACCGGCTACTAGTGGGTCTTAAAAGAAAACTGGCCAGACTTAAAAAGCTTAAATCAGTTTTGGGTAACATGGTCAGACATTGTTACGTCTAATCAACTTTCTCAACACTGTTCAACTTTGAAGCCCAACTCATAATGCCTTGAGCATAACAGAATCTCAATATTTGTAACTGCCAATGTAAAATCTGAAAATAAAAATCATAGCTGAATTAATGCTATGATATATATATATATATATATATATATATATATATATATTAAAGACATTTTTTATGTTTAACGTTCTTTTTATAGATACAATTATTTAAGTAAATGCTCTGTTTATAATAAACAGTATTAAATAACATTTACCGGCCTGAATGTCCGAGAAATTTTCATAGAAATTATTCGTCCTTTGACAGGATTCGAACCTGCATCCTATACGGAACCGCCATTTAGCCGGGCGTGCCTAACCGATTCGGCCACAAAGGAGCGTTCTTTAATAAATAAATTGTCGGACTTTGACCATTTCTTAATGTATGATGTCATTTGTTTACATTTGATACGCCATGAGCAGTTATAAATGTACGAGATTCATGGAAGATTGAAGTTTATAAGCAGTAAATTGGACCTTGCCAACCGAACGCTCCTTTGTGGCCGAATCGGTTAGGCACACCCGGCTAAATGGCGGTTCCGTATAGGATGCAGGTTCGAATCCTGTCAAAGGACGAATATTTTCTATGAAAATTTCTCGGACATTCAGGCCGGTAAATGTTATTTAATACTGTTTATTATAAACAGAGCATTTACTTAAATACTTGGATCTATAAAAAGAACGTTAAACATAAAAAATGTCTTTAATAAATAAATTGTCGGACTTTGTCCATTTCTCAATATATATATATATATTTAGGCAGGAATTTTTCATTAATGCATGTTTCATTAAATAATATAGACAAGTTTTGTCTATTTATTTTAAGTAAGTTCCTTTCATATTGTCTTAATCACATTATAAGGAAATCACCATATTGATAGAACATACAAACAACAATGATAGTCCGCCCTTGCCGCATGAAAATTTCCAAGTAACGACAAACTCGTATATACGAGACGCGGAAGCGAAAATCGCGTCGCAGCTCGTGGCGTCACAGATGACCATGCGAGAGTGAAATTATTCATTGAAATTACCCTACCAACAGTGTTTCTTGCCGTAAATCAATTAGCTATATCAGTCATACCATACCTCCTTGAACAGACGCATCACGTGTCGTTTCTCTGACCAAAGTTCTATAAAAAGGCATTTAGCTACACAGACTGTACAAGAAGACACAATGAAAATATTCGTTTTGCTTTGGTTTTGGCATTTCAACCTCAATGGATTATTTAATGCCGATAAGATTTTTATTGCTCTTAATATTTTTTCCAAAAATGTATTGCTGGTAATATTTTTCTTCAAAAATATATTGCTGGTAATAATTTTTCCTAAAAAATATTAATGGTATTAAAACCTATTTTTACATTTTCATAGTGTTTTGAACCCAGATTAGGGGTTAGCTATTCGCACATAGATCCTAACAGGTGCTACCACCCCCAGTCAAGGTGGACCTGAGAACACCAGCAATTGAGGTGGTTCCACGCTCCTCAAAACCTCCTTGCTGTCGGATGTATTTTATCGTCTTACCCAGGACGCGGATGTAATTTATCGTCTTACCCAGGACGCGAAAATTTTCGTTGATAACACGGTCGTCCATCATATACGAATATTAATTGGCGGTTTATCGAGAGTACCTGAGTAAGTCAGTTATACAATATAAATTAAAAATTGTATTAAATTAACTAATATTAAATTTTCCAAAATTAAACTATTTGACAAGCTCTTAAAACTCGGAAAATAAACAGAAAATCTATGGAGCTGTTCAAAATATAATTTTTTTAAAATTATATTTGCTGAGGAAGTTTAGAGGAAACTTTATTTTCCGGTTGACGGAATAAAAAAAAAACGTTTAAAAGTTTTTGCTTTCAGATCATCCGCAAATATCCCATTAGCTGTTCTCGTCGATCTAAATTCCGATCTATTAAACTTTGATGGAGAGGATGATTAAATGTTTGCTTTTGGCGTCACTCAGTTGCATTGCTTGGAGATAAACGTTGAGAAAGACAAATGATTTAATGTGAAACGAAATGGCGGCGGGGAAAAAGTCTTCAGTTAATCAAAGGGACATAACTCATTCAACATACCGTTTTATATGATTTTGAATACTCTCCACGTTTCATAAAACTTTTAATGAGAACTTAACGTCCTTATCTAATAAGACACTTTTGTTGAGGTCATTGCATCTAGGTTGATCTGTAAAACTGGATTTCTTCCACAGTTCAACGAGAATCTATTCTAAAAAGGAAATTTTTTTGTACCGTATTGCTAATTACGAAGAGGAAATATAAAAAACTATATTTCAAATATAAATATCATATATTTCAATCTAATTCTTCCTTTTTGGATACTGAATATACAGGAATAAAGTGTCGCTGCCGACACTTGAGTTTGAACATGGATCGCCAGAGAGAAAACACAGGCGATCCCATTATTGAATTATGCAGACCACGTGACCATATAAGAAAGGCATAAATGTAGGAAGTACCTGAGGACTAACGAGCGCTATATTCTAGTCTAACATTTTGTAGGTCTCCCTGAGAGTATGCGGTATTAAGGTATACGGAGGATTGATTGATGAGGGATGAGTTCTTGTGGTGAATGTGCCAATTGTAACGGATGAATGGGTCGCGAATCGGATTAGCTAGGTATACGATAGTAAGTGACGACCAGTCTAAAAGCAATTCCCCCTTTTTCGGCCTTCTACCACTATTGTGTGTATTTCATGCAATAAATCTACGCTATATTCTATTCTATCCTCTATTACTATTCGGATCACCATTTCTAGTCTATCCTCTATTACTCTACGGATCACCATTTCTAGTCTATCCTCTATTCCTATTCGAGCCGCTATTCTCTACTCTATTAACTATACTTTCCTCTCTCTTCGATAGTTACTTTTCGAGAGAGTATTATTGAGCAAGTACTATTAGTGCGAGTGATATTTGAAGGTGTGTGATACCAGTATTGTTCAACGGCGTAACTAAACTGATATCTGCGATTACAAAGTCTCTACTACATCGAACATTACGAAAGTGACAACGAGTATTCGTTGGCATCAAAAAAATGCCAAACGAGTGTTTGTTGACATTACAAAATATACTATGATCTTTTCCTAATGAATCTATACAAATGATATCTCATATTGATGAAATAATTCCTTTAAATGTCTGAGAAGTCTTTGAAAATCCAAAAGTCCTTTGCTTTTTCTATATTTCAAATAAAGCTTGCTCGAAAAGATAGCAATCAGAAAAAGTCAAATAAGAATGGTGGATGTTCTAAAACTTTATACCTTAAATGTCCAAGTTTCTTTTTTATACTGTTGTATGGGATTTGACAGCACATGATGGCCGATTTTATTATAAAACAATGTCGCACTACATAATTCACGAATTTCTCTGGCAAAAAGGATGTTACCTGAACACAAGGGTCAAAGGAATGTAAAAACAGTGAAAGCAATGGAAGACGTGAACTTCAGAACTTTGAGAGAAAAATGAGTATACATTGCTTTATTCAGAATGATATATGTATATTTATTAACACACACACACACACACACATATATATATATATATATATATATGTGTGTATGTATTACAATGAATCATTCATAGAAAAAGTAGATTAGTAAAGTTAATGATATAAAATGGCGAAATCCCTTCCGTAACAAAATTTTAAAGGTGCATTAACCTACAAATCATTCGATGAATGTTATGATCCTTGTTTTTAAAAATTCTTAGCTGTATAAGGTCTTTCTTTAATGTGCAAGTACTTTCAACTGTACATTCAGTCATCTTCAGGCACGGAAATTATTTTGTTTTTGGTAAAATTCAGGTAGCATCCGAGAAGAAAAATATAATGCGAATCGAAAAATATTTTTTTAAAAATGTGTTGTTAACGGATACAAACTTTTGGAGCGTGCAGTCGCAACGCTAAAGTTGAATTCTTTTTGAAAATTTAAGAGATTGCGTTTTTCACTAATATGGCAATTTGAGAATTTTTTCTTTGTTGTTAAGAGTTTATTAGCCAATGTGGTATGGACTAAATTGTTCAATAAATAGAGTAAAAAACATTTTAAGGGCACGAGAAATAGGAGAAAGGAGCGAGCAACTTAACTGACGAGCTCGTGTGAATGGAAAATGGAACGTGGGTGCGTAAGAGAGAAAAACTGCTGAGAACCACACTAGATAGAAAGTTGTGGAGGGCCATCATTGCCTATGTTCTGAAAAGAAGTTGGCACATAGACTATTTACTACATGTCCTGCTAAAATTCACCAGTGATTACCATGATTATCAAGGATAAGCCAAATTTTAAACTTAATGTCCTGTAGTTTCAGCGTTTGTAATGTCCACTTTTATCTTCATAATTCATTGAAATTTTTTAAAATGGCACCTGAAAAGATAAAAAATGGAACCAGGGATAAAAGCTCATCGGAACAGATCGAAAGCCGTAGTCACCACGCTTGGCCAATTACGGGTTGGTGATTTTGAATTCATTGTAGTCCTTCTCCTAGACCGCGTCCTAGGTAGACGATAAACTACATCCGCATCCTGGGTAAGACGTTAAACTACATCTGCGTCCTGGGTAAGACGATAGACTACATACGCGTCCTGGGTAAGACGATAAACTACATCCAACAGCAAGGCCTCTGATCAGGAGGTTTTGAGGAGCGTGGAACCACCTCTTAATTGCTGGTGTTCCCAGGTCCACCTGGGAAGCACCTGTTAGGGTCCCACCTATGGGCAAATAGTTAGTAGCACCTGTTAGGGTCTCAGCTATGGACAAATAGTTAACTATTACCAGCAATACTCTTTTGAAAAAAATTATTACCAGCAATACAATTTTAAAGGAAAAATATTACCAAAAAAGATTTTTGACAAAAAATATTACCAGGAATAAAAAATGTTGTCGGCATGAGATTGATATGCCACAAAACAAAATAAAGCAAACCAGACCTTCTCCTAGACCGGTTACCAGCAAAGTATATAGTACCCAGTTTGTTTTACTATTAGCCCATAGCTGGGCGGCGGGTGGAAGAGATGAATTTATTCTTGTCCCAAGGGTATTTGCATGTAAGTGAATGGTGCAAACCCGACTGGAATTCGAACTCTGCTCTCCGATACCTTAAACGGAACGCTAGCAATTGCTCTACTATGCTTCCACTATTAAAGATACAAGAAAAGAATTCTTGCAAAAGAAACAATAAATGTCGATATTTTTCTGTTATTAGCAATAAATTCGGTTATCCTTTAATTCACTTCTCCGACCAGTTCTATTCTCGTAAACAGACAATCTGAAAGAATTCATTAAAAATATAGAAACATTCCGTGGGATAGTGCACGATTGAGAGAAAAAAATGTCACGATTGCTGAAGGAGAAAGGACACTGATGAATTATTGGAAAAGTAAAAGAAAAAATGCGGAAGAATTCAAGTAGAAAAACAAGAAAAGAGGAAGAGAAACGAAGAAGCAAGAAAAGAGGAAGAGAAAAGAATTAGAAGAGAAGAAAAAGAGACAAAAATTTAGAAAAAGGAGAGAAAAAAGTAGAAAATGAGAAAAAGAAAAATGGCGAATAAAAGAGAAGATAAAAAACAGAAAACATGAGAAAGAAGAGAAAACAAGAGAAAAGTTAATTAGAAAATAGAAAAAGGAAAAGAAGAAGAAAAAAAAAGGGGGAAAAGGGAGGAATTAGAATGTAAGGAGAAAAGAAGCTTTAGAAAAAAGATAGAAGATTTTTAAAAAGAAAAAGATGAGATTTAGAAAAAGAAAGAGAGAATTAGTAAAAAGTAAGATTTAGAAAAAGACAGAAGGATTAAGAAAAAATAAAGGGAGAAGAATTAAAAAAGAAAGAGAGAAGATTTAGAAAAAGAAAGAGAGAAGAATTAAAAAAGAAAGAGAGGAGGATTAAGAAAAAGAAAGAGAGAAGAATTAAGAAAAAGAAAGAGAGAAGATTTAGAAAAAGAAAGAGAGAAGAATTAAAAAAGAAAGAGAGGAGTATTAAGAAAAAGTAGCAAGAGAAGATTTGAATGGTAATTACAATATTAACCGTTTCATTCTAAAGAAACATTTACCATTCATCGGATTTTCAAAGCAGTGCTACTGCATATTTAAATTTATAAAAGCTTTCTCTAAAAACAATTTTTCAGGAAAATAGGTTTTTCAAGTTCAGTAGCAGTTAATCCATTGGGCTTTCCTTCTTAGCATTTTGTTTGCGATAGTGTGGATAATGATAATGTCATTAGTCTCTCTTCGAGTTAAATTGGCTATCCATTTTGGTTGTTGCTAGTGTTGAAAATCCTCAAGTGATGTGATTTTTATTATCAGGTATAATTTGTCAATATGTAACTCCAATCCACGTGGTTCGAGAAACAATGATCTTCGCTGAAGCCTAAATGTTTCGCTTGCTGGAAGCCATTTTTATCCATCGATTTGAGAAAACGGGTATTTCTGAGTTTGGCGCCTAGCACGACGTCCATATGAAAGTCTTGCTCTAACAATTTGGCGTGTTCGACGAAACAGCCCCCATCAGAGCCAATTCTACGTTCAATCTCCTTATTTCTTATCTTAAATTATTAATTAATCCATACACTGATGTATTTGAAATTGTTGTGAGACCGTAACATACCTACAACATGGACTCCTCCAGAACTATATAAAGTATGCAATATAACACTCTAGGAGAGAGAGAGAGAGAGTAGAGAGAGAGAGAGAGAGAGAGAGAGAGAGAGAGAGGGAGGGAGAGAGAGAGAGAGAGAGAGAGAGAGAGTATTCTAATACCGTAGTATCAGCCGCGTACGACTACCAATATTGGACACTAGCACACAGTAAGCACGGCTTACACTTACACTATCTTTGTAACCTTTCTGTTTAATATATCTTTCTTACCTCTAATCTGTGTTCCGTGTTTTTCTTCCGTGGTCCCGACTTTGGCCCACATCAGAAATGTTTATTACGAAGGACTCGGACGTCATCGCTGTCTTAAATCCACTTTCAGATCAATGTTTCTTTTTTCAAAATGTTTATACTTTTATCTCGGGATATTTAGTAGAGGATGCTAATTTTTTTGTTCAAGATCATTCTTGTTTCAACTATGAATACATATATCAACAACATATATCCACCATCTTTTGTATATTGGCCTAGGGAATGGAATCAGGAAGTTTTTTTCTATTAATATATTAATTTCAGATACAGTATGGAATATTTAAGTAATTAGTGCCTATCTCTTCACATCTGTACCGGAACATATGCAGAGCATTATCTAGTAAGAGATTTATTAAATTAGGGATCTCCTTTCTTTTTTTGTCGTACTCAAAGTTAGGTACATGTCTACTTATCATCTCTCAGTTGCGTTTCTGTCTTTGGGCAGAGTGCGCTCAGGAGACAGAGGGGCAACTGAGGAAAATAATACTGAGAGATGCCCAGCCCTAGGGAACAGCTCCCCGAAGGCGCGCCCTCCCACTGCACCAGAGTGTTATAGTGGAACACACCTATTCTATAGTTAATAGACTCTCCCACCTATAATAAGTAGGAGTAGTAAGAGTAACGAGGCAGTCGCTCAGTGAGTCGGTGAGTCAGTCGATACCGGACGACCGTTAGTCGGATACTAAAGTATCAGCGACCACAACTAGATTTACTCTGCGTCATTACCTATAATATCAAGTTCCTCACGTTTTGTACGTGGAACCTATTTTAGGACCGACTTAGTACAAATACAAGCCTCCACTGTGAAACCACTCCATAACACAGAGGGAGGGATCGGTGCTCGCACCGAGGCCAGCGCAACCGACGCTTGCGGGGATTGGGGGTGGGATTTTTGTTCCTGTCCCAGGTGTATGCGTACCTAAAAATAGACCTTGTGTCATCTCATTCTCGTGGGGTGGGGACAGAGTAAATACTTACTCCAGTTTAGGTTTACAATGTGTTGTGGAGATGAATACACCTCTCTAGAATAGGACTTGGACTCGTTCAAATACATACAGACCGACGCTAGAATCGTCAGCAGGAGAAGAAAAAAAAAGATAGAGATCTCTAGCTTATTTGCTTACACCCGATTTCAGCAAAACTACGACCACTACAGGCGATGTTCTATTTCTTGATTGTGTTATCTTTATTCAATGCAATGAAGACATAACAATGCTGCAGCACTGAATCCTTATACGACTTTCTGGACCAATTTTATCGGATCTAGACGTCCAGTAGATTCAGGGTCGGATGCTGCTGTGTGGTCTCCATAACAGGTACATAATTTTCTCTTGGAGAGGTAAGCATTTTCCTTGGAGTTGTTTGATGATATATATAGCATCATTACGGCGCTTATCAGAGCGGAAGTCAAATTAGATGTCGCGGGGTTGGTTTTCCTAGAACAGTGAGAAAGTACAAAGGGAAAAACAAAAAGAAAAGAGAGAAAACATCTAGAAATAAAGAAAAGAAAAAAAGTGAGAGAGAATTAATTCGAAACAAGAGAGGAAATCATCCAGCGACAAGAACAAGAAAAAAGAAAGAAGTAGAAAGAAAAGAAGAAGGTCAGAACTAGAAATCAATAGCAAGAAGAAGGAGAAGAATTAGGAGAGGGGGGGTGGAGAATAGAAAAAAAAAGGAATGAATGAAGAATTAGGAAGAGAGAAAAAAGAAAAAAGGGAGAATTAGAAAGAAAATTAGAAGAAAGAAAAGAGAGAAGAATTAATATAAAGAGAGATGAATGAAAGAAAGGAAAACAGAGAGAAAGAAAAGAAATAGAGAGAAAAGGAAAAGGAAGAATTTGAAAGTACAATAAAAAGAGACAGAAATTAGGAGGATTTGAAATAATCATAATTAAGTAATTCATTGAATCCAGAAGAAACCTCAACAGAATGTAGAAAGCACTGGACGGCTGTTTCGTCCTATGTTTGGGACTCATCAGCAGTTCGCATCCACTACCGAGAATTGAAGCCCGGACAGCTACTTAATCAGGCATACGTCATACCAACTGTACCAACGGGCCTCGGTGACGAAGAGGCAGCGAATTAGACTCGATATAGCGCCGATCGATCACATATTCCGTGGTGGGACTCATCCGAGTTTCCCTTACTCATAGGACTGTGCCTCCACGAGCTACGACTACTATCCCCAAGACGCTCACTCCAAAGCATTAGAAGCCGGTTCAAGCCGGGATGCGCACTGCTGATGAGTCCCAAATATAGGACGAAACGTCCGTCCAGTGCTTTCTGCATTCTGTTGAGGTTTCTTTTAGACTCGATGAATTACTTAATTATAATAAAAACAGAGAAGGTTTGGAAAGATAAAGAAGAAATGAAAGAGAAGAATTAGAAAATCTAAACAAAAACAAGAATGGGAGAAGAGGAATCAACAAGAAAGTTTTATTCCTTTTTGGATGCGGAGGTATAATGGATAGCGGCTCGGATTAATGAATCAGAGATTTCATCTTACGTGCTGATACTATCGAGAAAGTTGTACATCCTCCCAGTTATAGGTAAAGATAGCCTTGATTGGAGACTAGTCTAGGAGAAGGAAAACGCTGTATTCAAAATTCAAACTAACTTGAAATGTTTTTGGCTATGTCAGATTATATTACCCAAGGGACATCGCTGGTACTGCAGCTGCAGTACACGTGGTGTGTCTACGACCGTAATGGAATACGGTACTCGGGATCGTGGCTTACGTAAGAGCAAACTTTATAAAATAATTAGTGTTTCATAAGAGGTTGTATGTTAGTAGCTCTTATTTTTGTTATATGTGGATATTTCTGAAGTAGATTCGTCTGGCATAAGATCACAGAAATGGAGTTCATAGCTAGCCTAAAACTTCAAAGACTAAGAATGAACCATTATTGTAAAATAAGCAAGCTTATTTTTTTATAGTTATTAGGCTAAAAACCAGATTTCTTTATTGTCATATTCACAACGTTTCGGCCGTTGTACGCTGAGGCATTTATGTCTATGTCTCTCAATATATCTGTCTATATCTCTGAGATGAGGTATTATTATTACTTGCATTATTTACATTATTCAGACTGTTATCCTCATCTTCATTGCCATATTCACAACGTTTCGGCCGTTGTACGCGCCGGCCTCGTTCAGCGGAATGAAATTTAGAACCGAAACCTTTATTTCGTCTAGCGGGGTAGATTATTCTAGTTCCACGTTCCATGCCTTCCTGGATGTCTCAGTTATTTCCCTTTAACTCAACTCTCCAGGCCCAGCGGATAGAGGCGTTGGTTAGATCCAGTGACAAGACCCAAAGGGTTGTGAGTTCAATACCAGGCCACCTGAACCAAAACTTGGAGAGTTGAATTAAAGGAAAATAACTGAGACACGGGGAAGTGGCATGGCACATGGAACTAGAACAATCTACCCCGGTGGACGAAATAAAGGGTTGGGTTTGAAATTCCAATCACCTGAAGAAGGCCGGAGCGTACAACGTTTTGAAGATGGCAATGAAAATGATGTTAATAAACGTGACAATTATTTGTCAAATAAGATGAGCATGATTTCTTAATCAAAGACTTTGCAATTCCTGCAAAGAAAAGAAGCGTGAATAATCGCCCATGAAGATTAAAAAATTCTGTGTTCAAAGGCTCAGTTGATTCGACTGTTCAGCTGCAACCTTTCAAAACAGGCTTTGATCGTCGTCTTGTTGCACAAAATAAATAACTGAGCGAACGATGACATTCGCTATAGAGATGAAACGGACAAAAAGATCATCTTACACTTTGACTCTCACCGTGTTTCTTTTTTACCTTTAAATTGATTTTTATTTCCAACTCAGAACGACGGCTGTTTTACGAGGCAGACACCAATTGTCGATGTTTTTAAAGGAATTAATTATTGACCAATACACGAACAAATGTATACTTGAGAATATTAAATGCTGTAAACAACGAAGGAAATTACCGCTTTTTCCAATTACTTATTGGAAAAGGCGGTTATCAACCAGAAAAAGGTTGTGTGTGTGAGTCTGTGTGATAGACAATTAATAAATTAATAAATTTACTTGTTTACGTGCCAGAGGATGCATATCTAAATGTAATGGAGGTAACTAATGTGCAATTGTTTGTATATAAACGGGCAGACTTATGGCTGTTATCAACATCAAGGGAATGTGGCTGTTTGTTATGTCTTTATACTCGGCGCTTGAACATACGACATTACGATTATGTTCGTGAGTTCATTATCTATCTATCTATCTATCTATCTATCGTCAGTTCATTATCTATCTATCTCTCTCTTTATATATATGTATGTATATATATATATATATATATATATATATATATATATATATATATATATATCAATAGTCTGTTCATTATATATCTATCTATCGTCAGTTAATTATCTATCTATCGTCAGTTCATTATCTATCTCTCGCTTTATATATATGTATGTATGTATATATATATATATATATATATATATCAATAGTCTGTTCATTATATATCTATCGTCAGTTAATTATCTATCTATCGTCAGTTCATTATCTATCTATCTATCTATCTATCTATCTCTTTATATATATATATATATATATATATATCAATAGTCTGTTCATTATCTATCTATCGTCAGTTCATTATCTATCTATCTATCTATCCATCTATACTTGAACATTACGACATGACGCAAAACAGATCATACCAGTTAAATTTAATCAAAGCCGAAGAGTGCACATCCTACGCATGCCCCACCAAAATAATACCATGCCCAATAGTGGGCCATGAGCCCCATGTAGGCAATCACAAAAATGGAGTATTGCTGTCATATTTGGGCTGGAGCAGTTCAGTCTTCATTTCCTAGGTATTCCAATTGTAAGGAGGAAGTTTCACTCTGTCAGCTTTGTAGAACTGACTTCCACAAGGACGCTTCCTTGAAGTCTGCAACCCTAATCGTCTTCAATCCAAGGATCAACGTTTATCTATATTCTTTATCCTCAAACTCTTTATTTCTGTCTATCTAATCGTGATTTTCATATCCCAGCCTCTACCTTGACTGTTTCTCGAGCTTTTCACTGGGTGAAATTTAGCATAAAAAGATATTATCATTAGGAATTTGTCAACTGCAACCAAATATTCCGTTTTATAAGTTAAACTTATAAAAGCGAATTAAATTTTCCTCAAATTTATGCTGTTACAAAGAAACACTGGAGAATAATTTATCTTAGAGATTTGTTTTAAAACTATATATTTCAACAAGAAAGATATTTTTTTTAAGAAAAATTAATAAAAATAGAATCTTGAATAATTGTGACGCCCCCCGGTGTCGCTGCGCCAAATGTGACGTCTGCCTAGCCGCGTCCGTCGTGCTATCCTGTCCTGGCTAAGAGTCCTTTTACGAACTCAGACGCTTTTCCTCTGGCGGCATCATACGCCAAATATAGGGCCTCTTGGTCTGAGAGTCTATATATTACGCGGCTCTTATCCAGGACAGCCAGCCAGTCCCCAAAATCTCACGAACTCCCATCAAAGGCCGGGACCCTCGGTCCACCCAATAATTTTCTTAGGTCTGCCGGCAATCCCTGTCCAGCCCCCCCTTCCTCTATGTCTACCCTATCTTTCTCGTAATCAGATATATTTAACACAGCAAAAGAAAAACAATCTGAGCAGCAACAATCGAAATTGGGAGATCAACCGAAATAAAGTGTCCTACCTGACAGACGATTTTCCGCTCGTTCTTCTCAGGTTCAGGGTTGTCGTACTAGAGTATCTGGAACCGTATGGTTATAGTAACCAAAGTCCTTTGGTTCCCACTCTAGTCTGTTTCAATTTGAGTCCTTGAGACGCCGTGTGTTGTCCTGGTCGAATTTTTTCTGCAACTCCTGTGGCAGCGGCTGATCCAGGGTCTATTCCTGATGTCACGGCACCAATTGTGACGTCCCCCCCCAGTGTCGCTGCGCCAAATGTGACGTCTGCCTAGCCGCGTCCGTCGTGCTATCCTGTCCTGTGACGACCAACTGGCTTGGTATTGGTCGCGGCACCAAATGTGACGTTCTAACCTTTTGGTGATTCGGATGGGAATCTGGTAAGATTCGGTATCAGCCTTGTCGTTCCCAGCTCGCCTCCAACGTCTGGTTACCGAAGTAACTGTTTTGATTTCCAGTCTAAACTACCCATGTTGTGAATTGATCTTAGGCAGACGAAATCAATCAGTCGTCGGGCCGTAATGCAAGCCGAGTTCGATCAACACCACACAGGTATATGTAAAATAAAATAAAATAATAACTCGAAAAGTTCAAATGTGTTAAAAAAGGATAACAATATTTTATATATGGTTGCTGAATACAGGACTACGTCTTCTTCCCAACCCGCTATATGGATTCGTGACACTTTGTGTTTGTTAGGCGAGTCTTAACATCTTAAGTTGTTTGTTCTTTAAGAAACTGGTTCTTGGTGTATCTTCAGGTGATATTCCTAAAACTTGTTTTGGTGGTGTGAGTCTAAGTCGTTCTTCAAAAATAAATTGTTCTTGGTTAGAAATTGAGTCGTGATTTGCGTGGAATCTTTCATGTCAGCTATCTGCGAGGCGGATGCAACTCCAACTGCGAACTTCACCCTAACTCGAACTGAACTGGTTTTCACTCGCTGCGACTTTGCTTATATGGACGCCGACCAAAACCGGGGTGGGCTTGTCGGGGTTTGAGGTTCCTTGATAATTCTAAACCCACAATCCACTTCTTTGTTTTCGGTCAGGAAAATTTTATTATTTTCCATTTTTGGAAGTCTTTCGTCTTCCCACCTTCTATTCTCATATTGGTATCTCACCATGCCCTCAGAGAGTGTCAACAGGTTTCTCCTCTCTCTCACAGTGGCATCTCACACCTATCCCTTCAGGGGGACGCAACATGCCTCCCCTCCTTCTTCACATGATTACCTCCGCCTAACGCTCATGCCACCATTCAGCCAATGGGCACTCAGCAGCGTGGGTGATGCCAGACTAAACTCAGTTTAAAAAAATCTTGCTAAAAAAAAAAAAAAAAAAAATTTATCTCCCCCCATTTTTTTTCTTTTCTTTCTTTTCTTCGAGGAGACCTCACACCCTAGACTCTTATCTTAACCGAATCACCTGGAATTCGTCAATCAGATTTTCGGCAGCATCAAGTCGGTGGCCATTTGGACGCATTTGCATTCTTGGTGCCAATTACTGATCCGATAAAATAGTTTCGCTATCATAGCCAGCCCTGACGATAAACAGATGCTCCTCTCAACGATATTCTGCATATAGACAAAGGCTTAACCTTTCCTTCATGTTGGTCAGCGGATACTTTTGTTTTTCTCGGACAATGCGTGCTTAATTAATTTTTATTTTTATCTCTTTAGAATTCTGCGGGAGGTAGCTTGTCCAACTTGAAAAAATCTTTTTTATCATTGCCATGGGCAGACTGGATATATCTTACTCGCCTCCCCGTAACGTAAATCAGATTAAATTCTGTGTTTTACCTTCTCGACAATGGAAATAAAAATCTTACCGCTTTTCCCCGCCAGAAAAACAACACCGCTCAGTGTCCTTTTCGTGATGGCTTCTTATCACCTAATTTAATTCTCGCCTTTCTTTTTTCTTCTTCTTTCTTTCTAGCGACGTAAATAGTATCACATAATGACATTTTGAGCGAACTCAAATTACTTTTGAAAATAATAACGCATTTCTGTACGCATTTCATCGATGGCTGAATTTATCTACAAACAAATTATTCTGCAAAAACAAAACAAAACGCCCCCACCCAAAAAAAACCAAAACAAAACAAACACAAGGAAAACAAAAGAAAACAATAAAAAAATGAATTATTTACATTGTTCAGACTGTTTTCGTCATCTTTATTGCAATATTCATCAATAAATATGGTAATAAAGATGAGGACAACAGTTCGAACAATGTAAATTGTGTAAATAATTACAATACCTCATCTCATAAATATAGACAGATAAAAATCGAATTTAGCATATGTTTTCTTTAAGCGCTTTAACAAATGACACAGAATGTACCACCAAAATCTAAAGGTGTACTGCGAGGGCGAAAGATGCCTTCTAAGCAAAGTATTAAGAAAGAGGGAAAATTCATTAAAAACAAAGAAAAGGGTGTTAAATTGTTGCACAATACTAATCTCCCTATAGGCAGTGAATGCTGGACGATCTCCTCACAGACAAAGTTGAAGCGCCAGAGACGCGGTTCTACAGAAGGATGCTGAGAATAACAAGGATGCAACATGTGAGCGACGAGGATATTTTAAGGTAAATAGAAAGACAAAAGTCAATTGTGCTTAGAATCAAAAAGAAAGAGTTTCTATTTCTGGGGCACGTGACGAGCAATGAGGGTTTGGAGAATTTGCCATTCACAGGACATATTGAAGACAGGAACGATCTACCTTTATGTAAAGGAATAGCAAAACAGGGAGTGGGAAGGCCAGTAAAAAATTGTTATAAGCTACAAAAAATTTGAGGACACATTGCACAGTGGATTTGTATTTCCTATTCATCCTATTCCTGAAGGACACATGGCACAGTGGATAAAGGCGTTGGTTAGATCCAGTTACAGGACCCAAAGAGTGTGAGTTCAATACCCGGTTAAGGCTAGTGGAGAACTTTCAGAGGGGAATTAACAGGAGATAACTGATAACTGACATCCATTAAACATGGCACGTGGAACTAGAACAGTTTACCCCAGTGAGCGAAATAAAGGGTTCAGTTCGACATTCCAACCACCTGAAGAAGGCCGGAGTGTACAACGGCCGAAAAGTTGTAATAAATATGGCGACAAAGATGAGGACAATAGTTCGAATAATGTAAATACTGTACATAATACCTCATCTCAGAAATGTAGACAGATACACAAAATCCTATTAAAAAAAAAAAAAATTCTGCAAGGAATCTTTGATTCCTGGAACAATCTTTATTTTTTCTTGACTACGCTGTCTTTACAAGAGTCAGATGAGCCCCGCCCGTACTACCACATATCTGGGCTGGGAATCAGACAGAGGAGTCTCAATCCTCTCTTTCCAGCATCAACAAAGTTAAAAAAGAATGTTTACGCGGCATAATAGTTGATGTATATAATTTCTCACCTTACAACCCCTTTTCCCACAGTCGCAACGTCGGAAGTCTATCGCTATTTCCATGGCAAATGTTCTGTCAATCGACAATATTTAGTTTCACCAGTTCAGACCTTTGCAGCTAAGACACACCATGCCATGGACACAATGTTGAACTATCTTCATTTTTGTTAATATTCTTTTGGTAAAAAGGAAGTTCAATTTGGAGAGCTCTTTCCCAAGGGCCGCTGACTCTCGAGACTCCTGAGGGCATATTTCCTCTTCGAGTCTAGAGTCAACCGTTATCTATCCTACATATCCTCGTAATCTATATTTCTTATGTCCATAGAAACAACCCAATTCAGTCCGCCTCTACCTTGAGTGGCTGATACGTGAACAACAGAGCTGAAAAATAATCTTTCTGCGGAAAAGATCATTTGAAAATAAGCTTCGTGCTGGGGGGAAAAAGAAATAAATGAAACGATTTAATCAGATCGGCATTTATATTTTTACACAAGCGTATATTAAATACATATTTTGCAAGTATTACTTCAATGTATATGTCGGTTTCTCACGTTGTTTATGTGGTTCATATTGTTTGTAAGCAATTACACAACAGATCTGTTTACTTACATATTTATGGAAAATCACTATTCAGAAACCTTTAATATTGTATGAAATAAACCATGAGTTTGACAGGATATATAGTTAGGAGATACGACATTGTTCACATGTATTTGTCAATTGTTAAAAACATAAAATCCCAGTCGGCAAAGTAAAGATTTTATTTAATTTTGGGTTTCTTGATATACGTTTCGAAAGCCCGAAGCATATTTTTTGCAGTTTATTTCTATATTATAAAAAAAAACCAAAAAAAAAAACATGATTCCTTATTATTGGTGTATCTTCTTTAACCAAAATTGTATTGATGAAAGGCTATTGTACAAAAACACATTTAGGGGCAACTTAAAAACACTGGAAATAATGGTTGTATAGCCATAAAACGTCATTCAATAAGAGACAGTACAAAAAAAACAACAAAAAAAACAAACAAAAAACAAACAAAAAAAAAACACACCGCAGTCAAATTGTGTATGGGAGGGGAAAGACAGATAGAGTAAATGCTTTGTAGTCGAATGAAAAGAAAAAAAGGAAGATAACTCCGAGCTCGTAAAACAATGTTCAGGGTTTCGATGGCTAAGATGAATAATTGTGTTTGTCCGAAATGCATTTTTGCTTTTGTAGTTAAAATCCCGGTCATGCAAAAAGTCACAAACGGTGATTTTTAAATTTTTTCATGTTGCAAAATATTTTTGTAAGTGAGGTAACTTTGTTAAAAATTGAATTCTTGTTAGAATATTATAATTTGCTTGTTTTTAAAAAACTGTTTAAACTGTTTAGTTCAAACTGTTTAGTTTAAACATAGATATTTCTAAAGAACTATAGGATTTAAGAACATTTCTACTATATTCATAATGAATTTTGCTAAATGTTTTTAATTTCTTTAATAAAAATAGCTACAAGAATTTGTAGCTTCTGCTTATTTCCTTCTTGATGAAGTATACAGGTATTGTGACTAATATTATTCTAAATTGTGAATTTGAGCAGGGATGTTTTTGCAAGTTTTGTGCAAAGGACGATGGACCATTCATGTGTACAGTGAGCCTTCTTGATAACATTATTGCAGAATAACCAACATATACATTAGCATTTTCTCTCTCAGAGATGCAGTATCCCAAGGGACATTTAAATTTATTTATATGTTGGTTTTCTGCAATACGTTAACTGGTTGGGAGTAGTTATTACGGATCATTAAGATAGTTGTATCTATTTTAGCATAATATATACTTAATTTAATTTTTTTTACTGACATTTTGAAAGAGATGTCAGTATTTATAAGTTATCTTGTTTATATTTAGAATGCATCTGATTACGATTTGAAAGATTGATGCGTTTAGGTTTAATTGACGACACATTATGTTCTATGATTTATATTAAAATTTCTAATAGATCATTTTGTCAGAGTTATTTCCTCCTTAATTCCGCAATTGTTCACTAGGGGTCGTTCTCCCTACACTATAAATACTGGGCGACTTCTTGCCTCGTTCTCTTTTTTCGTTTTGCATTTCAGCGGACACATTTAAAAATGTAATCTCTCGTAGAAATCCGCGTTTTGCCAGCTTATGGGAAAACGCTATGAAACACACACGTACGTACGAACATTCACCAAAGAACAAACTCTTTACGTCCACACACAAACACAACTGTTAATGTCTTTGTCACTTGTAAATTTGTTGTTTAATACACACACACACACACACACACACACACACATATATATATATATATATAAATGAACATAGAAGTCAACACTTAGAGGCGACAGTCTGTTTCATGCTAGATGCAATCGTCAGGCCACGACGATTATATCTAGCATGAAACAGACTGTCGCCTCCAAGCGTTGACTTCTATGTTCACTTTTATATTTACACGCGCTCTATCTCTGATATTGAGCACTTTATCCCATAAATATAGCACATTTTAAGACTATATTTCTTTATATATATATATATATAAGTAAAAGAGTAAAAGACAGCATGGACATGGGAATCGTCACTGTATGGTGATAATCAATTACAAATTGCAATGCTATCTTCAGATCTTGGTTATAGAGTCACCATATTCACACTATAAATGTTTATAAACGCTCTTCGCCATTGATCACTATTCCCCTATGAATATAGAAAATTTTAACACACACACACACACACACTCACTAACACACACACATATGTGTACGTGTAGTGCAATATACGATATCGGCTCAGAGCGCCGAGGTCAAATTCCAGTTGAGTTCATTACCCTCACTTGTAAATCCATCTCTTCGTCTTCCCAAACTATGTGTTAAATAGCAGTACACACAACCAATCTATGAGAAGGAAAACTCTGAATTCCAAACCTGAGGTATGTCGTTTGGAGGCCTTGTGGCTCACTAATTCTGCACCAATTCTCTGTATTCGGTCCTTCCTAAATGTGTGGCTGGTTCTGCACAAGTCTTCACCAGTAGAATGAAATCACATGTGCGGTTAGCCAGGCTGTTCAGTTCTAAGAACTGAACTACCTGACCTTCATACATCGAAAACAATGGGAGAGTCTATCTATCTATCTATCTATCTATCTATCTATCTATCTATCTATCTATCTATCTATCTATCTATCTCAGTCCGTTCATATCTATCTATCTATCTATCTATCTATCTCAGTCCGTTCATATCTATCTATCTATCTATCTATCTATCTATCTATCTATCTATCTATCTCACTTTGTTTGCTTCCATCTCTTTTTTTCATCTCTAGATTGTTAGATAGATGCAGCAGTAGATAATAGAATGTCAATATTTTGACAAACAGTTAAATAAAACAAGAATGTCGTATCTATGTGGAATCTCAGTAAGAGAAAAATGAATCACTTTTCGAACCTATCAATTGTGCCGATTTCTGACAACAGCGAGTCTGTAACATTTAATCAATATTATATAATTGCAACGCAGATTCTTTTCTATACAGAATATGACATCTTGAATGTTGTGGTTTTTCTGTGAGTGATACAAAATATTAATTTATCGTTCAGCAGACAATTTTGACCATTAAATGAAGTGTTGTCGGTTAACACGAGAAAGGGAATTGAAGTCAAGGCTAATGATTGGTAAAATTTACGATTCACACGAAGAGAATGAAAATAATGAAAAATTTCTTCGTAAAATTTAATTTTGAAAAGGCCAAACAATTATATCTGTTTGCTTGTTTGTCATATTTATTCAACGAGGATTGTCTGATCAGGAGGTTTTGAGGAGCTTGGAACCACCTTTTAATTGCTGGTGTTCCCAGGTCCACACTGATCCAGGGTGGTAGCACCTGTTAGGGTCCCAGCTATGGGCAAATAGTTAACTATTACCAGCAATACTTTTTTGAAAAAAATTATTACCAGCAATACAATTTTGAAGGAAATATATTACCAAAAACAGGTTTTTGATAAAACAAAATATTACCAGCAATAAAAAATGTTGTCGGCCTTAATTAACCCATTGAGGTTGATATGCCTTAAAACAAAATAAACCAAACCAATCTAAACCAAAGAATACATATTCTATTCATACGAATGTATCCGAAAAATGTTTTTACCATTAAATAAAACATTGATATGCCCTAAACAAAATAAACTAAACCAATCCCCCGCAGTACTCTCTCTCTCTCTTCACCTGTGCGGTAGCTATCCAGTATTCACTGCCGTTGATATCATATAGCAGATCAGCACTCTTTGTTTTGAATGAACTTTTCGTATTTCTTCATACTCTGCTTAGTTTTTCGAAGGTACAATTGCTATTACAATACACCTTCGAATTTCGGTGACACAATTATCGCCATCTTCCAAGATATCTGTCTATATTTCTGAGATGATGTATTATGTACACTATTTACATTATTCGGAGTATTGTCCTCATGTCTGTAACCATAATTATTACAACGTTTCGGCCCTTCAGTGTCTGCCTATATTTCTGAGATGAGGTATTATGTACACTATTTACATTATTCGGACTATTGTCCTCATCTTTGTCGCTATATTTATTACAACGTTTCGGCAGTTCAGCATCTGTCTATATTTCTGAGATGAGGTATTATGTACATTATTTACATTATTCGGACTATTGATCTCATCTTTGTCGCCATATTTATTACAATGTTTCGGTCCTTTATTTCGCTCACTGGGGTAGACTGTTCTAGTTCCACGTGTCATGTTTAATGGATGTCAGTTATCAGTTATCTCCTGTTAATTCCACTCTGAAAGTTCTCCACTGCCTTAACCGGGTATTGAACTCACACTCTTTGGGTCGTGACACTTGATCTAACTAACCACTGTGCCATGTGTCCTTGAGGACATCTGTGTATGAATTTCTGGGTATTATAAACCTAATGTATTCAGAAAACATTTTTTAACAGTGCTTATATTGCAATTTGTGCTGTTATCAATTCATATTTTTGTGGCACCCTGCATTTTTTAGAAAGACTAAAAAGAGATATTCATAGAAATATGATTTAATTTTTATTCGGTTTATTAACCAGTTGTTAGTTATTTAGAAACGAAGAATAATTGAGTTTTGAGAATAATTCTCTAACTGTATTTAGGCGATCCAAAGAGAAGAAGAAAAAAAAAATAATAAAAAGAAAGAGAAAGAGGAATAGATGATACAAAACCCGGTCATAAGTAAAACTAAGACAAGACAGGTGTCAAAATATATCAGGTCAAATTACCTGACCGAAATCCAGGGAAATAGAAATTGTTATATTTGGTTGAAGAAATAGAGTTTGGAGATAATGAAATAAAACAAAAAGAAGAGGAAAGACAGAAACATAATACGAAAACAGGTCGTAAGCGAAAACACACACGTACGACCAGCACCTAACAAGTGTCAAAATTATCAGGTCAAGCACTTGAACTAATTCCGTGTCCGCGTAGGATGGAAGTTTTGTTAAGGTTGGCTGAAACAATAAAGATTTTTTTGAACAATGAAAACGAAATTTTAATCGGAGGAAAGGTGTTTTTTGTGTTGAGGTGGTGACCGGTGGAACTGTATACAGATTCTGACCTGTTAAAAATTGGAACCCCACGATGATGAAGTGGAGACATTTTCAATTCAGATAATTAAGATTTTTGACTATCAGGTCTGACCAAAAACAAAGAAGGAAAGAAAACGATTGTATCGGCTCACAGATAGCGCCAATATTCTTTCCAGAAGTCACATCTAATTAGCGGCAGGCTGTTTTGACAGAACCCAGGTGAGAAAAAGCCAAGATTATCATTTTTCGTACGTGTGAAAAAGGCCAAATTAGATTTTGTTTTTTTTAGAACAAGAACGATGTAAGCCACGCCCGATTGGAGACGGGAGGCGTCCCACCACAGTCTCATTGGCCGAAAGCGGTCACGTGATATGCGGAAAGAGGAGGGAGAATGCTCGATCAAGAACCATTGGTCGAAAACGGTCACCTGACATACGAGAGACCGGGAGAGATGGGTATGCGTCTTCCCCCCAGAGGCACTGTGAGGAAGTAGGGGTGAAAATAATAGCGATAATGGGAAATCAGAACTAATGCGACTTTTGGGATTATCGAGAGAGCCCTGACGCCGACAGACCCACCCCGGTTTGCTGCGGCGTCAATAAAAGCAGGACCCCAATCGACAAAAAAATGAGTTCAGCCCCGGACGGCAGCGAGAGGAGATCGCCTCGGACGGCGGAGAGTTGCGGCTGGGTTGCGGCAGGAGGTCCTTCCAGCCCCAGTCGAAAACAAGAAATCCTTCCAGCCCAAGTCGAAAACAAGAAATCCTTCCAGCCCAAGTCGAAAACAAGAAATCCTTCCGGCCCAAGTCAAAGACAAGAGAAGTTCTATCTAAGTCGACGAAGAAGAAGATTACTCGAAAGCCGCGGAGAAGTTGCAGCCAAGTCGAAGACAAGGCCAAAGAGTTACTGGACGGAAGAAGAAGAAGAAGTTAAAATCAAGCCCAGCCGAGAACAGAATTCGACCCAACCAGATCGAAGTGAAGAAATACAACTCAAGTCGAAGAGAAGAATCAACTGCGAATGATTGATAGAAATTAGCCCCAGTGTCGAACTAAACCACACTCCGACATACACAATTCTGGAGAGTAGACAATTCGAAATCGTTAAGTTGTATGATAGAAGCTTGGTGCCATAGTCCACAGAGCGGGTCGGGAATGAGAACAATTTTTCTTTATGTAACGGACATTAGATATAAAAGGTTGTCACCTTTTTTTTTATCAGTAATTTTTTGTCTCGTGAGTTTTTTTTTTCTTTTACTTGTGTTTTGCCACCCACGTCGGACTCAACTTGCATACGGCCCAATCCCTGCTGGTCCCGTCTGTCTAAGATCTAAACACAGCGTGGGTAGACAGACCGGAGATCAGTACAGTTGCTTTAGCAACCAGGTATTGGAAGCGGGTTGGGAAAGGCGAGGCTGGTGATCATCTAACCAAGAGGTTGGAGCGGCACGCTTGGAACCAGGAGGAGCGACCAGGAGGAGCGACGTCACAGTTGGCGCCGTAACCAAAGGATTCGACCCTGGGCCAGGTGTGTACCCGTCACATTTTTACCAGATCTCATATTGCAATTTTTTTTTCTCTGCATTCCTTATTAATAATTCCCATATTGTATTTATTTCTATGCTTGGTCGGCTCAGGAGATTTTTGTGGCCTAGCATATGTGTGGATTCCTTAAGTTTACGAATTTTCCAATGATGTTGAGGGCGGTGATCTCCCTTCTCTCTCCATATGTGGTCAGCCACGGCTAACTTTTTGATTTTTTCTCTTCCCCTCGTGTTACAGCTTTCTGGTGTTCTTGAAGCCTTACCTTAAGGAGGCGAGGCGACCTGTCTCCCCATTATATTTCTTTCCGCAGCTGCACGGGATAGTGTACACACATTCTTTAGTCATGTTCTTCTCTATGGGGGGTCTTACTCGGGTATACAGTAATTCAAATATCTTCCAAGATATTTGAATTACTATATTTGTTTGATTTCGATGCCTTTAATTCGTACCTCGGTTGTTGGATATTTTTCTCTTGTTTTCTTACAATTAATAGTTAGTCTTTTCTTCCTGCTTTCCTTTATTATCTTCTGTAGGAGATCCTCTTGTTTTGTCTGCTATCAAAGTAGTGCCATCTGCGTATCTATCTATCTATATATATTAATCTATATTTTTTTGCATTTAATCCATTCTTTACAAATATATTTATATATATTTTACATAGGTAAATAGACTGGTCCATTTTAATAACAGCAGCTTATAAATATTAATATTTAAATTCTACAACGGTCAGTTTTCAAGTGCTTTAAACTCAGAGTTGTACCAAACGGTGTGGAACAAAATTTTTATTTATTTTATAATATATATATATATATATATATATATATATATATATATATTGAGACACGTTTCGTAGAATAGTTTGTCTGCTTACTTTTAACAGGATCCATTTATATTATCGGATGAGGTTTCTGATGTAAGTAAAGAAAAGAGAAAATTGCCCTGTTGATACATATATTGTTTTATTCCGAGTACTTTCGACATTAACACAATGTAAATATTAACAAAATTAATTAGGAATACTGCACAAATGTTCTAAAATGTTTGCAATAGATGGACTAAAATATCACGGTTTATGTTAAAAGCTTTTCATACAATTGTTTTCTTTTTTTAAAAAAGAACTCTTCACACATTATAATTAGTTACCTGCACTAGAGCTTGACATAAAGCGCATAGCATAAAAACTAGCGGTCCTCACTCCACATGTAAAATTATAACTTTCAGAAGAACATAGCAATTTTGTCTTTGGAAATAATGAACACTGCAATTTTTGTCTTAAAAACATACCTCGAGGATGGCATTGTGTTAATGTCGAAAGTACTCGGAATAAAACAATATGCATCAACATGTAAGCAATTGCCGTTTAAGGGACATTTGTTCTTTAATTGAGTACAAAACAATGAAATATACCAAGCCAAGGTAAGATCATCAGATAGCGAAAAAATATACATAGGAATAACTGAAGGACCCTGGAAACAACGAAATTACGCACACAAAACATTAAATAGTAAATACGCTGGGAAATTAAAAACTAAAAGCAAATCACGCCAAAAATACCATAGAAAATAAGGAAAAAAGCATCAGACTACAACAATCAACCCAAACCCTGTAAACTATGCTTGGAGAAAAATTTAGCTATAATTTTCTTCTCAGAACAAAACAAACTACTAAATAAACGATCAGAACTCATACCAAAATGCAGAAACGAAAAGAAATTTTTACTACATTACTTAAAAATCGAAAACGGAAATAAATAAATGAAAACAAACAAAGTCAAGTAAAATAAATTAATCCAAATAAATAAAATAATAAATAAATTAACAAACCACTCTCGCCAAAATAACCGTTAGAATAGACTACCCAGAATGCATCACTGACCCGAATATATACATAGTGAGAAAAAGACAACGCATGTAGCCTGACCGTTGCGTTTAGCATGAAACAGTTTGTCGCCTCTGAATGTTGACTTCAATGTCCACTTATATATATATATATATATATATATATATATATATATATATATATATATATATATATATATATATATCAGTTCCTTATAACTATAAACGTTATTTTCAGTAACTATATATGTTTGAGCTGCTATTCCTGTGGCTTATCTTATTTTATTAAACAGTGCAATTTATGACAACTGGCTTAAATTAAGAAGTCCTGATATGCAAAGATTATGCCTGCGTGTTGGACTTCGCAATTTAAGCAGATGGTTTATTATTTTCACTGTTTAATAAAATAAACAAAAGGAGAAGCAACTCAAACGCAAGTACCCACTACAAATAATGTTTATAGTAATAATAAATAATGTCGGATGAAAACATTCTTTGAGTATTAAAATTTAATGTTGAACTGTTTTGTCACTACTTTGAGATTCGTGGCCATTACATTCTCTCTTCAGGAGACTTGACTGGATTTATTTTAGGAAATTATTATTATTATTATTATTATTATTATTAAAAATAAATCCAATAGAAAGGAAGTCATTTCCGCTAAACTGAAAACTGAGAAAATATAAGGGATATCCATTGATAGAGACGCTTGAATAGGTGAACAAAGTCCAAAGGGAAATTATTCGACAGCCTTATAACATGGGATAGTTCATTTTTTTTTTGTTAATATTAATTGGATCGATACATTGGTTTGAAGCCTTCGACATTTTCATGAGAGAAAACCTGAAAATTAATTCATTGTTCAAATCGTTTGGTACAAAAAGACCAAGGCTGATTTACGTTTTTCTTTTTCTTCAGAAAAGAAAAACTTTGAAAGCTAAATTATTTATCATTTATCATTACGACTCTACGCCAAAACGGTTCACGGTCACATCGCATTAAATGATCGGTTCCCGTACGCTCAACAAAGTTAAGCAACGTCGAGCCTGGTTCGTACGTAGGTGGTTGACCGCCTGCGAATACCACGTACTGTAAGTTTGGGTGTCATGGATAATGGTTTGTTAATCGGAGAACAGTGTTCCAATTCCAGTCGGCTTCGTTATGTCCACTTACGCTCAAATACCCTTGAGGAAATGTATGAATCCATATCTTCTCCCTCAGCTATGGGTTGATTAGTAAGACTTATATCACTAAAATCTATTAGCTCAAAAAAAAAACTTTAAAAAAATAAAATTGCATACATAATATTTATATTATTTTAAATAACCCATAGAGGTGTTGATATGCTGTTAAACAAAAACAACTAATCAAATTTGGAAACGTTAGAGGTTTCAGCAAAAAGATTCTACTTTTTCAATTAAATCATTTACGATAATTTTCTTTTAACTGCTGAATACTATTTTGATGTCGGAAGCAAAGACATGCTCCGGGCAATTTCTATCCTATAGGTCGATTGATTCACAGGTTTTTCTTAAAACGTTGATCTTATAAACTCGACCTATAAACGAATATATACGGAAATTAATTTCTTTGCTGCTTATTCTTTCGTTTATTTTACCGATTTTTTCCATCATTTTCGATCAGTTTTTCAACTTCTCACTGCAAAACTTCATTATCATCCATCATACTAAAAGCGAATCCTCTATTTTTTGTCACATTCACGCTAATAGCCAAACGCTGCTTCTTTTTCAGGTTGCTTCATCGATGGCCCTCAAAAAACGTAATTCACGAGTGGGAATATATCAATAAAACACAGCTGTCAATTGAACCGCTCTGCAGATCTCCTAAGTGCAAAATGGCCGTCTCTCTTGAGAGAATTCAGTTTCTTACACCACCGCCGTCAAATTACATATCCTATCGGTCGTTGGGTGAAATC
The DNA here is from genome assembly GCA_963932145.1 of Acanthosepion lycidas. NCBI lineage: Eukaryota > Metazoa > Mollusca > Cephalopoda > Sepiida > Sepiidae > Acanthosepion > Acanthosepion lycidas. The sequence goes on from OZ010581.1 coordinate 7,381,397, forward strand.
TGTTTGTTTTGATACGTTTAGGTGTGTTCTGCATTGTTGTTGACTAAAATCGAAAGACACTTTGGGAAATTCATTGCAAGACAAAACAATAAAGCAATATGGCTATGGAGTGTGGGTGTTATTAAAAAGAAGGTTTATAATCAGTAGAGATATGCTGTTTAGTATGAGTGCTTTTCTTTGTCGACGTCACTAGTTGGGATAAGAAGAGTTATGGCGAAATAACAGATCACAATCCGGATGTAAGAAACCTGCTCACAACGTCTATTGTTAGATAGCGTCTCCGACACTCTGGTATTGATGGCCGGAACGTCACGATATCGATTGGAAATGGTAAATAAAGCCACAAACTAAAGCTTTCTCTGCTGAAGACATATTTCACATTCCCGGGTTTATTGTTTCCGGTCAAACCTATGAAACGAGGGCAACAAAAAAGACTTTTATTGATCCATTGACGATATTGGTTTTCCGTGCATTTTCTCTGTGTCATGCAAGAAATATAAATGAGAAAATATACATAAAAAAATGAACGGTCTATTGGATACTGCAACGACTTGTAAAGATCCTGTTTAACCTTGAAGAATGTATAGCGCCGGCAGCTAATCCAAACATATGCACAAGAGAGGAAAATAAAATACTACAGAAAGAAAACCCAAGCTATAGGAAAATATGGAAGTCGTAAAACAAAATCATACACTGAGTATTATATATCATTATGTATTCTCCTATGTGCCGCCTTTAGGATGTGAGCGATCATGGCTCTCCACAATTTCTTTGTAGCCCTGAGCAATGTTTATCTTTTTATTATTCTTCCCACTTTTTCTTTTGTTATCCGTCCCACTTTCTCTTTGGTTATCCCTGCTTCTTTCTCATTTGCTATTCCTCCCACTTTCTCTTTTTGTATTCTTCCCACTTTCTCTTTTACTATCCCTCCCACTTTCTCTTTTGCTATCCCTCCCACTTTTTCTTTTGCTATTCCTCCCACTTTCTCTTTTGATATCCTTCCCACTTTTTCTTTTGCTATCCCTCCCACTTTTTCTTTTGTTATCCGTCCCACTTTCTCTTTGGTTATCCCTGCTTCTTTCTCATTTGCTATTCCTCCCACTTTCTCTTTTTGTATTCTTCCCACTTTCTCTTTTACTATCCCTCCCACTTTCTCTTTTGCTATCCCTCCCACTTTTTCTTTTGCTATTCCTCCCACTTTCTCTTTTGATATCCTTCCCACTTTTTCTTTTGCTATCCCTCCCACTTTTTCTTTTGTTATCCGTCCCACTTTCTCTTTGGTTATCCCTGCTTCTTTCTCATTTGCTATTCCTCCCACTTTCTCTTTTTGTATTCTTCCCACTTTCTCTTTTACTATTCCTCCCACTTTCTCTTTTGCTATCCCTCCCACTTTTTCTTTTGCTATCCCTCCCACTTTTTCTTTTGTTATCCGTCCCACTTTCTCTTTGGTTATCCCTGCTTCTTTCTCATTTGCTATTCCTCCCACTTTCTCTTTTTGTATTCTTCCCACTTTCTCTTTTACTATCCCTCCCACTTTCTCTTTTGCTATCCCTCCCACTTTTTCTTTTGCTATTCCTCCCACTTTCTCTTTTGATATCCTTCCCACTTTTTCTTTTGCTATCCCCCCCACTTTTTCTTTTGTTATCCGTCCCACTTTCTCTTTGGTTATCCCTGCTTCTTTCTCATTTGCTATTCCTCCCACTTTCTCTTTTTGTATTCTTCCCACTTTCTCTTTTACTATCCCTCCCACTTTCTCTTTTGCTATCCCTCCCACTATTTCTTTTGCTATTCCTCCCACTTTCTCTTTTGATATCCTTCCCACTTTTTCTTTTGCTATCCCTCCCACTATTTCTTTTGGTATCCCTCACACTTTCTCTTTTGTTATCCCTCCTACTTTCTCTTTTGCTATCCCTCCCACTTTTTCTTTTGTTATCCGAAGGGCAGAGTTTTGTCCGGGGAGGTAGACAGACCCTGAACCCGTTTATATGGGTTCTAAGGCAATAATTTTGGCCGAGCGTACGGGCTGGGAGAACCCACGGTAAACTCGGCCTTGCGCCACATAAAACCCTCGTGTGTGGGTGTGTGGGTGTGGGGGGCTGTTAAATATAGCGGAGACGCATTGTTAACCTACCGTTCGGACGGACACTTCTATCTGCTTATTACTAACACTCTTGCTTTGTATATATCTGTTATTTTAATGCACTTGTTCAACCTACCTTTGTCTTCCGTGTCTTTCTTTTCTGGCCCCTAAACAGGCCACAACATTTGGACAGTTGTCCTCATCTTTATTGTCATATTCTCGGCGTTTCGGACGTTGTACGCTCCGGCCTTCGTCAGGAACTATCTATATTTCTGAGATGAGGCTTTGTAACTGTTTAGACTATTTACTTTGTTCAATCTGTTTTCTGCATCTTCATTGTCAAATCCACAGCTTTTTGGCCGTTGTACGCTCCGATCCTCTTCAGTATCGGTTTATATTTCTAAGACGAGGCATTGTAATTATTTACATTAGTTACATTGTTGTCCTCATCTTTATTGCTATATGAATATGCCAATAAAGATCAGACTAACAGTCCGAATAATGTGAATAGTGAGAATAACTCAAGCTTTGTTTTGATATGTGAATTAATCTTTTTTAATTGACAAAAAATTGTCCAGGCAAATTAAAAGGCATTTATTGAGGTTTATGTGAGTTGCTTAATAATTTCAGGTGGGCTGTGTGTGTGTATATATATATATATATATATATATATATATATATATGTATATAGTCATCCACAGACTGTTTCGCTGTATCACAGCTCATCAGTGTGGTTAAACACCCGATTGCTTCAAGCAGGGATCTAAACCCGACCGATATGGCATGTCAGAGATTCTACCCCCAAGCTGACGTCGCATGGGGAGGGGATTTTAATATTTTTATTATGCGAAAGACGTCAGTAGGTAGGAAAGCTAAATTTGAGTAGAAGAGCATTGCATAAACAGCAGCAGCAGCCAATGTTATATATTTATATATATATTTATAATAAACAGTATTAACAACATTTACCGGCGTGAATGGCCGAGGAATTTCATATAAAATATGTGCCTTACGACAGAGGGATATACATTTGTCGGAGGACATATATTTGTCGGTCGACACATATATGAAATTTCTCGGACATTCGGGGGGGTGGGGGTGGGTGAATGTTGTTAATACTGTTTTTTATAAACAGAGAATTTACTTAAACATTTTTGTATCAATAAAAACAACGTATATACAATAAATATATTAAAATAATTGAAAATTTAGTCCATTTCCTAATATATAAAAACAGACATAAAAATATATCTCTGCTGATATTAAAATATCTGATATATTTACATTATTTGTAAGGAATTAATGGATTTTATTTTTAATATGATATCTTATCACTTTAAATATTTTCTTTTAGCGGATGCATGTGTTTTTTTAACACTGTGCATTGTATCTACCGACTTGCGCATTCGAGAGTGTTAATAAAGGAAATGAGTTATCCGGCAAAGTTCAAACCTACATCAGCCATTTTTAGGGTAAATGGCCATTTCACACCGCTCGGCTACATTGAATTTCATGACTCAGCAAGCTTCAATTACCCTATCAGTCACATTCTCCCCTTCAGATTTTTGCGAAGGCCCATAACTGCTCGAAAGTCCGTATGTCTGACGTATTCGTTTCCGAAATGTAAGCAAAGTAATTTCAAAGAAATCAATGGATTTTATTTTTTAATCTGACATTTTATTTTATTAATTAAACGTTTTTTTATTTTATTGAATATAAGTATTTGAGTAAGCGCCCTGTTTGTTTTTTGTTTTTTTAATTGTGTGAAATACATCTACCCATATACAATTTTAATAAATAGTAAGTGACCTCTAGCTGGATTGAAAACTGCGTCTATATTTGTAGGAGAAAGCATAGACGATATGTATTTCCTTAATAGTAGTTAGTTCCACAAATACGCGATAGCTCAGGTTTAAAACGAATTTTTTAAAAAAATTAAAAATCTTTCTTGAAGCTTTTATTTTAGTTTTAATTTCAAGTTAATAGATTAAATTCAATATTTTCAATAACTAACTGTTGTATTTAAAAAAACTAATTTAAATTGACTACAAGGAGTTTTGTTTGCTAAAATAGCTGATTAGCAGCATTTTTTATCGTCTTTCTTCGCAATGTAATTCGTGCTATTAAAAAATCTTCCAAAATAAAATCTACAAAAATAGGTACATTTATACACATACAAAAAAATAAAAAAAATGTTGCTTGATTATTTGTACTAAGCTTTTCCATTTGTGATTAGTAAATGTAGTTTTTACTTCATAATATCATCTAAGAGGGTGAAATTAATACAGTATTTTAAAAGATTTAAAACTTAATTACTAACTTAAATTATTCTAATTAAAATAAAAAAAAGTAAAATTCTTGTAATAATTAATTATTCATCGAAAATTTTTTTCTCTTAAGACAATAGCATCCTTAATATATCTTATTTATAAAAAGCAATAATAGCCTGTTCAAATTAAATAATGTCAAACTTTTGTTGCACTTTTTTTATTTTACGAGTCAGAGCAGATTTTCGATAAATGGTGTTACTGTTTAAAAAAAAATGATTTAAATTCTGCAAGGAGTCCTGTTTTTAACTACTATAAATGTGAAGGGGGTGAAATTTTAAGTGAGGCTAACACAGATAAAAAAAAATTGCCAAGATTTTCTAAAAAGAAAATTCAAAATTAATTTCATTCATTTGTGAATAATTCCTAAAATTCTCATTAAAATCCGACAATTATTTGATTTTTGCACGAATTTCGGAATTAATGTTAAAAAATATTAATTTCAAAATTCTTGCAAAAATCAAATAATTGTCGGAAAAAAGACGCTAAAATTTCCTGTTTTAATCTTGACTCCCCACCCTCGCTGATGCGAGATTTTTAATTTCGAATGTTCTAGAGAGGATTAAAAAAAAAATAATAAAATAATAAAGACATATTTTGGTCTTTACTATTAATAATAAAATTAACATTTTGATGGTAAAACTTTCGGACTCTGCTGGAGAGGACAGCTTTAGAACTGTAGAATTCACAAGCCGGTATATGTAATGAATGAACGGTCGTGGTTGTTTTTTCTTTTCTTGAATGGTATATTCGTTTGTTGGCAATTTCCTTGGAGTGAACATATTGTTTTATTTTTGCAGTTGCATTCAGATTCTTTGGTTGCATTATTGCAGGCTGTTACTTTTTTGTTGTGGATTTTTATTATTTGTGTTATATTTTTGTGCATCTGTAACTAATTTTAACGTTATTTTTGTTGAATATTTTTGCCAATCGGTTTGCTTCAAGGAAGTGCTCTCCTATTAAGTTTAGAAATGTCCTTCCTATGTTTGTTTTGAAGGTTTTGTTGTATGGTGGGTTAAACCAGATAATGTTTCTTTTCCTGTTTTTGCGTTTCGGTTGTGGAGGTGTGTATTATAATTGGTTAAGACCTAATTTTTCCCTTAGCCTGGTGTTGATAGTTTCTAATATGTTTTTGCTTTTTGTACTACATCGGTGCCACTGAGGGACCATTCAAGAAAAGAAAAAAATAATCACGACCTTTCATTCTCCAGCAGAAAATACTCAAAAAGCACTACACTATCTAGATACATATGGCATCTAAAAGACAGAAATATTACACCAAGAATAAACTGGAAAATATTGAAAAAAGCACCTGCCTACAACAACATTACAAAGAAATGCCTAATTTGCCTACACGAAAAGGTAGCAATAGTTTCTCATACCCAACAAAAGAATTTACTAAATATATGATCAGAAATAATTTCTAAATGCAGGCATAAAAACAAACACCTATTATCGGAATTTATGCCAAATTGATAAAAAAAAATACCAACCAACATTACTGCATAAACCACCACTGACATAATAAACATGAAAAGAGAAACTACCGACACCATAACACCATCAATTATTTTCTAGTTCAAACCACCATCATAATAATTATAATTATTGTTATTATCATTCCACCACCATTACTACGATCACTTCTACAACTTTAAAATAACTATTTGCTGCTACAATTTTTATTATCATCACCCGCTCCATCCACAATTACTACCACATCACAATGACCGTTGCCGTATTAGTCCACAATTACTACGGCACCACAATTACCATTACCGTATCAGTCCATAATTATAATTACTTCTCCCTCCTCCAGCAAAATTAATACCACCTCATAAATACTAATAAGTATTACAAATTGGAATTTCTACCATTTACATATGCGCAATCGCCAACAACAAGCAAATAACCGGCTTTAAAATAATAACAAAATAGATTAAAAAATTAAAAATAATAGAAATTTTTACTCATCATAGACTTACACAGACCCCATCATACGTATATTCGTGCGTGCGGGAAAACATTATTCAGCGAACAAAATAGAAAAACGGTTTGCGTGTTGACAGTGCAACAAACAAAAAATATTCGCTACACAATTCAACATTGAATACAGCGACGTATGTACACAACGACACATGGATGCACGTATATGCCCAGTCTCACACTGTCCACATATGTTTATGTTTGTGTGAGCTCCAGTGAGTGAGCGTGCGTGTATGTGTTCGTCTGCGTGCGTCAATGAGTGTACGTGCGTGTATGTATGTTTGCGTAAGTATGAGTGGCGTTCCGATGACAATGTTTACTCCCACTTCCATAAAAAACACTGATATACCCAACCATAATATAAATCAAAAATTTAAAAATTAACCAGTTTTGTCTGACGATCGCAAACAGCGTGAAACCCAGGGTCACAAACTCACATCAGTCCAACTAAATATGTTAGCTCTATCACTGATTTTGAGCGCTTTTGAATAAGTACCGCGCATATATATATATATATATATATATATATATATATATATATATATATATATATAAAATTGTATATTCTATTAAAATGGCCTCGTTTTTAGTTTGCGACCCCCACCCATTTTTTCCCTTCTCTCAACTTCTCTTTTCTTGTATACATAAGGTTAGTAATGCAAAGCAGACGGAAGATTTTCACATATACATCGGCAGTATGAATTGGCTGGATTTTAAGTTTAGATCATATCGTTTTTTATTGTGCGTAGTGTCGCTACAAATGTATCCACACATTTCAGGTGTCTATTTTTTAATTTTAATTTTAGGTCAGCGAATCGGTAGCGAATTATGTATCTGAAAATAATTCATATTTATCTGTATCTCACTCATTTAAACAGTTATTTAACTCCTCTCTTTAAAACTCTCTCTGTCAAATTTTAATCCCCACATTCACTTTTAGGCCTTCCTGTTCTTTCTTCTGTTACACCTCTCTCTAGAGCTTTCATACATTTCCCTCTCACACTTGTTTCCCACTCTCACACATACACTCTCACTAAATGTTGAGATGAATGGAATCATGATTACGATTCCAATGTAATAAATTATAAACATGGAATATTAGTGTTTGAGACTTTTATATTATGTTCTTACTCTGTCGTTGACATTGGGTTCTAACAGGATTCTATCCTCTTGGGAATATGTATATATATATATATATATATATATATATATATATATATATATATATATATATATATGTGTGTGTGTGTGTGTGTGTGTGTGTGTGTAACAATTTATATTACATGAATCATTCATACAAAAAGTAGATTAGTAAAGTTAATGATATAAATGACAAAAAAATTCTCAAATTACCATATTAGTAAAAAATGCACTCTCTTAAATTTTCAAAAAAATTCAACCTTAGCGTTGTGACTGCACGCTCCATAAATTTTTATCCGTTAAAAATAGCATATTTCTAAAAAAACATATTTCGATTCGCATTCAATTTTTCGTGTCCGCTATTACCTGGATTTTACTAAAAACCAAATAATTTCCATGCCTGACGATGGCTGAATGCACAGCCGAAAGTACTAGCAAAATAAAAAAAGACCTTATACAAATTGAAGTTATCAAAAATAAAAATCATAACATTTATCGAATGATTCGAAGGTTAATGCAACTTTAAAATTGTCCGTGAAGATGTTTCCGCCATTTATATCATTAACTTTACTAATCTACTTTTTGTATGAATGATTCATGTAATATATATATATATATATATATATATATATATATATATATATATATATATATATATATATATATTGAGCACTAAAATTATCTATCTATCTATCTATCTATCTATCTATCTATATATATATATATATATATATATATATATATATATATATATATATATATGTACTCGCGCATCATGCAACTTTTGAAGAACTAATTTTAAAACTAATTTGATAAGGAAATGGATAGATAGTTTGGTCAACGATGTAGCCAGGGCCAGCAGTACATACGCTCATTTTATACCACGTAAAAGCTCCCTCGTCTTATATATATATATATATATATATATATATATATATATATATATATATATATATATATATATGTAAAAGGATGGTCACGTGACCGAGTGGTTAAAAACGTTCGCATCCTATCATCAGGTCCAACGTATATTACCCATGATTCGTGGAAATTACTTTAGAAAAGTCGGTTTTCTTGTAATTGCTTGCAAAATTGTCATGCTTTAATATATTTAAAATATTAATATGATGCGACCCCCTTAAAATTAGCTTCAAAATTAGGTCTTCAAAAGTCACATGATACGCGTGTATAGACGGTATATATTTTGCGATATATTCTATTTATAAGTCTATATATTGTCCTCATTTGACACCAGATGCAATCTGATTTTGACCAGCCGCGCTCACAAGTCTACCATATTGAAGATTATGTCATATTTGTCTCGTTTAAAAACTAGACAATGACAGTAAAAGCTTTTCTCCCTAATCCTTTTATTGAAGACAGATTTATTGTTTATGACAGTAAATTTGAAGAGGAATGAAAATCGAATGCCCGAACCCGACCAAAAAAAAAAAAAAAAAAAAGGGAACGATTTTTAAAAAGTCGGTAGCAAAATAAAAGAAGAAAAAGAAAATAGACGATATCTAGAATAAGAAATCAGCTTACGAAATCCATAATCCTTAAATGCATGTCATTACAAAAAAATAAAAATAAAGGTGGGGGGAAGATTTTGCTGAATAACTTCCGGATTCTCGTCGTAATGCCAACTTCCGGTAATCTGTGGGATAGATATAAAATACATTACGTCAAGAACAAAAGAGTTTATAAGAAAATGTGGTGGATTGGTTAGCAAGCTTTTCTCGCTAGATCATTTACAGGCGAGTAGTGAGTTCGACACATTCTGGGTATTCCTTATTTTCAGCCTTGTGCTACATGCAGGCAACGCTTACTAAATCATCATTATAACAAAACAAATTTGCGAACTTCGATGTAGTGAATGGTTAGAAAGCTTGTTTCGCTAGGTAAGGTACGTCAGAGGACGCTTCTCACTGGGTGCTCCATATGTTCAGCTTTGTGCAACATGAAAGCTACGCTTAGTAAATCGCTATTATCGCCTTACCCCAAATGTAGGCTACGCTTAGTAAATCGCTATTATGGCTTCATGTAAGCTACGCTTAGCAAATCGCTATTATGGCATAGTCCCACGTGTAAGCACGCTTAATAAATCGCTATTATGGTCTTGTGCCACATGTAAACTAGTAAATCGCGAGAACAAAATAAATTTAATTGTGGACGATTTAGTATAACAATCAAGAAATATGGTGCATAACACATTCTGATGAAATTCTTTTCGATTAAATGAAAAGCTGGTCAAAATAAGTAAGGTCATCTTACAGGATTTATACATGTTGAATAGATTGAATGAAATATACAGATAATCCGTATAAAATATTTTAATTAATTGTGGCTATAAATTAAATGGTCGAAATGTAGGAGTTGTAGATGAGGCTGAAAAAAATACAGACAAACAATGCGAATAAAATGTTTTCATTAAATTCTATTTAGAATAAAAAATCAAAATACACAAACAAATCATAAATAGGAATAAAATTTAATAAATTTAAAGAGGAATAACTGTGACATCCGTGAGAGGCATCTATCACGGTTAACGAAATAAAGAGTTCGTTCGAAATTTCAATTAGCTGAAGAAGGCCGGACCGTAAAACGGCCGAAACGTTGTGAATATGGCAATGAAGATGAGGATAACAGTACGAATAATGTAAATAACACAAATAATCATAATACCTCATCTCAGAGATATAGACAGATATATAGAGAGACATAGACATAAAGTCCGGAGTGTACAACGGCCGTAACATCGTGAATGTGGCAATGAAGATGAGGATAACAGTTCGAATAATGTAAATAATGCAAGTAAACATAATACCTCATCAAGGATATAGAGGCCGAAACGTTGTGAATATAGCAATGATGATTAGGATAACAATCCGAATAATGTAAATAATGCAAGTATGTGTCTTGTTATTAGCACAACCATATAAATAAGAGCGATCCTGCACATGTCCATAAATCAAATCTAATTTTATTCGTTAGAGAATTGAGGCTGAAGCCGGAAATAAGCGAAAGCAAAATAATAACAAGACTCCTTGAGTAATTATTGAATTTATTTATGGTCATTTCAGAAGCAGACGACACTTTTATTTTCCCGCGGGCCGCACATTTTTATTCCGTATCATTCCCCAGTTTCCTCTTGCGATGATAATTCAAAATTATATCTGATTTTCTTTGGTATTCAAGCCACGGAACGTTTTTTAATCTCCTTCATTTCCGGCGGCTAAACAGTTTTGTTTGCCAAGACGTCATTGTTTATACGAACAACAATGAAGTCGTTCGTAAACAGACAGCATTGTCTAATTGATACTAAAAAAAAAAGACCACTAAAGGCGAAAAAAATTGTCATAAGGATAAATAAAGTTATTTTCTCGAGCGTTTATATTATTACTTTGCTGAATCGGATCCACTTTCTGCATGGTGGCACAGAAAGATTATTTCAAGTATCTTGACACTTCCTGTTTGAAAGTATAGAATTTAATATTGATTTACACCATCAATACTCGTGTATAAGACGAGGTTTAAGACCAAGTTTTTCGAACAAAAATATATATTTCTGTCTGAATTTCTGGCTTGAGGAGTTATCTTTATTTTTCCTCATCTTTGTTGTTACTATCACAATGTTTCATCAGGTGATGGTCAAGTCGGGTAGCCTTTAGGGAACTTCGAAATGAATCCTTCATTTAACCTATGCGAGAAGATTGCTCAGGTTTCGCTGACCATATCTACAGATATCTCATTTTGTTCATATTTCGTAGTATTTAATTATTGCTCAGCCTGTTTCCACTGTGTCGAAATACATACTTCAAATTCTATACTTAGAAGTGACGCACGAGACAATTACATAGTGAATTAAAATATTGGTTCGTAAATTTGGTGATATAGAAATTGTGAGTTCAATCCCTGGGCCAGCCAGATAAAACAAGAGGAATTGATATTTCTTATCAATATAACATATATATATATATATATATATATATATATTACAATGAATCATTCATACAAAAAGTAGATTAGTGAAGTTAATGATATAAAATGGCGAAATCCTTTCGCAAACAAAATTTTAAAGGTGCATTAACTTACAAATCACTCGATGAATGTTATGATCCTTGTTTTTAAAAATTATAAGTCGTATAAGGTCTTTCTTCAATACGAAAGTAGTTTCGAATCTGCCTTGATAAAGTCCCTCAGAGGACGAAACGCGTCGGCTAAAATAGATTATCCTCTTGTCTAATTATTCATTCTGTTCCTTTACAAAAACACTCCATCTGAAAATAATTTATATATATATATATCATCATTTATATATATTTCTATCATATATATATATATATATATATATATATATATATATATATATATATATATATATATATATATATATATATATATATATATATATATATTGTGTATATTTAGACAGCAATTTTTTTATTGATGCATATTTCATTAAATAATTTAGACAGGGTTTATCTATTTATTTTAAGTAAGTTCCTTTCATATTGTCTGATAGGCTTAACATTATCATTGAAAGACGAAAGGAAATCACCATATTGATACATGTTTAAATCCAATCTAAACTTTCGGTTTACATAAACCATTATCAAAGAAGACCATTACATTTCAATATATCAAATAATACACGGACGAAATAATAATGATAGTCTGTTTTTGTTGCATGATATTCGCTTCCGCGTATCGTATACACGAGTTAGGCGTTGCTTTGAAATTTTTCATGCAGCAAAAACAGACTAACATTATTGTTTCGTCCGTGTATTTTAGTTTCACGTGCCATGTTTTAATGGATGTCAGCTATCACCTATTGATTTCCCTCTGAAAGTTCTCCACTGCCTTAACCGGGTATTGAACTCACACTCTTTGGGTCCTGTCACTGGATCTAACTAACGTCTTTATCCACTTTAGCCATGTGTCCTTGAGGAAATATCGACAGATACTATGTGGAGATTGTTCAGCATTTACTACCAGGTAGGGGGTGGGGGTGGGAGACTGATATTACATCAGTACTCTTTTTTTCTTTGTTTCTAACGAACTTTTCCTGTTTCTTAATACTTTGCTTGCCGCCATAATAAAAGCGATGAGCTGGAGGTCACCATTAAAGCATTGGTGAACAATCCATAAATAATTTGAAGATATTACACGCTCATCTTGTTTGTTAAAATTACGTTTTAGTTTCTGATTAATCGATAAAATCAATTCGATAAATACTGAACCTTCGTAAGAAGGATTTCCAAAATTAATTTATGATTAGTCTATCTATATTAGAAAGAAAATCAATATGGTAGCTATGGTGATATCAATCCATTTCAAACATTAGATTATTTCTAAAACCAGATTCTCTTGGAGGGACCTTATTGATAATCTGAAGAAAACAAAGGTTTTGGTATTCTTGAATGCTCCTATTTGGGATACTTAAATTCTCCAACCCACGCCCATAAAAATCAATAACCAGACAGAAAATATTTAGATTTTGGGTTGTTGATTTGAAAGCGTAAAGTTCCGTAAAAGATATTGGTTAAATGAATTCAAACGATAGTCACGGTCGCTGACAGCAATGGCAGAATATAATAATGAGTTTCATCTGGTATCTGAACTCTATCGCAAGTATTGTCAGTTCAAGAAGCTTTAGGCGCCTCTTAAGCGTAGCCTTGTGCTAAACGAAAAAGCTATTTTCAACTGAAATTCGAAATCGTTACGTAGATTTCGTTTTCACGACTACACATTTTTATTCGATAGCGGTTATAATTATTTATTAAGCACAGCCAAATTTGGTACAAATCATAATAATGAGGGTCTGTGAGGATATAATTAGTCTGCCAGATTAGCTTGCTAATCCTTACGCTACTGTTGGTGCCTAAATGCATACAGGGTGTGGCAGCAAAATCCGACACTTGACAAAAAGAAAACGAAATAAGCAATAAAAACAAAAGTTGTATATGCAGAGACCCGACAGTTTATTTAGCAACAGTTAGAGTTACATACTACATTACTTTTCAATGTAACCGCCGCTTGTGGCGACAACCATTTCAAGGCGGGCGCGAAATGAGTCACTCGCTTTGGCGACCATTTTTTTTTAAAGCTTTCCACCTCAAGCAAGGCGGGAAGCCACTAGCACGCAAGGGGTTACAGAGAGTTGGGGCGAGAGAAAATAGGAGTGATAGAGGAAGGATGAAGAGAAGGATAGGGGATAGATCAAGGCATCTGGAGACGTCGATTGACATTACATTTGAATAGTTGGAGATTATAGTTATCAGGAAAACAAGAAATGGGGAGGGAAATCCACATGCGAGAAGTGCGAGACATGAAGCTATTGGAGTAGAAGAGACGGCTACATTTAACAGTTTCGACAGTGAAAGGATGAGAGCGAGATGCCAGCCTAGTTGAACACTTAAATTCATGAATTCTGGGAACCAGCGAAAGCAGCTCATCAGAGTAATTACCCTGGAAGTATTTGTAAAAAAGACAGAGAGAGTCGACGGCGCGTCTGTGAGAGAGCGACTGCAGACGAGATGCCAGATCAGGGCCAAATACGTTGCATATCCGTCTTTGGATTTTATCAAGGACATTGAGATAATTAAAAAGAGCTCCAGACCATATATAGCAGCAATACTCCATGGTTGATTTGTAGATTTGAAGGATCGACTTCATGTCCATAAGGGCGTGTTATGGGCGTGCTTGTTGGTCTTGGCCTCGATCACGCCCCAGAAGAAATAGTCAAGTCGGTTGCAGTCAGGTGAGGAAAGCGGTCACAAGTCCGGCGACCAGTGGTGTGGAACATTGTTGAGCAGCCACGCCTGGGTCGTCTTGGCGTTGTGTGCAGCGAGGGGGACGTTATGCCTTCGTTCTTTTTTCAAAAGGGCCCGAGAGTCACCGCTGAGATCTACCAGGAGGTGCTGAGGAGCGTGGTGAAGCCCTGGATGGACAAGATCGCCGCCGGACGCCCCTACGTCATCCCGCAGGACTCCGCTCCTGCACACAAGGCCAAAACGACGCAGGTGTGGCTGCTCAAAAATGTTGCTCACCACTGGCCGCCGGACTTGTGGCCGCCTTGCTCATCTGACTGCAACACACTTAACTATTTCTTCTATGGCGTAATCGAGGGCAAGAGCAACAAGCACGCCTACAATACGGTCGACTCTCTGAAGGCTGCAATCGTGGAGGCGTTCGCCGCTATGGACAAGGACATGGTTACCAAAGCGTATGACTCATTTCGCGCCCGGCTTGAGATGCTCGTCGCCGCTAGCGGCAGCTACATTGAAAAATAATAAGTAGATTTGCTTGTAATTTGAAGACATTGGAAATGAAATGTTCTTGTGTGGGTGTCGGTTGGTTGATCTTTTTGTGTACCAAATACAAGTTCCGGCACGATTCAATTATTTCCTTACCACCTCCCTCCGCTCACGACACTGGTTATTTGGTACGGAGCGGTTATTAATTTTTTCTGCGGCACGAATATTTTATTTCATGTTATATAAAATTGTCGGAGGAACGTTTATTTGAACCAGTACTCTTATTTTATAAAAAGAAAAAAAAATCCCAAAATTCACACCATCATAACATTTCAAGACGGTACTTGTATTTGGTACCAAGGAGTACGATAAATAAGTGGAAAGCTGTCTAAAAATAGGAGAAATTAAAAAAGAAATTTCAGTATCTAGATCTTGAAAGTTTTGAAAGTAAAACAAAGTGTGTCTTCAATATCTGTCTATATCTCTGAGATGAGGTATTATTGTGATTACTTGCATTATTTGAACTGTTATCCTCATCTTCATTGTCATATTCACAACGTTTCGGCCGTTTTACGCTCCGCCCTTCTTCAGGTGAGTGGAATTTCCATTCGGACCCTTTATTTCGTCCACCGGGGTAGGTTGTTCTAGTTCCACGTGCCATGCCTCTTCCGGATGTCTCAGTTATTTCCCTTTAACTAAAGTCTCTATGTTTTGGTTCACCACTGCTGTCACCTGGTATTGAACTCACAACTCTTTCGGTCGAGTTACTATATCTAACCAACGTCTTTAACCATTGAGCCAGAATAAGCATTAAATAAATGAATAAATAAATAAATAAATAAAAAAAAAAAATAAAAAAAAGAAAGAAAGAAAGAAAGAAAGAAAGAAGAAAAAAAACGAAAAAAAAAGGAAACCAAAATAAAGTCTGGAACCAAATTCTTCGGTTAATCTTCCCGACACGGTCATTAGCAGTGAGACTCTTTAACATGAATTCTTTCACACACAGATTTTCGGATAAGTGAACTCACACTATTTTGTGGGAATCTTGTTCTCATGAGGTTATGACCAATACAATCTATATTCTTTAGTTGTACTAATTATATGAATAAAGGCGGTCTATTTTTAAGGGGTGCAATTCAAAAACACTGCCTGTTACCTGTTTTTTTACATTTTTCATTTTTTTTTTCATTTTTTTCATTTTAAAATTAAAAAAAATTTTTTTTGTAATTTTTAATTGTTTTTTTTCAATTTTTTTGATTTTGTTTAATTTGTTTTCCCTTTTCATTTTTTTTGTAGGAAAAAAATAATTTTAAAAAGAATGAAGGCATTTATCCGAAACTCTTTTGAAGAAAAGTGAATGCTAAAAAAATTTTTTTTTTCATTTACATTCCAACATTCGTCTTAACCTACATTTCGTTAATCTCCTCAAAGTTCACTCCTTTCTTGTCAGCCTTGAAATTCAACTTAAACTAATTCATTTAAATTAATAAAACATTATGAGAGGCAGATGTCATATTGGGGTTTTCATTAATTCCGTTATCTTCAGGACGTTGTCGATCATGGCTCTCCACATATTCCTTTTCTTTATTATTTGTGAATTACAATTACTTCTTAAGAAGATTAGTGGATTTGTTTTTTGTTGTCTTCTCTATGGCTCAGAATTCACTTTTCTCTCTTTTTTTCTAAAAAAGAAGGACAGCCCAGTCTATATTGCTAATTAATCCATAGCTGGTGGGAAAAGAGAAGGTTTCATGCCTTTCCCAACGTTAATGTTAAAGTGAACGCAGTAGATTATATCGGAGTTACTTTCTCCTTATTCCTATTTTAACCACAGTCAACATCGTGCTAAACACAAAATTAATTTTGGGCGCCTACCATAGCGCGATGGTTAGCAAGCTCTTTTCCCGGTCAAATTTATTACTGTCACGAGTTCACTCATCAAGGGTGCTCTCATTTCAGATTATGGTAAGATTTAGTTAATAACTGCACACCATTCATTCCTCACACCCCATAATAATAATATTCATGCTTATTAGATAATGTGTTCACTTAATTTTATGGTTAATTTGTTTGACTCAAGGTCTTAGTTATAGAGCACCGAGTGAACTCATTACACCAGCGAAGTGGGCTAAAAAACTATTTGGCAAGCCATTGCTCTACACTAGGCACCCTAGCTGATTAGTAAGTATGGCTAAGCACTGAGCCATAAAACCCAATGAGGATCTCATCAGTATACTGAGAAATGTTGAGTTAGTTTTTTAACTGATGCTTTACGAAAAAGAACACACGTAGGTGCCTAGATCCAATTTAGATGGTTTATTTTTCTCATATCCGATGATATAGATGCTATTAAAGAAACAACGTTTCGACTAAGTACCCTCTTGTTATCAGGTGTCCCTTGATTGGCTTATATGGGGTATCTTTTCATTATTGTGATATTTTGTTCCTGTGATATCAGTTACTGTTCGTTCATGCTAAATTGGTGAATCACTACCAGATCCAAGGATTGAACTCATAACCACTAGATGAAAATAACACATGTAGAAGTAACTCAATACTAAAATCTATATCAAACAAGATTAGAACAATAAGTTCGAATTATTAAAAGTCTTTTAATAGTTACTTATCTGAGAAATGAAATTTTAAATTACATGGTTTGTTTTGGTTCGAAGTCAAATGGTTTTAGTCAAGGAAACTCTTTTTCAAACTAATGTTGATTCTTGCATAGTCATAATCAGACTAAATCAAAAAATGAATTATTACTGCCATATTTAGGCAGAAACTGCGTATCCTAACTACTCAGTCTTGATAGAATTCAAAATCGTTTATGCTGTCTTGTGAACGATGACATATTCACCACTCTGCAGTCCCTTTCAACCCATAGCAACGTTGCAAGCCTATCGCTACTCTGTCGCTATTTCCATGGCAAATGTTCAGATGGGCTCTAGACTTGAGTTTCACCACGCTACCTTCCCAGAGTCGAATAACGATCATTTCATATGTCTTCCAATTGTAAGAAAGAAGTTCCAATAAGCTTTTCCCAAAGAACTGTACATTTATGGAACAGTCTCCTGGACGGATGCTTCTCTGTACACTATAAACTTAACCTCTTCAAATGTTAAACTGAATTTATTTACAGATACCATATACATATAAAATTGATATATCTGGTGAAACAGCAAAATTCTTCAATTATTACTTTAAGCTTTGAAGCGTTCTATCTTAGAAATAATTAAAGATATCTTGCTGGAATTCTCAGAGGTTTTTATAACACTATTGCATTCTACTTCGAACAATAAGAATGTATTTAGCTCTAAGGTGATGCCTCTTGCTGTGGTGACCTCCTGATCCAGTTTACCTTTCTAATGTTCCCACTTTTGTAAACGTATTCACCGTTCCATTGATGGTTCTTGAACGGACATTGAAGAAGGAAGCCAGAGTATCAATGTTGGTACCATTACTGAAAGCTTGAATGATATTTTCCCTCCCATCATTGTTCAGTTGGGAAGACATAGTAGGGCTGACACTAAATGATTTTAAACTGTTCTCTTTTTAGCTGAATAACTCAATGGGTTTTTCCGTGATCCTTAAGACAAATGTTGTCAACATCTTATCTGAAAATCTGGGAAACAGAAACTCACTTAGTTTAGTCGATTCATCGACATGAAAAACATATCAGATGAGCAATTATCGTATGCTGTTACACGATTTGAACAATTTTGCTGTTACACCCAGTATATATATATATATATATATATATATATATATATATATATATATATATATATATATAAATCAATATTCAAATCGTGTAACAGCATACGATAATTGTCCATCCCACAAAATTTTTCATATCTAAAAATATATATATATCTATATCTATCTATCTATCTATCTATCTATCTATCTATATATATATATATATATATATATTTATATACACACACACATATATATATTAAATGCGTTACATGATCTTCTCTTAAAACGTTAATTTTTGATGTCATCATATTTTACATTTGTTCTTTCTTGAAGACGTTATTCTGTGACGTAATCTAATCTGAAAGTGTTTGGTTAGGTGGAATTGATCATTTTTATATAATCAACGTTCTTCAGTCATCGATAGGAATAGATGTAAATTTATTTACATTTTTTCATATTGATCCCTTAGAGAGAATGCTTGTGTTGAATGCTCCTTCGAGTTCCTTACATTTACTTACGTGGAAATATACTTGGCAAAGATACGACTCCATCTCCCCAAGCTAAGGGTTAAATAATAGGACTTGTATCTTAAAAATCTTATTCTAAAGAATTGTTAATGCAATATTTACTCGCAGAAAAAGTATTACTCTTACAAACCAACATATGTTTGTCTTTAAAAAAAATATATATAATAGGTTGATAAACCGTAAAAAACACCCCAAACAATTAAAAGTGTTATTTAATTGTTAACTATCTTCCTTATCGTCATAATTTTCATCTTCTACCATCTTTTCATTCATTCTATTCCTACACATTAATCATCATTGTAATTGTACTAGTAAGTGCTAACTTGAGGCGTCCTGGGCATAACGATAAACTCCATCCGGCAGCAAGGACTCTCATCGGGAGGTTTTGAGAACCACCTCTTAATTACTCTTGTCCCCAGGTCCATCCTGACCTGGCGTGGTAACATCATTTAGGGTCCTCGCTATAGACAAATACCTAACTCCGAAACAGGGGTCAAAACCCATGAAAGTGTATAAGTATACATTTTTATAGTAACAATTTGCAGCAATAGATTTTAATAGTAAAAAAAAATTCCAGCAATAGATTTTAATATTAAAAAAAATACCAAAGTTCACAAGGAAATTAAATTTCGACATTAAATAACCCATAATATGTCATTAAACAAGCCAAACCAAAACCAAACTCTACCTTGAGTGACTTTCAAGCTTGTATTGAATGTTTTCCCGTTCTGACGCCTTTTTACATACATTTATTTATCACTTATAAAAGCCTCTTGTGTTGGACGACAGAAATATACGATTTGTTTAAAATTTATTATCACAGATTAAAGATTACGCAGTAAGTAAGAAAACACTTTAAAGATTTTTAACATTCCAATAATACATTTAAATCATGACTCAAATCTGACTCAGTTTGAAAACTAAATTAACAATGAGGACGATTACCGACTATTCGTCAACTTTGAGGTTTTCCCATAATTTTCAGTTCTGTGCTGAAATCACCTCATGGCTTCCTTTGTCGGGGTGAAAAGGATCAAGCAATTTCTTAAGGTCAGAAATAACACTGCATTGCTTGGTATCGTACGACGCAAAGCCACAAGGGAGATGCAAAATTATACTGTTTATATTCGATGTTATGAATGCTTAAAATATCGACATTTAATATCTTGAGATTTAAATCCTGAACTGTGATAGTAGGCGGAATTATATTCACAAGTCATGCGAATAGGAACAGTCTTCCGTGTAAATGTATCAAACCTGTCTGAAATAGCAACATTCTAAATTTCCAGTTTTGACAAGCTTTAATACTGACATCTGACACCGATGGGAGATGTATGATAATTGTGTTTCAGTCTTAAAACAGGTCACGAGATTATCAACCAGTGCGAGAAGGAAGTAAATGTTCATTTTAAATCGATGGAAAGTTAATCTGTGTTACGTTTGAGAAAGAAGAGGATTCTTCATTGAGTTCGACACTTCAACGCTTCAACAATGGCACAGAGGTGAATTATCGACTGTCTAGTTTCCATGTTGAGAACTAGAGCGTTTCCATCGTTGTTTGATTATTGCTTTTCGAAGCTAATCAATTGTGGAGTATTTCCTTTAGAACACCCAATAATCTGTGACAAAACAAAGATAAAGAGTAGAATTCTCAAGACTATAACCCAACACTGAAATATAAATATCGGATAAAAAGATTTTTCCAAGGTCACAAGATTATATGCTTATTCAACAAGTAATTCCTCGACTTAATTGGCTATTTCAGATTTTCGAAGTAGGAAAATGTAAGATGACGAGCATATGTTTAATATTGATATACTTACAAGTCTTTATATGCAGATTTTATTAAA